>RCHQ01000025.1:0-338817 GCA_003676415.1 Plasmopara muralis | reverse complement strand
TGGACTTTCAAGAAGCAGATTACGGTCTATATTACTGACCGATGAGCTGGAAAAGGCACTCGGAACGCAAGTTAAAAAATCTGCTACCTCAAGCCTCCAACTCTCAAGACACTTCTGTGTCCTTCACGACTACCAAAAACTGCCCCGTCGACTGCAGCCTTAATACAAGATTGTACAGCCGATGGGGAGTAAACCCTAAACCCTAATGCAAATTTCAAGTATGAATTTCAAATATGATTTTCAAGTATGATTTTTAACTTTCAATTTTCAAATCCGATTTCAATTTTGGAACACTCTCGAATATTCTAGAACATCATGTGCGACACTCAAATGATTGGACGATAACGACTTCACTTGCGTGCCTGTCACAATCGGTCTACATAAGTTTACTTAGCTTTAATTAGCATACTTCTCTTTTTTTAGTCTACTGAAAAAGCAATTGCGAAACGGTCACTGCAGTTTAATAAAAACGCACCCTTTTAGATACTTTAGACCTTTTTCGTTTTCGACTTTCACTTTGGACTTTCAACTAAAACCTAGACCCTAAACCCTAAATCAATGTGAATATGAAATATATATCAGAAGTGTTTTTTAGCCTTGCCCGTTTGTCTTTTAGCAGCAACGTTTTGTGTCAAGAAGCCTGGAAATTGGCGCATCGTGCACGATTATCGTCGGCAAATCTAGCAACAAACTTGTTGGCGAAACCGTTGCGTAAGGAACCCACCTTAAATTCCATTTTGGAAAGCCATAGGTTTCATGCGTCGAGGGTTTAGGGCATGCACAAGTGCCTCTTAGGTATTTACAGCCATGTTTCCAAGATTCTACAAGGGTTTTGCGCAATTTGTAGGACCACTCCGAGACAGAATTAAGCAAAAGCGTCCTCGAGAAGCGATGAAGCTGTTAGACTGTCAACTACGCTGCTTCACTGAAGTTAACCGTCGCTTGACGCTTCCACATGTTAATCGTCTTCCGGACTATTTGAAACCATTTGGAACACAAGTGAAAGCCTCAAATCTTGCGACCGGGGAAGCTTATTTCAAAATGAGGGGGAGCTAGAGCATCCGATTGCTTTAACTGATCGTAGGAAGGGGCCAACCGGAGGAAGTTATCCCGATCTTGAGCAAGAAATGCTCGTTGTCATACTTGCGCTCGAAAAATGGCGTGTGTTTACTTTCGACCGACCATTTACGGCTGAAATGGACCACACAAGTATTGAGATGATTCTGGAGCAGAAAACTGCAAGCACAAAGTAGTTCGATGCTTGCTGGGTTTAAGCCTTTGTTCAGGTGGATTTTTGGCGAAATTAGCACCGTGGCTATTGCACTGTCACATAAGCCATAACTATTGAGTAAAGCTGCTTTTGAAAGAGCAACTGGAAGCGGCTAAAAATCGCATGATCGTAGCGACAATCAGGACATGAAAGTTTAATCAGTGTGTTCGTGGAATAGAGACTTACAGTATATTTTCGAGAAGCTGAAAAAGGAGAGGATGTGCCCGAGTACTCATTGTAGGACGGTAATTTGTATCATTAAAAAAGCGAAGATAAGGCTCTACGAGTGTATATTCCAGACGACGAAGATATGAAAAGCGCATTATCTGTGGAAACCACGACTTTGTATTGGCACGCCATCCAGAATTTCACAGAAATTACTTAGCGTACGCTAGAAGTACTACTAGTGAAAAATGACGAATTAAACTCAGCGTTTTATATGTCAGCGCAGCAAGGGTGGGCAGGCAAAACTACCAGGATTATTTCAGTCTCCGGATGTTTATAGAGACTGAGAGGTCGACATCTTAACGGGCTTAATTGTCTAATGTGGGTTCCAATGCCGTCAAAGTGATTTTTGATAGATTTCAAAAGGGTCATGTTTGCCACTACGAAGACAACAGACGATAGTGCAGTATCGACCGTTGTCTTCGTAGCAAAGGTCATCCAAAGAATTATATTAACAACCTTGGCATGCCAAAGACCAATTGTGTCCGACTGAGGTACCAAATTTACATTCAGGCTATGAAAGCAATTGTGTCTGCTGTGGGAGCGGTACACAAATGGCTTTGGGATTTGGCGGACAAACGAGAAGATCTGACCTCTTATTGGAAATTGCCTCCGAGGTGTCGTTCACAAAATGGCTAAAATGACTTTTTGCATTTGGCTGAGATAGCTCTACGATTGGATTGAAGCGGACATAGGATATACCAAATGATTTAGAATCAAATTCAAAATTTCGCAATTTGGAAAATCAGAATAAGAGTTTTACTACTAAACTCAAGGTCGGGCAGGTTCGGATGAGTGAAACCTGAGAACGCATGAAGCAATATCACGACAAGATTAGAGTTGTCCAAGACTTCGAAAAAGGCGATATAGTGCTTTGGACGGCAAGAATTCGGCTATCCGTCACAAAGGTTTTGTTTTGTCAAAGAAACTCGCGCTCAAGTGTTTTGATCCATTTCCGATCGTAAAACTCTTTCGCGAGATCCATTCGAGTTGAAAATCATCATATAATTTGAAAATGCATCTAGTGTTACACACTGCGTTGATAAAGCCGTATCGTTAGAGTCCTAACCATTGACAAACGGTGAATAAGATCATGTTGGCCTATGGCTCCGAGGGACAGCTCGTTGAAATTTGGTGGCTCGGTGAGCCAAGAGAAGGCCACATGGGAGTCTGTAGAGAATTTAAAGCGAATTTCTGGAATCAGCGACCTCGGTTAAAGTTCCAGAAAAATGAAGCCTAATTTTTTAAATAGGCATCTTCCTCAAGGGATGTTATGCGGCGTAATTGCAGTCAACGGCAGGTGTGCCGGCAACGGCCATTGCGTCATACAATTACATAATTCCAGAAGTATGCATAGGTTCTATATGTAGAAAAAAGTCATTTTAAAATTCAGATCAAAGGTACAGGTGTCCCATAATCATTATTAGTAAAAAACATCATTGGTCGAAAACAGTTTAGGATGTGTAAGAAGACAACCATCTACTGCTATCATCCAAAAGGCTATCATTTTTCTTAGTTCCATCTGAAAGGCTGTAGCAAGACACGAGTCCGTAAACGTTCTTCGGTTAAAATACAAAAGAAATTCTAAGATACGAACACTCATCCTTCTCCAACTGATTTGCCCCGCTCGCTGTCCAAGTCGCGGTCAGCAACCAATCTCTAAATAAGCTTCCTCCACTACTGTGTTACTCTCAAGCATTCCCACCACGTGTTAGCTCACGTAACGATCATCTTATACGATCAACCTTGCGATAGATTGGGCGAAACAATTTTATTTGCTGACTCGGATAGCCCTCTATGTGTTGATCGAATTTCTCATACATCATCCCTCTAATGAGCATGAGCCTGTAATCTTCAAAACCTTTATTCATACACTAGTTTACTCAAGGGAAGCACTCTGAGCTGAAAATGATAAATACGCAATACTACTATACCACGAACGATGACCTTACCATGCTAGCCGGATGCATCTGAACGATTTTTTTAAATTCTACTATTTACACCACAAACATATAAAGTGCGCACTCTTACATCATGACCGCACTTGCCAAGCTTAAATTATATCTGATGTTGTAGTTGAACTCCAAGGCCCGAAGAAAACATTGATGAAGGTTGAATTCCTAAATCAAGGGTTAAAAATATTTAATCTCTTTGACCGGAAGGTAAGAGAGCTGAGATAGCAAAGCAAAGAGTTTTTGTTTTATAGCAAACCCTTGACAGAGAGAAAAAAATTTTGGAAGTGATTGTTAGGACTTACACTAATACTTCTCGTTAAACTCATTCTACGCAACTTGATTAAGTTTAATGGTAGAAATTTAAAAAAATATGTTGAGTCGCGGTTCGAGATGGACCAGGTTAAGCTTTGAACGTTATCCAAAACTCATAACCCTTAAAAAGTCTATCTAATGCGAACCGGCTTGGATACCGAGAGTCGGTGTCATCTTCTTGTGGCGCGGTCCTGGCAAGCCTTTGTCTTATTATCCGTCAGCATCTTTTTCGTCTCGCAATACTCAAGATGTATTTCGTTACGCTTGATTACATCACGAATGTGGTGATACTTGATGTCGGTATGCTTGGCTCGGCTGTGATTGAAAGGATTCTTGATCACCTTGAGAGAAGATTAATTGCCATAAAGAAATCTTGAGGTTTGGTCTCGACATACCTGCCGCATCCAAAGTTTTGCACAGTAAGCGACTGACCCACTAGCCGTCTTAACCTGGTGGCTCAAAGCTATAAATTCCGCTTAGCTATCTGATAATGACCAGCTTGACGACTTCTTGAATTAATCGAAGTACTCACCAGTATAAAATAATAATAAGAAGCTGACTTGCGGTCAGTGTGGTCACCTGCCCAGCCTGCGTCCAAGTATCCACAAAATTCGATCGCATGCCGCGTCGAGCTTCTCCATTGTTGTCTTCTTGCCTGGTCCACTTTACCGCAATATGTACATTGGCGGAACTCTCTCTCGGCGCTGAACGCCTTAGCTGCACTTCAGAATTCATTGCCACAGTCCTTTCTTCTTGTCGCTTGATGTGCTCCTTTGTTAGTAATTTCTTAACGTCTTGCATCTGTACCTCTGCACTGCTTATTTTCAAGATCAGTACGACGTTCTTGTAGCTTCTTGGCAGACTCCGCAGCAGACAGATTGCAAAATCCTCATCCTTCATCTTGGCGCCGATACTACAGAGTTTGGCTTCGATGTTGAGCTCCTCGTTGCAATGATGTAAGAAGTTGTCGCATCCCGCCATTCCCATGCTGAAATTTTGGCGCTTGAGTGTATGCGTCCAACCTTTTTGCAATCCCGTAACGTGTCTGTTACGAATTCAAGCATCAAAAGCTTCTTCGCAATTGTCGGCCACATGATAATTGTCTGCGTGCATATGCACATAAACGCAATGTTACTGATTCTGATGTTCTCATCGCAGGCGTTGACATCAATGAATGCCGGCGTCACCTCTCGGTCAACCACGTCCAATACCGACTTGGTGAGAAGCACATCACGCATGAAGCTTGCGGCATCAGGGGCAACTATTTCGTGGGCTCACCATGCAATTGTTTATTTTATCTTCAAAGTATTTTACTGTAACTTCTCAATAGGTTAGCTTTAGTTAGACAATAATTAATAAGAATTATTCTTACTGTCTGTTGGATGTTTTGGCAAGAAGTTTTGTTGAGACACCTTGCGCAATAGACACGGTCATTGGGCCCATAATTTCCAAGGCCGGAAGGTAAGAAGGCTGTGGGAAGTCTTTCGCTTTAAAGCAATGACACTTGGCAGAAAGGTAGTATTGATTGATTGATGGGGACTTGCACTTCTACTTCTCGTAAACACTCATTCTACATGACGTAATCATCTTTGACCGTAAAAAGTAATATATATACATTGAGCCGCGGTTCGGATTGGACCGGATTGGGTTGTATACGTTACCTGGATTCGTAGCCCTCAGTAATTATTTATTTTGCACAATGTTGAGCCTAAACTTTTAATTGTAATAGTTGAATTTGCAACGGTATCGCAGCGGTCAGGGCACCAAAATAGCCCAATAATTTCGTAAAACGGATAATCTCAGGTTGAAACAATGATTTCAATTCGTAAAAACGATAGTGCATCAAACTTGTTTCAACGAAACACTGACCACAATCATCGTGTACTACTTTGGTGTGCCATTTGTCGGCTTTCGGTAGCAAATCGATGTTTTATAGTATGGTCATTATCGCTGTCGTTATCCTCGTTCAAAAACTTTGTTCCTCATTGCTATCGTCATGTCTTTCTTTCGTCCCGTTTGCCGTCAGCTTGACACCATTGGCCCCAGTGCTTCAGTTGAGAAAGAGAAATCACTCGAAAGCCAAATTTCCATCTTCGTCCGAGACAATTACATCAGCTTCGGCGTTATTGCTATATACTGCAGTTCCTTCTTTGCTTCCAGACACTTGATGCTTACTTTTGATTGACGACTGACCAGTAAGTTCCTCGGCATAATCTTCAAGTGCCTGTTTCTTCAGCGCGTCAATGCGCTTGCGTCTTGTCTCGAGCTCAGCCATCGAACGACCTACCATTGTCGCTATACGTAGACGGATAATTTCGCGCAGTGGTAGAAACATCTGCGTCGGATACCAACCTCCAAGAAGTGACGGAGTTGACTGCTTTGAGAACTGAGCCATCCACTCCTGCACCTCCTCATCGTCGATTTCTTCAAGCTGAAATAACACATTCGGGCTTGCCAATTGCACCCCAAACAATTCGTAAATCTTGTCACTGCTTTTCGAAGATATAGCTGTTGTCTTTGCAATGTCAGATCTGTTATTTGCTCCATCGGACTCTATGTCCTCCTCTAAATTCGAATCATTCCCTGAATTCACCGCAGATGACCCAGGACTTGTTCGAAGAGGTGAAGCAGCAGCAGAAGTAGCTGAAACAATGGAATCGGGCATTGTAGGCTGCACAAGGTACGACCGTCTTGTTTCCCCACGAGTAAATCGCTCTTTTCGACGGCGTTTAGCAGCCTGCGCATTTTCAAACGCGGAAGTTTGCGTGACTTTGACAATTCTTGGACCTTTGACATGACCATTCTCTCCATTTGCGTTTCCTGAGCTAGCACCGACAAACTTTTTTATTCGCTTTCTAGTCGCGTGGGTCACCTTTGAGTGCACAAGCTCACGATTGTTTCGCAGCTCGATGACTTGATACCACGAAGCTGACTCGGAATTCTCAGGCAGCCGTGGATCGTATCCCATTTTGATCCACGAGCCTCTCCACGGTCCATCAACAAACACGTAACAGAACTTTCTTAGAAGGCGTCGAGCTGCTCGACGTTCAAAAGCATCAAGCCCGTCAAATAGCTTTGAACGTAGCCACACAGGCTTTTGCTCTAATTTTTTCTGCAGAACTCTAATTACGTGAACATCTACACCATTACCGTCCACTCCTACCGATCTCCTTCGCACCACTGGCTTATCAGGCTTGGGTTCTATCGGCGCGGGCGCATCATCTTGGAAATTAAGATACGTCATGGAGCTCGAAGTCTTTTTCGCGGCTGAAGTCGGCTTGTAGCCAGATCGTTGCCGAAATTCGTACTTGAGAGGCAGGTCAACTTTGGAAAATACCTCGGGGATCAGCTCAATTTGCGTCTCGTTTGTCACTGCCAAGTACGGTCGTAAGCTGTCTTGCAGCTCTCTCTGACGCAGCGACGGCAGGAATAGTGGTCCACTCTTCACCGCTAAACAATTAAGCAAGCCCATTTCCACCGTGTCCTTCGCGTGCGACACGACTGTAAGTGCGCCTTTGTCTGGGTTTGATGTCGGGAAAAACGACCGTGCCGTAAAATATTGAAAGTCGGCCATGCCTTCGCACACATACTTTTCTTTGACAAGTCCAGCTACTACGGCCTTGATTCTGTATGCATTTGCTGCAATTGCTTGCGTGCTCTTGAACTTGTCCTTTTTCTCTTTTGTGGGTTTTTGACGCTTTCGCTTGGACCGCGAGCGCTTCACCCGTAGCAAAATCATCTGCGTCTTGGTCAGGTCAGCAAACAATGGCTTACACGACGGCTCTGACGGACGTAGCTTAATAGGAAGAAACTGACTCCTAATTTCGTGCGCATTTTGCAATGTCGACAACCCATTTACCGTCTTAAGGACTTTGCTCATGTCGGAACCATACACGGGCATCTCCAGACCTACAAGCGGCCGTACATCAGCGCCATGGAGATTGAGCTCGTGGCGGATGGGTAAGTGCTTTAAATCGTAGCTGACTGGACAAGACGTGGCATTAGTCTGTGCAGATGATGCATCGAGCTCCGCAGTGACTTCGGCTTCATTATCCATAGCCGTGTCAGTAAATCAAGTTTCTCTTAGACAGTACCGTGATTTACGCAAATTTTGAAACATTATATCTCCCTGTTTAACGCTTAACCTAAAATGTGAAATATCAAAATCAGATCAAGGTCATACGACTCGTAATGGAGGTCGAGCAGGACCCGAGCAGCCAATTCGTCGACTTCACGAACGCCACGGCGTCTGAGCAATTCATATCAGACGTGGAGCAAGCGCTTATTGGTTGGCATTTAAACAGTAAAGGCCACGCATCGCTCGAAGCGTTAGGCTCGCATTCTTCTTCCCTTCAAACAGACACCGCCGTGTGGACGAAAGAGCTGCAGTTCCATCCACCTGGGGTCAAATTAGCCAAAACTTATACACTCATGATGTTTGTAGCCAAGCATCAGACCGACGGTGAAGCATCAAAAACCAAAAGGAAACCTAAAAGATGGCTACAAGGTCTGGAACACTTCACTCCGACAATGTTGTCGGTTGCTGATGCTAGTAGAGATTTTCATTGGGACTTAAAGCCTGTAAACGACTTTGATTACGAGCGAGGGGAAGAGAGACACAAGATGCTGCACTGTAACTCGGCTTTCGAAGACACTGAGTCCGTCTTTAGCCGAAAAATGGCGTTTAAGAACATGCACAAGTGGTTTGGAGTGAAAGAATTTTTATTGCTAAGCAGGTCATCGCTAGAGTCAAAAAAAGAGACAAAAAGTATGGCTACACAGACTATAGAGGAGACTGATCACATTATTGGTACAAAAAGTTACGAGATGGAAGAAGAAAGAGAAGAGGACGAAGATATCATGGCCGACTTTTACGTCGATGAAAATGAAGCGGGAATGCTTCTATCAACTCTTACGGTGGCCATGAATAATTGCAACTGCACAATGCCAGCATTTGTACCAGTGCTGGAACCATCTCGAGGGACGTGGACAGGCTCAGCTGTGCCTGGTGCCACCGGGAATGTCTCCATGGCATTCGAAACCGATTCTGTGCCGGAACTTAATCCCAATCAAAGTTGCATTAGTGGTCTTCTGGATTTTTTCAAAGCCAAGTTGCGATTATCACCACAAATTGAAGAAATGTGTCGTGTCGAGGTGGACAAGTCTGGTGACGTAACTCTTGGTATGACAGTATCAGCCTCCTTTGGATACTCTTGGAATCGAAAGGATGATCCTCGAGAAATTGTGACACCAGACAATTTTTTGGCGTGGAGGACAATGGAGTCGCAACTTCCAGCGAAAGACCAATACCAAATCTGTCAAATGACTAATCGTCTCTTTGGAAAGACTCATTCTACTCCGATTTTTGGAACAACTTTTAATCCTTTGGATGGAATGGATCTCACTCTCATCTGGCCACAGCTACGTGAAGGGACATACGTTGATAATGCGGTTCACTCCACGCTGGACCCTCTTCTAGCTCCTCGGTGGATGTTAAACGTTCGCTTTAGAGATCTACTGTCGAAGAACGAACGAAAACCCCAATTAGCATTAAGCAAACAAATGGCGAACCTTGTGCAAGTTTATGCCAATTCGAGAGAATTGAACAAGGACATGCTAGTGTCTGAATTGGCGCCGTCAGTGCCAATTTCATCGTCGCCAACAATAAAACAAACTTCTGCTATTTTAACGTCGGATATGAGTATATCTGATCAAGATTTTGCATCTCAATCCTTTCCTGAAGCAATTCCCGCGGCTCGTGGCGCCGCTGTTGTCCTTGGTCACGCCATTTCAACCTTGGTGTCAGCTGCTACGTGGAAAGGATCAGACATTGAGGACATCCGGCAGATTGTTTTAGAGTTGTTTGATGATGACAAAGTAAGTGGTGATGAGAAAAAAAGAGAATTAAAGCGTGAGGAAACGAGAAACGCAAGAAGCTTTTGTATGAATTTACCAAAGCCTGTTCAGCATGGCGCGCCATTGGGAGAACTGGTGTCGATCTTAGCAACCAGGATGGCACAATTATGTAAGTACATTTCTTTAGCAGTTATTTTTATGTGTTTCCCAAATGTGAACTAAATATCAAAGAATTTGGCTTAGGCGGTATGAATTCAATGTCGTTGCTGTGGGTCGAGTTTGTTAAAGCGCTGCGAGAGCGATGGTTTCAGCAGCAATTACTCCCATTTATGGTATTAGAGCAAAATTGACACGAAAGTCGAGTTTGACTAATTAATTTATATTAATTATAATAGAGAACGAGTACGAAAGAAGGTGATGATGATGAGACTCCCGGATCGCATTCGCTCAATACATTATTTTTACTTGATACTGATGCAATGCAAGTGCCTCCGCCAGATTTCCGTCACTGTCTTTTGCACCAGAAGCTTCAACTGCTTAATTGCTGTATTTTCAGGTACTCGATCTCTTTCGAATGACATGAGTTACTATAATTACTAACTGTATCACATTTTCTAATTTTTAGAAAAGCGCAAGAAATGAAAAAACCTAGCACAACCACAGAAATTAAAGAGGGAGGATGGGATACTTTGATAGCTCACGACGGAGAAGAAGGAAACCTGAGTGACGACGAGTTTTTCGATTCTATTGAACAAAACAGTGTGTCTCTGCCTCCACCGCCTCGAGCCACAAGACGCCCAGAAGGTGTTCTTCGAGAAGCTACCGGCATTTCTTGTGTCTACACGAATGAACCTTTATTCGAACCTATTACTCAAAGTGCTACCCCAGTGACGGAAGATGTAGCAAAGCAACAACAAGACCTTTTAACTCGTTTGGGCCTCAGCTGGGAATCAGACAAATTACGACAACAAATTCAGAGTACTACGCTTATATCGGACATGCAGGCCTTCAAGGCTGCTAACCCACGCTGTTGCCTAGCCGATTTCATCCGCTGGTACTCGCCGAAGGACTGGATTTCGTTCGAAAATTCGATTGACACAAAAGAAACTGACCTACCATTAGAAGGCCGGGGTGTATGGTGGTTTGAAAAAATTGGTATGTTGTCAGAACGCATGCGTTTCGGACCTGGACACGAGCACATCTGGCAACAAATGTGGGATTCGAGTGCTCCAGTGCCAGCGAGTCACCAAAAACGCTTGTTTGATCCTGTGCAAGAATCAGAAAAAGTGTACCACTACATGGAGACACTCTCTCCGCATGAGCTATTCCACCAGATGCTGGCAGGCGCCATTCCTAGCTGTGTATTTGCATTAGAAACCGCTTTACCCGTAAGCATATCGTCCGAAAAGTTGCCAGTGATTCATTGTGCCTTAAAGAGATTACATTCGCGTGCCAATCGTGCCATTGCTTTGTTGGATGAGGCTCTGGCAGAGTCACAAGTGGCATTTCCTGCTGCGGGTAAAAGCAAACAGCAAAGTGGTGAGAGTCACGAGCAGTCTATGGCCGTTGCTTATCAACACCAACAACTTCAAGTAGCGTTTGAAATGGCTCTGGACGCATGCTGGAAATTTGTGTCATCGCTTGAAGTCGTCGAGGCGATGGTGACCAAAACGCTGGCCCTGCTTCACTACTTTCCCGTGACGGAAGGCGATTACTCTTCTCTTGAGCTTGTGAACTTGCTCTTGTTACCAGTGCTTTCCTATCGCCAACAAATAAATATCTCTAGGATTTTGGAGCAAGATAATTTTCGGAAGCGAATCTCTGCTATTCTTCTCGCAGACCCAGCTTTCGTAGAGGCTGGACAACCAATCGTACCTGTTCAGCGTGAATATGTGCTTCGATGTATTTGTCCTCGACCATTTCTGCGAGGATCCTATGATCACATGACGTTAGATGCTGAAAATGGCGAAATGCAACCAGACCAGGAGTTGGAGGCAAGTCCAATTGCGGTTTGTCGGATGTATGCCGCTTTTAAGAAAAGTACAGTACGTTTTGCGCTTGTATTGGCTGAGTCGGAGTTTTAAAAAAATGTTTCATTTGATTGGAAGCAAGATGCATACATTTGTGCATGCAGTCTTATTGAGTCCGCCGCCAAAAGAAATATGGCACTGCCCGTCAACTGACACAGATGCATTGATCAAATGGGAAAACTTATCCATATATTACAATCAATATAAAGTTGATGAGCATAAGATAAAATATTGCGTTGTATGGCCAAGAAATTTGTAACCATCAAACCACCCGTGCAAAAACTCGAGAAATATTCTTGTCAACTTGTCAATTATTAGATTCCTGTCTTAGTGGCTAAATTGCTCATTATTATTGTCGAACTTTTTTTTGAAGAAGCGTCTTACTAAAAGGATCTAGATACGCAGCCAACCACTTTTGGTTAACTGGCCACCACCCTCCAATTAGATTGATTGGCTTTTATGGAGTCTGATTGGCCGAACGGTTAATTCTTGCATATTTACCCAAAAGCTACTCCTTCCACGCTGAGAAACGCGACGCAACCTTGCTGTGTTCTTCCGCATAAACATCAGGCATGAACACCATGGAACTTATTGCCGAGCACTTCTTTGACAAACTTGACGATTCTTGTAAGACTTTAAACGTAGAACCCAAAGAAGAGGGGTAAATTGTAGGGCCTTAAACGTTACAAGTTCATTGTCAACAACCTCGACCCATAAGCACGGATCATAAAAAAAGCAATGTTCTTTTGCTCTTGCAAAAAAGCATTGCTTTTTTTGCTGACGTGGAAGCAGAAGGACGTAAACGTGTCAGACCTAGCCGCGGCACCGGCTGCCGATATATCAACGAAACAGCAGGATACACCGTGACATGGGCTGTGGAAGTCACTTACGATGAGCACTACCATCCACTGTTTAAATGACCCAGAAATACACCCTGCTGGCCGCAAACCCAACGCAAAACAACACGAGAAAGTCCTAGCTTAGCTGAGGCTAGGAAACAAGGCAAAAGGCATTGCGGCCAGTCTGGACTTCGCAGTGACGCCCGCGACATACACAACAACGAACACGCCGCGAGAAAGTGCTTGCGATACGTACACCGTTGAAAGCCAAGCCTTGCTGGATAACTTTGCACCATCGACAACGACTTCAACTCGATAGCATACAGCAGCTGACACACCTGCTCATTATATCACCAACGGCACAGGAGATCTGTCAGCGATACATGGCAGGACGTGTATGCTTAATTGACACCACCTGCAAAACCAACTAGTACAAACTACATCTGCTGCATATTGTCGGAGTGACTTCGATGAACCAAATCTCTACATTTGCCTACTGCTTCATGCGAGCCGAGAAATAGGACGATTCTGTCTGGACGATGAGGCATATTCACGACATCTTTGCGGAATACGGCATTGGGACTGGCGATGATATTGTATTCGTTACTGACCGAGAACTTGCCCTGATGAAAACCCTTGCGGTTAGATTTCCTGCCTCGTATCGACTTCTTTGTAGATGGCCCATCAACAAGAACATCAAATGCAAAGTTCGCAGTCGTGTCCAAAATATCGAGGCATATAAAGCCTGGCAAAAAACATGAAGCGGTTGGTGAGTACAGATGCTGTTAATACTGACAAACTCCGACTTGCAGCTGTACGTCAAAACCTCCCTCGCCGACAGCCATGCGATACGTGAAAGATACTTGGTTGACGTTGGAAGAAAAGTTTGTTGCCTGCTACACGCGAGGTTTCAGACATCTTGATCACAACATGACGTAACGAGTAGAATCGGGGCATGGCTTGGTGCTTCGACTGATGATGTTCTCCGGCTCGCATGTCAGGCTCAGCTAGCAGATATCGAGATCAGTATGGTGTTGATCGTCAAATCGCAAACTTGTAATTTGGCCCAAGATTTGGCAAACTCATGACGAAGAAATCAGTAGCTGGATTGAGATCTGCATACCAACGATTTCAACTCCGTTTTGAGATACTTGTCATTGATGTTAGCAATGAAAACAATTCTAATGACGAAAACAATGACGACGAGGACGGATGCTCCAGCTGATGCCGAAGCCGATGTCCCAAAAACTGATAGAGCATCGACCTTGCTAACGCCATCCATGGGCCATCCTTGCAGGCATGTACAGCGGAGCTCGCGAGCTCTGAAGATTGATGATTTTGACCAACATGGGTGGTTATTGCAACCACCAAAAGCAGCAGCAGTATCGATAGCACCGTTGACGTTGGAAGAAGAAGTTGTAGCAGCGGTCAAAAAGGTTACCGAGGAACTTGAACATGGCTTCGATCATCGCAAACAGCTAGCTTCTGCACATCAAGCACCGGTTCCAGACGATACGATCCTCGACTCTGACAGATTCCGCGGCCGTAAAAAACCTGCTGGCGCCGAGATCCGCAACAGAAACCTCATCACCACACAGCGAGATCTTTCCCCATGTGAGCACGTTAAGAACGCACTAGGAGAGAATGCAAACGGAGGACGACGCTGTGGAGATTGCCAGATGTAGGGTCATAATTCCCGCACGTGTAACAATCCGACGGTAGCATTGAACCTGCAAAAGCATCGCCATCGCAACGGCAACGGGTAGCAGCGGAATTGCAACCTACATTGGTATCGGTAGCATCGGTGTCGCAACCACCCTCGCATCTCCATCGCAAGTAGAAGTAGATGCTGCTGTTTAGATGCGTGTTGTAATGCTGTACAAACAAGGTCCCTCTCGACGTTTAAATAAAAATCGCATGCGCGCGAAATGTATGGCATTCCCTCGTAAATTATGCACCTTAGATGATGACTTTATTACGGTGGAGGGGGTGTCGATATCAACGTCGATGTCAGCGTTGATGTCAAGGTCGGTTTTCTGAACGATGTTCCGTACGCAAAAGGCGTTCTTTATGCATGTGCTATGCAGAATGTATGGAGTTCTTTAACAAATTTTACAGCTAGTGTGTTACATCTATTTCTCTCATGCAGAACTCAATTCGGGTTCTCTACAAAACGGTGAGTGGTCGCCAGTCATTTAAAAGTGGTCGCTGCGTATCGAATCCCTACTCTTGATGGAAAATCTCGAATTTCAAGTGACGAGCGCTTAAAATTAAAAATCGATTGGCCGGCTTTCATAAAAGAATTTCAATTATACTTTAATTACTTAAATTTACGCGGAAGAGAACATACTAATTCTGTTCCGCTTATGACACGCGACTTCCGTTTGACACATCAGACAACTGTGGAAGCAGATTTTCGCTTCTTCATTTACAACAGAACATAAAGACGTCATTCATATGTGCTCCTTAAACATCTGTGGTGCTTGGCGTGCGTGAATCGCTATAACAACCTAACAAGATTTCACGGACCCACTATTGATAACGGGGCTTGTGCTGATTGCAACTCGTGAAGTCAAGCTGATAGCAAAATTCAATGATAAGCATAGACCAAAGATCAGAGAGCTGAACTCACACTTATATGCATGCTCGTGGAAAATGCAGCAAAAATGCTTACATGCCTGTATGCAACTAGCTGAGGGGTGCACATTCGACCTCACGAGGGTTCGAAGTGCTCGGTGCTTGTCTATAGACGCTCTAAATATTTCAGCTTGTCGTCTGTACCGGTGACGCCGGCACCAGTAGATAAAGGCGAATGCCCTACCGAAGTATAAGACACTCACGATAAGCGTAACAACCTCAAAAGCGAAAAAAAGAGCGATTAATCTGCCCAGTGTCAAGTAGGTCGTACTGGCCATACTGTCTGCCTCGCTGCAGACGGAATAGCAGACAGTGCCGCAAAGTCCGTAAGCGCTATGCCTACATTAAAGGTCGCTTTCCATATCTACAAGCAGCAAAAGTGTCAGCTGAATCAAAAGTTTTCATCGCGTGAATATGTGTACCATGTGAGAAAAGGCTCTCTTTCAATTTAAAGGAAAGAAGGAATCTATGATGGCTGTAGAAGTATTTTCCCCTCACTTTGGGGAGGTAACAACCACCGTCATTATGGACAAATTGCGCACAAGAGCTGTACGATTAAAGTCCTTTCACGTACGCCGTGCCTTTTGGAAAGACACCATCAAAGTACCAAGCCTAAACTTTTTGGCGACATGGGTAAGGAATGGCCCCTATCATGCGCTTCAAATACCAAAAACTGAAAAAAAGGGGAAGGGGGGCCTAGCCTGATTGAGGCATCTGCCGATTTATTATCAGTACTATTAAATGTCTTTGGTGGTTCGACTGTCTCATACGCTAAGTTGAGCGAAAGAGATAACCAGTAGTCTGGTGTTCTACGAAGAAATGGTGAGAACAGTACATGCGAAGCGACCTAAGAAAATTTATGCTCTGTCGAGCCACAGGGAAAAACTAGAGGTCGATAAGCCTTGTTATTGAAGAGGCCTATACCAATCGTACTCGCAAGTCTGGCTTTTGACTACTAAGCAAACCTTTGAGATATTTTTTGCGTGATCGACTATCGTTGTTGAGTCCACGCCATTCGGCAATTACGTTTGAGTCTTCACAGTATCATTATTATTAGAAACCTGCGGAGAATAGGTAAGAAAAACTTTGTCTGTACCAATTTTACATCTGTTAATCTCCTAGTGGATCTTGTGTGAGCCATCAACTTAGTGTAAAAGCAATACTAAATCAAGCTCTGGCAGTATGTTGGACATGCGAAAGCCGGACATGCACCGATAATGGTGTCAGAAACGAGAGTCTGAAATCTAGAACTTCATGTAGACCACTAAGCCACGAACGTACAAGATGGTATTCGTTTTGTGCCGATTATAATCGGTTGGCTTCAGTGAGGAAGTGTGGGCGCTTTGCGTAGAGGGGCTAATACACCACTGAGGAGTGCTCGTAGAGATCATTACTAAAGGCGCGTGTCATAAGTGCCGTGCTTGGCTTTAAGCTAAGGCATTAAGAGTCGTGGAAGCTTGATTTCCATTTTTTTACAATGACCAATTATATTGCGGAGATCATAGGATAAGTAGGAAGCAGGGAATAACAAAAGACTTAATTATTAAGTATGAAGCGGTGCGAAGTATACAGATACCGTACGCAACCTAGAAGCGCACGTGGTCAGGGAGTTTGATCTCGGCCATAGGAATGTACGAAATGTGTCTTACTTAATACTTACCTAGACGCATCTGTTTGGACAATCGGCTGCTAGGTAGCTGATCGTATCGATTCTGGTGCTGGTGCTCCGGTAATGCTTAGATTTATTAAAATGGATCGGGCCGCCGACCTAGCAATTATGAAGTGAAATAAATTCTCTCATAATTGGTAGTATACGAAGTCTGATTGTGATTGTTCTAAATTGAAGCTGAGATTAGAGAACGTAACTTACGTGTTCTCTGTCTAACGGATTCAGTGGCACTTCTGTAGTTTACACAAACTCAGAGTAGCTTATGGTGCCACCTAACCTCGTAAAGTTTCATACAAGTCTGTCTGATTCTTTGGCAGGCTACATGCCAACAAACACAATGGCGCTGGCAAATCTGATATAATTATATTGCATTTGGCAAGACATCCATTCCACTCGTTGATACACTCTACTGACGTCCCACGTTGCGCAGATCCATCGAGACAATTTGGGAGATTGGCCCTAGTGATTCCTTTCTTGACCTAGCATTAATTCGTGAGCCTTATAGAATAAACAACATTTTGAAAGCCCTATTTCGAAAGACTATTTCACGTGGCCTTCCCCCTTATCGCACCTACATTATCTAGCATAGGTCTTTAGATTTCTCAGCCTCTACAACATTTATTTGGGATGCGAGCATGTCATCTCGCGCTGTTGTGTCACAAAATGAATGCGATACAGACGAAATCACAATCGTGAAAAGAGCTTGCTCGTAGCCCAAGCAATACAATAGCAGATAGAGTAAAGCATTCTGTTACTCTTACTTGTACTTCGCTTTGAAATTTTTCTCCACAGAACAAGAGTCACTCCATCATTCTCTGCGAAGGGATAGGCTTAGGACTACACGAACTCTATATGCCACCATAGGCTTTAAGCTTAGCAAGTAAGTCTTAAGCTTGAAAAATACATGCTCTATTGCTAGTAGCTCCCTTAAAGAATATGATCCTCTAGAGGATTTACGAGAAGCTATATGACGTGGCCTAGTTCTTTATCGCACGTACATTTTTCTGTATGGATCTTTGAATTTCTCAGCCATTACAACATTCATTTAAGACGTGAACATGTCACCTCGCGCTATTGTGTCACAGAATGAATTCGATACAGACGAAATTACAATCATGAAAAAAGCTTGCTCATAGCGTGGGCGTTGCGACGGTACATAGAGTAATGCATTCTGCTACCTTAATTTTTACTTCACTTTGAAGTTGTACTCCACAAAACAAGAATCTCCCCACCATTTTCTTTGAAGGGATAGGCGTAGTAAGGCGCGATCTTTATAGGTCACAATCGGCTTGAAGCCTGGCAAGTGAATTTTAAACTTGAAAAACACGCGTTCTATTGCTAGTGACTCCTTCAAAAAATATGATAGCTTTCTCAGAATCCTTGGGCAGCTGAAATTTGAGTGCGATCACTCGATCTCGCTCCTCGGCGTCCACTGCACTGCCGATAGCAGAATTTGAGGAGAGACTGATTTTATTGAACGTTCGTTGTGAACCCGGAAAGGACGAGTTTGAAGTCCGTTATGAAATGTTCACTAGTTTGCCGAAAACCATTTTGTGTTTTGTGTGTTTTTAACAGGTTCAATAACCATCTTAAGAAGATCGAACAGCGACATAATCATTTTAACGATATTTCGCACAATTGTTGACAAAAGCGCCACGGAAGAATGCCTGTATATATGTTTTGTGGGCTGACCAATTCCGTCAGACGCCGCAGGCGCGTATGAGACCCTTTTAGACATCGATAACAACTTACAGAGCATATCACTCAGAGTGCTAGCTGCGATCAATGATATGTCACTCTCTCACTATAAAGTTGGTAGCACACATCGACTAAGTCGAGTGCACTTTACGTTAATCATCTCACCATATTACATCACAGCACACAATACTTACAACTCTAGATATGGCGATCGCACCTAGCTCGTTGTAAGACTGCACGATGCACCACTCATCAATCAAGGCGACAGTGTCTAAACAGTGGAGTTGATCCTCAATAGTGTGTTTAAAAGTTTGAGCCAATTTTCTACGAGCTCTTTCAGTTACAAATTAAATATTGCTTAGCATTAATTCAAGTATATTCAAGCAATTGATCCGTAGACCAATAGTCAATCATCGCGTCGTCGAAGACGTGCTGCGGAGTGTGTGCGTGTATACGCCTAAGTGCTGAAGTCACTCGTTAAATCTGCACTGAACAACACTTTTCGTGCTTTAGCAGCCGACACGCCATTCCACGTGAAAATTTAAGCTTTTTTGCGCTCCTTTAGCTCTACCGCATGAATATGTAGGCTTGATGGGAGAATATTCGAGTGGCTTGCTGATGGCAGCCCATATTACAATGCTTAAGCGAGTGTTTGACGCTGTTTCCACCGAGCAACTCGAATTTCTATTTATGATACTCAGTACGGACGAAACGAAATGGCTAGAAGCCATGTTATTGAATAAATATTCGCCCTAGATAGAAGAAGCACGAAGACAAAGTTCAGGATTGAAGATTTGGTATTATTGTATGCTAGAATTTTACATACAAAAATTTGCAGTTGGTGCTAGTGCTTCATTACGCCATTAACGTCACCGGCAAAAAAATTTAGCGCATATGCTTGGCATTTCTTCAAGAATGCAAACACACTCGTCGGCTTGTGTAAGCCAAGGTCAGATAAAACAATAACGTTGGCAAGGAGTCATGAGCACACAAGGCAACGGGAGCCGACAGAGCATAGAGTGCCACAACCAGAGCCGCGAGCGGTGCGACGTATGATATTTGATAGTAAGTCAAACGTCATGGCAGAAACAATTGGGTCAGAGTGCACTTGTCCGCCATATGTTACTTGAAAGCGACATCATACCGAAAGGCATGCAGTGCTCTGCTTAATGCTCGGACATTTCTCTCGTCATCCTGGTATTGATGAAGAGGTCGAGCATCAATGTGATGTTAGTGCTAATTGCGTGACGCCGTCACCAAAGTCAAACCTAGTGCCTTGTCAGGTGGAAGAAATGCCGTCAGTCCAGGAACTCATCGGGTTCGAGACCCTGCTTTGAAAAGACTGCCTTAACGTCACTGGTGCTTCTGATCACGGTGATCAGCGTTTTTGACATGTCTACTTTAGGAGTTTAGGCGCTAAGACCACGAAAATAGCTCATTTTTAAGGTTTATGGTGACCGCTATGGATAGAAGTGCAATGTTGTGAGCCATACATTGCAGTACGACAGTCGACGATTAGTCTGCATTAGACTGAAATCGTATCAAAGGAACGCACATCGATATTGCCAGAGCTATTTCCAAATGCTAAAAGAAAACACAGCTTATTGGTATTTAAAAAGTTCGTCATCCTCAAAACGTCTCATGAAGCATGAGTACCTCCTTAATGCGGGAACAAAGTCTTCACTTTTCTGGGTTGCCAAAAAAAATCACATCTCCGTGGTACTAGTAGGGCGGCTCTTAAAATTTGTCGCGATTGGCATTAAACCCGGCTTCAAGTGTAGGAACCAGTCTTAGTGGTGGTTTTTGGAATAACTCTCATATACCCACTCCCATAATGATTTTTATTGACCTTTACCAATACCGCTTCGCGAGACAAAAATAACCTACTACTACTTTCCAGCGAAGAAATTTCAACGATTGTGCATTAAGCGGAAATTTTTAGACATTCCACTGCTTCTCTGATAACTTAGCCGTACCAAGCACTGCCTCCTGATCGGTATCTTATGGTAATCATTAAATAGTGAGACACACACTGAGCTCGTGAAACCTATAAAGCACCCCCTATCCACAATCCGTGCTCTCTCGGTCCACACTTATCACTACTTCCTTTTCATTTTTTTTTACCGTTGTGGCCTATGTCGCTTCTCATAAGCTTTTACTGAAGACTAAATGAGGCTCGTATCGCATTTTATAGCACCAACCTGTGGCCATCCGGCCAGCTTGTTGACCGCACATGCCGACCAGATCTATACGACCGAGCAGAACGTACGCCATACAGCATACTAGCGTAAGTACGCTATGTCGTTGGATGATGATTTATTTGCCTAAAGGACAAGCATGCAACTCGCGTCAACCACCTTCTGTTCTATGTGAGTTATACCTAATCTCATAGTCGAATACGACCTGCCGACCTCGCTATCGGAGGGTGCAGAGGATATCGAAAATCGTCCGATCTTGAGGCATAGGCCTGTCGATTGACCACTGGCCGAGTAGTCCGGAAAGAACCTCGAATAAAACGATGCATCCGACCGTCTCATACGAGCAACACGCCATTGAGACTTAGTGTCGCACATGCCGTTCTCTTTAATAATTACTGTACTCACTGTGCTTTTCAGTCCTATTTCCCACAAAGATTTTGTATATGATGAGCCAAAGATCGACTTAAAAACAGTCTTTCCAGCAAGGAGAAAGAAAAGAAAGTGTAGCCGCAGCTCAAATATATACACACACTGTTGAATTGGTAGAAAAATTGGAGGATAATGTAGGTAAGTCGGATGTGATCGCTCGAGAGACTACGCTGGGAAATGTTAATGCTGATGGCATAGAGGGTTCAGCCTTGACAAAAGCTTAACGCTAGGCGCACGCCTTATCTGTTCTGAGTACAAAGGATGATGATAAGACATGATCCTGCCTTTTATAATCAGGAGATCGGGCGCGACCATCACATTTAGTGCGCATTGCGTGACGCATTCACCAGATTCAAACGATTGTGAAAATGATCTCCGCACTGTGAGAAACTTTGGGAGATTGAGAGAATTGCTTCGGCAACGTCGTGGACGCTTTGAGTTCTAGCAATTAGCGTTTTTGACGGGACGACGTTCCCTGCCGCTAGAGTAAAAGTCATTTAAGCTCATTTCGAAATCTCTAGTCTTTTCTACATATAAAAATCGTACAAGGTCAAGATGCTGCGATCGATAGCTTGTAAGACGACAAATATAAGACGAGTCCGTAGCCGGTTGAGCTCGTAACAAAGGTACGCATTTTGACTTTGCAAAAGCTAATGGCTCGTTGGTCTACTTTTTTTCGCCTAAAATGTATCGAGACTCAAGATATTTACCGAAGCGGCATGTTTTTCATTAATGAATCGGCGTGGTCCGTAGTAAACACCTTTTCGTTAAAAAAATGACGTTCGATTTAGACTGCCTGGACATGCTGCTAGGAGAGTACAGCTTATTGTACTTTGTCTTCGGCGATTTCAAAGGATCTCAACGTTTCATGAGCATCGTACGGCCCGCTGTGCCAACACCAGGCCTTTACTTTTTAAGTGCAAAACAAACACGGTATTTGTCTAGGGCAATTGCTGCGGTACTATCTATCAAGCTTTAGAGCTGCTCGTAAACCACGCTGAGCCTTTGTCGAAGTCGGAGTTTTGATGTCATTGCAGCCATTGAGATGACCACATCCACCACGAATTTGTGTTTCGCCTGCCCTTTATATTGAAGCTTGGACTTCCAACTACGACTGCAACTTATGATTCTACATGTGATCAGTAACGAAATCGTGCTTTGCAGTTTAACATCAACCGAGATTCCTACCACGGTGACTTTACCTTATTCTCTAGAAGCTAATTGACATTGAGTTCAGGCTTTATAGGTGCAAACTATCGATCGTCAAACGAATTGTGGAGCGCATACTTACTTGCAAAAGCAAGATGCGCAATGTAAAAGCATGTGAGTTTGTCGCTCAGGTGAAAACTTCCAGTCTTTGGCAAACATTTCGGTGAAACGATCCACAAGCTCACGACACAAGCCCGGACATCGTCGGGGGCTTTATCTTTCTAGGATGCCAGTGTAAGCTTGTCGTAGCAAGATGGTCTTTGTCACACTGTTAAAGAATGGCCGCATAAATGTAATTTTTGAGCAAGCAAATCGTCATCCAACAGCATTGCGTAACTTGACCTATATATTATGTGATGTTTAGGTACAACAAGTTTGGCTTGCGTCCTTAGAAGTGTTGTACAAAGCACTAGATGCGGTCAAGACGGAAGCTGAAAGACCTATGCTTGCTGTTTTGTAGTAAGCTGTTAGGTTTATTCAATTTACTGACGTGGTTGCAACGGCAACATAAAAAATTTATGAGAGAAAGTTTTGGCTTGCAGACATGGAGTCCTAAGTCTCTGTGAGACACTTCATACGGACCCATCATATTGTGTGTTACAAGTCAGATAATTTCTTAGACAACAAATTTAAAACACTTCTTAGTACTGTGGAACTAGCAGAAAAGCGATACAAGGTCCAACGATCAATGCTTAATGCAGATCAATAGGAAGCACTGTAATGAAAGAAATTTGTAAATTATTTACCCCACGATGGTTCTTATCAATTGTTCAACCAAGTTCAATTCATATTTTGAAATGAACAGATAAACAAGGTCTTGGTAATTTGACTGAATTAGTTAGTGGAACACGTAGTTACCTGTGGTCCGTGCTTTTTAAAGTAAAAACAAAGGCTTAATAACCTGAAGTCGAACTTTTTTGGGGGCCAACAGGTACAATGTCGTTTCTGCATCTGGTAGTACTCGTAACCATTTTTACCAAAAGCCAAGTAACATGCTTCATTATCTTGAAGCATGCAAAACGACTGAATGAGTGTATTGTGCATTCGTGCAATATTTGGTTGCACAAAGATTCAACGAGATCAATGCGCAACTCGAGATGTTTTTCATTTATGAAAACGCTCTTTTGAAGCATTATGATAAGTATACACCGATATCATCAACGGCGAGAATATCGATACTTAAAACAAATGCCCCATCCAAATCGAAGCCCCTTCTACTGAGCTTGAAGACGCTTCGAGGGCATACTGCTGAAAAAAATAATTTCCAGCTTTGCTTCAGAGAGAAATCATTAGCCATGGTGGCTACATTATTGCAGATGGAGCCCAGAGAGTAGCTCTGGTCGCGTCAAGCACGATTAGATAGCAGAGAAATGGCTACTTGGGTGCAAGCTTCATTTGAGCGGAATTCACAATATGAGTGGGCTGATTTCTTCAGTCACTAATTTAGTAACAAAGCTAATTAACGAAGCCAATTCTCAACCTTGTCAGTCTGATCGTCAACAAGCGCAAAAGTGCAGTCACACTTTTTTGCAGCTAATTAGTGTTAGACGGAACTAAGAGACTTGGCTCTCGAGTCAGGAGTTTTCTTTTTGGAATATCCAGTAAATCTCTACCAAAAGAGACTGCAGTCACCGTTCTTGAGACGAAATGGGCAAATAAGCCTGTCTCTTTTAAGACAAATCTCTTTTTAGGAGGTCGTACAATAGGCATTTGGTGACAAGCTTAGATTTCATGCAGAGATTTTATAGTGAGCATTAAAAAATCCGGTGTTGATCGATCCCCATGCTCATCAGGCTGTTAATGAAAAGGAAGGCCTTTAAGTTGCTTGTCAGCATTCGTTCATCTATTAATGATACATCTAGGATAATTCGCTATATATGGCTAGGGCGTCCTTATAGACTAGGAGTTCTGAGATTTTATGAGTCGAACTCTCGTCGTCTTATATACCTCTCACATCACAGGTGTAGGGATGTCGAATAAAAATACAAATTTTGTCAATTTTTACGAATGGATTGTAAATTGACAGGGCTTGGGTCCAACGCACTACGTATTTACAATACGAATCGTGCTTGCATGCCTTGCATGCCTTGCATGCCTTGAATGCCTTGAACGCTAGTTGTTTATATACACACTACACCTTCTACGATGTTAAAAGCATCGCAAAGTATAGAATGGCCCTGTCAAATCTGGGGCCCTCACTTGACACTTCACAAGAAGTAGATACCAGCTATCCGCTGAAAATTTACAAGCACATAAACGG
This sequence comes from Plasmopara muralis, assembly GCA_003676415.1. Classification (NCBI taxonomy): domain Eukaryota; phylum Oomycota; class Peronosporomycetes; order Peronosporales; family Peronosporaceae; genus Plasmopara; species Plasmopara muralis. Next base: position 314,230 of record RCHQ01000025.1, on the reverse strand, counting down.
TAAATTACCACTTCTCAGTTAGCAACAGATATGAGAAACCTCAGTGCAAATTCCTCGATTTCAGTAATCTTGGACACTATTTGATGATGCGAGGTATCATGTCGTCCTGGGGCATTCTAGGCTTCAAGTGCGACAACTTTCTGGATAAATTGAGGATTAAAACTCGAAAATGCCGGTCGCTTTGCGGTTATCAGTGCTCCGGTGGGTCGTGAGCCCAATGAAATAGCGCGATAAATATTTATCGATCAGTTTGTTGGTTTAAAGTCTCAGAAATGGAGATCACAAGAATGTTGTCGAATACAAGAGTGTGGGACTTGATGTGCATAAACCACTAAGCAAGCTTCACAGAAAAATGTCTCGTGTTTGATCACCTCACCATGTTTGGTGCAGAGGTACTCTTGAAAACAGAAGAAATCTTCTTGAGCGCTACATTGGGCAGAGTGAAATGACCCAGCCGCTGGCTATTTTGTTTGCTTTCGGCTTAAGCATCATAATGACCAAAGTGGCACTTCAAATTATTTATAAAGTGATGGCTTTACTCCCCCTCTCCAATTTGACCTAAGAAAGAAAGGATACAAATGATTGATGCATTAATCCGTAACTTGCGGTTGAAAAGCTGGCTATCTTTCAATTGGAGCCTTATGAGAGCAATAGATCCTAACGCAGGACAGACACCCTATTGGTACCTACACCAGAGCCAATCGATGCGGTTACGGACGGTATTTCGTACGAGTAAGTCTGCTCAAAGTCCCGTATTAGTTAAAATTAGACAATTAACGTCATCAAAGCTTTTGATAGCCCTTATGACATTTCTTTACACTATATCAGGACGTTGTTGAGCGTATGGATCACTGTGAAGGCCCTGGTAAAACGTTTTTAAGCTGCATCCACGCTCAGGTAATAAAAAATAGAAGGTTTGCATAACAGATAAGGCCTAATTAGTAGAACAAGGTACTGTGTGTGGACACCGTGTAAAGAGAAGACGTCCACGCAGAAAGATGCACGATTGTCTGATCCAGTCTTTACATATCGAAGTGTTCAATCGACCGTACTTTGCAAAAATACAGTATTTTTTGCTTAATCTTTTAGTCATAATAAGCGACTGTAATCGCTATCGCAAGTGAAACTAGTACGTAATTCCTTTCTACATATCTTTTCAAAACCCTTCTTATGCATACTTGTATGAATCCCAACATGGTGCCTATCGTGCATAATTCTTTATTTTTTCATAGAAAGGCGCTATTTAAAAAAAAATCATAAAATGAACTGTTTCATCCCTGTCAACTAAAAGGCTTGCTTGGTATACATCCAATAGGAGCAACACGATTTTTATCCATTATTTCAACTTTCTGTAAAAAAACTTAGACTTAGTCATAAGGAACTCCGAACCAGCAAGTAAAATAGTTTGAAAGTCTGGTGGTCACTAGACTAACACCAAGTAAACCCGCTTCTACTTTCAAGGGTCAATACGTACCAAGCACGGTCTCTACGTCTATAACCACGCAAACAACAAAGAGCTATCTTGCCACAAAGGTTACATCTACAGCAAAGACGGTGCCCTTGCCGTATGTGGCCTGCAAGAGGTAGACACTCGTCAGATCGTCGCTTGTGCAAAAAAGCTTTTAAAAGCCCCTCTTACTCTATCATGGCACAAAGCACAAGTCTGTCTTTTTTCTTCCACCCGATGATTTTCCGAAACTTTCGGCTTTACGCGGCGAAAGGATAAGAAGCGCTTCGAGACGCTTCGATAAAGATTCGTCTGTACCGCTGCCCGCTATGGCTTCAATAAATCACAGAAAGTAATGACAACGCCGTCGAAACGATGTACTGGCCCGGATAAGTGCCCTAAAGGCTTTAAGGTCGCTGTTAGGGTCAACTTCCACACGGTGTCACCCACAAAGTCTGGAAAGATCGTAATGTTTATTAGGGCTAGACTTATTCTGAGATACCTTCGACAACCTACGATGCATTTCACTTGTGTGTTTAGAGACCAAAATCGTCAACGCAGTGGGCTTGAAATCTGCAACTCGCCCGCCGCCGGATATTAAAACAAAACGAAGTCTTCTGGGTGTTATTTGGTGAATACATACCAAATCTTAAGCAAAACGACCATCCGTTTTGCGCGCTGTAAGGGGTCCCCGAACGCGACTTCTCGTGTGGCTTGTACAAAACTCAAGAAACCGAGTCGTTCGTTCAGCGCAATCTTACGGCGGCCATGCGTGTCGCATCGAATCCATTTTTAGGAATTTACACGGCGTCGTAAGATGCCAGAAGATACGGATGGCTTGGACCTTATCTAAAGACATTCTTGGATACGTTTATCACCAAAATTTAACTGGAGACACATTTCTAAGGTCAAATGAATCTTCAGGGTGCTAAAAACCAAAGTAAATACTTAAAAAGCAAATTGTTACGTCGGTGAGCTTGTGGTACAAGATTACTTCTTTGTGAATCGGAGACAATCTATCTGTGTGGTCTCTTAGCTTTCACGATCCAGATACTGGGGCGTAAGTTACGAGCACGGTTCAAGGTCACATCCAGTTTTCCTTAGCGTGCTACCTATAGTCAACGGATTGCCTGTTGGTACCGGTCACTCAACTTGCACAGCCATAGGGTCTTTACTCTTCTGGTCGATACGGCGGTTCTATTTGCCACTGTATGGTCAATCGTCCCTGCCTTTGAACAAGAAGACAATCCTTCGAGCAGGTGCCAACGGCACCTCAGACTCTAAAGTCTGAAAAACTGGAACTTCTTATTGTAAAGTCGCTTCCGTTCGTAGCGAGTCCCAGACTTGGTCAGTACACAGCCATAGGGTGTTATCATTCCGACCACTATGTTGGTTCTATTCACGGCTGTATGGCCGACCGTAATTGTCTTTGAACAAGAAAAAATATCTTTTGAAGAGATGTTGACGGCACCTCGAGCCTCAGAGTCTTTAAGGCTGGAATACCTTTCAAGATGGCCAGCACAAAATGCTGAGTAATTTAAAATCGTCTTGGATCGATTAAATTTTACACCGAACTTTTTTTAAGTAACGCGAAAGTCTCGAATAATCTATGTTTTTTTGCTCGAAAATACTGAGTATACCCTTTCGAGTAGTTGATTATTACACTCAATTACCTTCAAACATAGCTATGCAATTTCACAAGGTACCGTTCTAACTGTAAGATTATCGGGTAAAGCCTCCCTAAGTCTTTTCAATCTTTATAGAGCTGTGGCGTAGATCACGAAGTATCGATTTAAATTTTGTCGGGGGCTGTGCAACATATTGCTTCTTTTAACTCATCATCGGGTATTGAGTCTACTGCCATATCTACACAGCTATCAATCATGCAAGGTCATCATGGCCCTGAGAAATATTGCTTAGGTGACCCAAATACTACCTGTAGACCCTTTCGATCATTATGAGAGAATACATCATCAAAGTTTAATAGAATTAAAGCGAGTAATGTTCGAAATGACTGAGTGTCCAGGCCCTGTCGTCGGTGGGGCATTTAATATACTTGGTATCAATAGCAGCTCTCCAATGCTAGGTGTACTAAGCACCATGTACGTATACCCTTCAGTAGTCGGACATCAAACTCAAGAGATTGTGAGAATGAAATGATGGGTCGAAGCACGTTTTCACCTTAAGTTTTCGCACCTTAGAGTATCTTCTAACCTGTATAAGCTTGAGGAGGCACAGCTCACTCAGCTGCAGAAGCAAAGTGGCCTAAGCGCATCACAGCTTTCGAGCGCTACGAGTAACTTTTACGTTCTAGGGCTTAGGCAGCATATGCTTTTGTAGCTGAACGGTAGCACTAACCGTGAAGTTGAGGCACTTTTAAATGGAAGAACAAAAAGTTCTTGGAACGCTACTTTTCGAACAAGTTGAGTTTACTGTATTGATGGATACTTCTTTTACTTACCGGATAGTGACGATTAAAGAAGCGACATAGAGGAGTGTTATTTAGAAAAAGCGCAGCCAGAAAAACAGCTGACTTCAAAGATGCACCAGCTTTACTGGCAAGAGAACCCAGAGTGGTGGCTGTGGTGCCGTCGACTCGAATCATTGGCAATGGTATTAAGCGTTGCCGATCAAAGCAACATCTTCTTCGTTGAATGCGGAACAGAGGATCTGATGATTCGTGCCGATCTCGAAGGGGTCGATGGGTTGAACCTTCGTCTAGTGCGGGTGAAGTTTATAATCTTACGTAGTCTATTTAAAAAAATCATTATCAAAGAGAATCAGTCAAGGTCAATGGAAAATGTGGCCAATTAATACGATGAAATGTTGGACTGGCAGCTAAGGAAAGTAGCAGTTGACCGTTAGCTATACACGAGGTTATGAAAATATACTGTTGGCCTTGATAGATTCCAATGCGGCAAAAACCTTTGCGTGTCAGCAAACGATTTTGGTTAACAATAATAAACTGGGCTGATGCTGTAAGAGAAAGCAGCAAAATAAGCCAGTTTTGGTTGTAATGCACTGATGTATTTCAAGAAGCAAGCTTGGCAACGTTCTGAAACCTTTCTTAGCGGATAGCAAAGCTCTGCCGATAGTACTGGATGACGAAGACGCAAAAGATGACATTACATAGCGCCACCAATTGCGAATTAGAAAGTTCATTGACCGGATAAGATAGATACACAAACTTAGTCAGTAACACTTTTTTCTAGGTCGATCATCAAATGTGCAAGGTGGCTAACACCATTCCGTAGGTAAATAACAAAGTATCACCAAGAGCTGGTAACATAGTTCCGAAAAAACGAACAAGTGTGCGACACAAAATCGACCTCTGAGTGTCACGGATGGATAAAAGGTATTTAAAGCGGTAGTTTACAATTGAGCTCACAGCAAGTGTGCTCTACTGCAGACGTGACTGACCCTGTGGCTCGAGCGGTTAGCCGTTCGACCCAAGACCGGGAGGTTCCTGGTTCGATACTCATATGATCGGATTTAAGACAGCCGGAGATAGGTCACTAAAGTGGACGAGCCATCACATCCGAGTGTGTGACTGCCCTACCGACTCGCGCCCGATTGAGTAATAAAAGGGTTGGGTGGGGGACGCCCCACTGACCGAAAAAGGCCCATAGTGTAATGAGGGGTACGGAACCGGGTTCAATATGGGTCGGATTGCTACCAGCATCCCGCTATAGAGACAGCTTAGTCCTAGCGCGTGGGTTCCGGTAGCTTAAATCACTACTGCAGACGTATCAGGCCGAAGTCCTCCTTAAACTTATGCTACTAAATTATTTGCTACGGTTAACGCCAGAAGTGGTATTCCCAAAGATAAATTTAGAAATGGAAATTACATTCTTCATATAGGAACGTGATGTACACAGTTTTGAACACTACAGTCAATCGCTCGATCAACTGAGCTACATTCTGTTGTTAACTGCCGTTTACTTTTAATGATACAAAAACTTCGCATACCTCAAAGAGCTTTCACGGGAAAGACGAGAACGAAAATAGATTGACCTCGTCTCAAGCACGAAGTATTGGGTCCCCAATACCACGAGAGTCATTGATGTCTTTTTCGCTGGAAAGGCAAAGAATTACATGGTGCGAAGTCGAAACATCTAAACCAGAGGTGGCATTCCCGGAGCCTTTGCGAGTATTCAGCAAAATCTACTTACTCGCTACGGCGTATAGTCGACAAGGAGAACGAATAGGTGTTTCGGGGTCACACAGCTTCTTTGCACAGAGTAGGCGTACAAAATAGTGTTTGATCTTCTGACTTGAGACCTCTTACCATCTCTGGTCTGAAGCGTACTAAAGTGTGCAATAGATTGCAGTTTGAAGGGCGAATTCAGTAAACACAATGTTCATCTATTTTGCAATCGAGGCAGGGGATCTAACCTTTTATTTACCTTTCAGGAAACGTTCAGTATGCGAACCGGTACAAATATCGATAAATTTGCGCCAGGAGAAATAAAATCCACTGAACGTCAATTTTTAACATGAAAGCTTGGCTGCTTTCCAACGGCTCATACACTAGGCTTAACTATTACTTTGTCGAAACTTGCCTGTTCGAACCTTGTTCCGCGAACAATCTCTACTAAAGGTGTGCATACTATTGCAATAGAACCTGTCTAAGTATGTCTTTACTGTGCTAGAGGCTCGTGTAAAGACCAAAGTGTTATATCGGAATTAGCATTAAAAGTGTACCAAAGTGGCCTTGTCATTACCTAAAAATTGCCTGCTTCTCGCACACCCAAGAATTTGAAGACTTTATTGTGCGTGCATATGCTGTACGTGATTAACTAAAACGACAACGTCCCGTGTAACAAAACGACAGTAAGGACATTTATGCTCCTCGTCCTCGGAAGGAGACTGAACTTCTGTGGGAAGTAATGGTGCCGTCGGTCGTAAACCAGATACCCTGCTTCCCCCTAGCATAGCAACCGACCGTTCCAAAGGGTTCTCATAAGCGTCGGCGCAATTATTACTTGCGTGAGCTGTTTCAACGTGAGAGATCATCCTCACTGCATCTTCTGAGACAAAATGGCAGTATGGACATCTATCGACTTCTGTCATGGTGGATGCTGCTTGGTTAACCGATAGGTACGCATTGCCAACATATCCAGCATGCGCGGGGTACTCTCCGCGCCGGCGTCTTGATCTAGCAAGAGCTTGCTTGCTTCGACTGTAAAGCCAGCAAGTGCTTAAGGCAATGACGATTAGCACAGCTATCGAGCTGCCGACGATGACGATGATTGGCCAAACCAGAGACCAGAAAGACTTGCTGCCATTGCGAGAAGGTGTCGACCCGGAGGTGGAGCCAATGGCACTCGACGACGCGACAAATGCAAAATTTTGCTTGTCCGCTAGCAAAATGCTACGGCCATAGACGACAGCTTCGACAAAAATCTCTCCGTTATCCCCGAGCGCTGGATATCCTGTAAGACTCCCACTGCTTCTACCAGTGGTGTTGCTGGAGTTGTTGTCAGTGGCAGCAGCAAGAAGGTCAGCGTAAGAAACCACGACCATCTCAACATTGTTCTTAACATCCCTTTCTGTGCTTGTGTCAGCTGTGAGAGGAGCAAATGTCTGCGTGCCATTGAAAACACGAACGGTAAGATCCAAATCATGCTGTAATTGTGACGTCGCTTGTATAGACCCTGCTGGGTCCGTCCACACAATCGTGGCGCGCAAATCCACATTACGAGCAACTATAAATGAAATTACCATTTCACCGTTGTGAGCAACAAATGGCTCGGAATTTTCCGTAGAATTAGGCAAGAAATACAGAGATGGTGGGCCATTGTATTCCGTGTTGTTGCCGCTGTTATTTCTGCCGGCACCAATAAAATCGACTATGTTGGTAAGATTAGGCTTGCCGTATCCCTGATACACATCTGGAAACGTGACATCTGTGGCTTTCGAAGCCAAACCGGTACAGGAAGCAAAATCATTATCTGCAAGTGCAGCCATTCGCTGCTGCAACGAATCTGCACTATGAATGATCAGCGCCTTCAGAAGCGAAGCTGGTACAGAAGTCATTGCGAACTTAGCGTCCTTGCTACCGTTCTTCCACCATCCGTCACGAAGCCACTCAAAAAGAAGCACAGCAACACCAGTTATTACAGGTGTAGCCTGCGATGTGCCTTGGAGTGAACACGTGGCCGAGCTGGCTGTCGTAGAGCCTGGTGCCTCTGATTGACTTGATGTAAGGCTCATTCCGGGCGCAACAACATCGGGCTTCAATCTCCCGTCAGTTGTTGGACCCGCAGATGAAAATGATGCCACGGTGTGCTCATTAAAAATATCGGGGCACGTATAATCCGAAAACGAAGCTGCGGAATTAAGTGATGCACCAACCGAAATTACATTTTTAGCTCCAGATGGCGACGAGATAGTGCGCTGACCAGTGACAGTAGACTCGCCACTGTTGCCCGCAGCAACAACTACCAGCACATCCGGATTATCGTAGATAAATGCATCCAAATCCCTAGCTTGAGAGCTGTAGTCCGACCCAGGAGTTCCCCAAGAAAACGAGAAAATTCTGGCACCTGCATCGATCTGACTTTCTAGCAAGTCCTTGGCTTCGGCCGGTGTGGCGAGTGATACGGCACAATTCATCAGACCAGCACAAGTCGTACTCTGCCTCCCAATGTCCATGAAGGCTATTTGCGCCTTGTTAGCAATACCTAGGTCGGCGTATTTGCCGCTCAGCGAACTACCCGCGAGCAGTCCAGCAACGTGAGTGCCGTGACCACAAGTGATGGTTTCAGCTTCATCTTCTTTATTTGCCCACGCATTATACATGACGACTTTACGAGCTGAAAGTACCATTCCAGAAAAGATATCGCGGTCAGTTTGATCGAGTTGGTCGTGATACAAGTACAGTCCCGTATCTGTGATGCCCACAACCACGTTATTTCCTCGAATCCCTGCCTCTTTGGCTGAATCAACTCCAACAAGACTTGGGGCATATTCATCGAGTCGTCGATGGCTTTGCATCTGTGTCCAACGTTTTGCTTCTTTTCCTCGTAGCAAGTTTTGAGTGATCTCATGCCGTGCGTCCGTCCACTCGACTGAGCTCTCAGCAACAACAAGCGCCACAATATTCGTCCAAGTTCTTAAATCCTGCAGAGGCTTTATAAAAATCGATTTTGGCTGTAGGTCGTTCGCTTCAAAAACGTTCATTATACCAGCAAATTCTTTAACACGCTTTTGCAAAGACGCCATCACAATCTGTTTATCTACTCCTTTCACCAGTCTAATCTCCATCGCAGGGGTCGCAACCGTTGAGGTATTCCCAACACTTCCTGATTTAAACTCGGAAGTAAGTTGTGCAGCACTGCGTGCAAATGGCATGAGCTTTAAAATCTCTGGTAAATTCAGTACTGTATCGACGCAGTCTAAAGCTCGTATGGAATCTGCCGCCAACTTCGTGGCATGAATTAACACCACCGTGTTTTCTCCCAGCATGTCCCCTCTTCTTGTCAACAATGGCATATCATTCTCCACCTCTTGTCCTCCAACATTCCTGATCGATATTATGCACGCCCTATTGTGGTCTTCTTCCTGTTCTGAAACCAATTTTACCAATCTAGGTTTATGCTCCATCTTCTCCTCCTGCTCTGAGTCGTCGTCTTGAACAGTCGGTAGTAATTTATCTTGAAGAAAAGCCAGTTGACAAGCGTCAGCCCTCACGCTATCGCCACCCAGCATGGCGTTGAATGCCTTGAAAAATGCGTCATGAAACCCCTGAAATACTTGTGTGCTGTCGACAGCCGATAGTGTCAACGATATTGCCAAAGTCGACGCATTCTGCTCCACATCTCTACATGACAACACATCGACCTGTTGTAAATTGTCACTTGCGTCAGACAATTTTAGTTTGCGCCGGTGACGGTCGCAGAGGTCTGGCAAGCACTGTGACGTCTTTGAAAGCAGCGCATGCGAGCAGTGAAAATCGCAAAAAGCCGCAGCGTTCACGAACTCGAGACCCTCTCTGTCTTGGAATTCAGCCTGGCAGAGACCGATTAGCCCCAGAAAGATCTGCAAGCACGTGATCACGCGCATATGCCGCAGTCAATTTGTGAATGACAACTTGGCCGTTGTAAATTTATACTACACCAACTGTAGTGTCATCAGTTTTCCGAAATATTGATTGTTTTACGCCAATTCGCGGTATTTCCTTTAGGGGCCAGTGTATACAGCGCTCAGTCGTAAAAACAGGTGACCGTAACTACGTGTAATGATTGCGAATAGGATTTGTGCTTTGTTTATGTACAGCTTGCGTTTTCACGCTCACTCGGCAGAACAGCTTGGATTTGGTTAAGGCTAGGTCTCAAGTTTCAGTTTCTGGCTCAGGCTCAGGCTCGAAATTGTTTGTTGACGAAACACAAAATTATGGGTTCACGCAGCACCTTCTACAGCCGGTAAAACAACTGCTGTAACTCACCGTTACGTTAAGAATGTTGGTATTTATACCAGTTTGCACAGTGAGGTGATATAATCTCTGCCTAAAATGCAGAATAAAATTAAGTGCGAATGGAAATCATGGGTTGATAACTATCGTATCGAATTTCGCAATCATGCTTGAGACAATCAAAGGTATAACATACGGTCGTCCATCGAAAGATTGTATATCATCTTGCACGCCTCCTCTGTGCGAGGCGCTGGATAAAAACGTCACACCTGGTAGCGCTTGTAAATGAAATAATAAGCGCAACCCTTTTGATGGGCCTGGGATGGATAAAACCGCATTCCCGCATCCGTCGGACGAGCAGTTAATAAGAATTAAAAGACTAGCTAGCGTCTATGGGCCTAAGCAGCCAATTGTATTTGCAGCCCTACCCTATGCCAAATAGCTGATATGCATCATGGTGTTCGATCAACAAGCTCAGGCAGTGCATGCTCGAGTAGATCCGGTGGTGACACTTACTAGGGCTTTGAAGGCGGTGAAGCATAGTATTTTCATCTTCGAGGCTGCAACTCTCTCCTCTAATTTAAGGAGATAACCTCATCACGGATGAGTAGGTGCGTGTGGCGCTCGCACTCGCTTAAATTACTGGCCGGACTACAACGGTGGGCACTGAACAACGAAAAAAAAATCCCGGTATGTTCTGTGTCCTGGGAACATAAAAAAACTACCGTGAGCAACGTCCCTTCCAGAAAAGTTTGGGTTCCGTCTGCGCTCACGCTTTCTTGTCTACCAGCAAAGATGGCATAAGCTTAATAATTGTGTCTATGAATTAAGATTTCTCCGCTACTGGGGTGCCGATCCCTGATCAAGCAAGTGTTTATGGACGGTCTCAGAATAGGCATTTCTCACACTTAGAGGGGTACAGTAACAGAAAGGCTCGTTCCTCCTGAAATTATTGGATAGGAATATCTTCTTCTACGCCACGTCGCTGGTAGGAATCCTCAGGCCAGGAAGCCGTCAGTTGCCATTAAGCTTTTAGGAACGATACTAATGATACACATCAAGGGATCTAACCTTTTGAGACCTTGTCGACTCTCGAAGGTAGAGAAGCAGAGAGCTGCTGGTTTTCCACGCAAGTGTATGAAGTATTGGTTAAGAATTACGGGTTTTGCTAGACTTGGCAAGTCGACATATTCCACGCCGGCAAATGATTGCAGAAGGCCAAAATAGGCTGCTGTATGCTCTATGAGAGAGTCCAGGAAAGAGGTCAATTTCGTTTAGGCTGGCTAAAAAGCTGGTTTGAACGATTCTAATGTCGAACTAGACCTGGCTTGAAAGTTGAAGATGTCCACCGCACAGAGCCTTTTTTAGTTCTAGACATTGACAAGTGTGAGTATGCCAAGGCTAAGAAACTGTAAACTTGGATCTTTAGGCGGGAAAAGACCATATGAACTTGCCGTCCAATCTAGCGCGACATGGCTTTGGTGAGTTAACTTGAATTGTTGTTGACATCCCTATGTATAAGATTGTAGTAACCAAGCGCCTGAAGTTAGTATGGGAAGTATCTAAGGTATTAACTGATATTTTTACGAAGGTAAACAAGCTCTGTTGATTGAGCTGGATGCAAAAAGCTACCGATTACGAGTAACGAAGCGTCGCAAGCAGGAATCATAAGGTCTGCAGGGCACAGCGAATTACATGATGGGCATAACGTTCCACCAAGAGCGGGTAGCGTAGCTCTAACAAAAAAAATAGTGCAATTCGAATTCGCTCGTATGTCTAGAATCTGACAGATAGTCAGGGTATTTTGCATCTCGGCTTAAAGCTAATGTGACGTCCATACACGAGGCACGAGAATGATGTCATGCCAAACATTGTGGCCGCTACCGTGTGACTAACGTTAGCTCGTTGATGCCCTCACCTCCAAAATAGTCATGTATCCCATGGGCCGTCGCCAAAACATCTGAGCTCTTCATCAACTTTTATATTGAAAACATGCCTAGTAGTGGTAAGCAGCTCGTGCACATAAAGATCGAAACAATGTATCATTACCTGCACAAAATGCCGTTTCAAGGAAGGACGGAATTTGTTAACACGATGCCCAGCTGTACGTGCACGTGTACAGTCAACTGTATTCGGTCGATGGCCGTTACTGATCTGAATGAAGGAGTTAGAAATAACCATCACGGAAATCTATTTGCCTTATGAAAGCGGACTTTGACGCCAGGAGGGCTATTCAGCGCCATGGTGACGCATAAATTCATAATCGCGAGATCGTCTTATCCGTTACGCGCTTTCGCTCTGAAATACATTGACAAAAATTTCGTTCATAGCCGCTCAAAAAAAATTAGTCAGCCCTCGAAGCTCAATTAGTCTGCCTGAGACTAATTGATTAAGATAGTGAGGACCAGTGAGCTTTAAGCCGACATCGCCGAAAATAGTGACTTTACTGCATACGGTTTAAATATTCTCGGCTACTTGCAAAATGGTATATGGCTCGACCAGACCCCGAGGAAGCTTATCTCACACCAGCTTAGCCTACGTTACGTGCTCATAATAGTTAAAGCCACTAGTGAGATCTAGCCATTATTTGCGCGAGCACAATGCTGACCATTCAGGTCTCGCATAGCAACTGTCTGAACTATTCAAAAACACATCAAGTGGTGCTGGAAGAACCAACGCCACAATGCTATTGTTAGCATCTAAAGTAAAACCTTAAGCCGACTCGTGTCCTGACTTTTTCGGACGAGCTACAACCTCCTAGCGATATTTGCGACGCTTTATTCAGCTTGATGAGAACGGACATGAGCGAGTCATAATGCTCCGGCTCAGTCAGCTTAAAGCTGTCAAGCATAATCACAATGTTTACGACAAGAAAGGACTTGTTGTGAAGTACGCACTGGTAAATAAATTAAAGGATGTTCTGGTGTTTGAGTCCTTGTGGTCTTTACAGACCATGCATCCTGAAAATGGCGTTTAATACGCCTCCCTTGTCAAATAGAATTGTAAGACAGTTATCATACATCACGAAATTAATCTTTACGTATATTATAAGCCTGGCAAACTCAATATTCTTGCCGACGCACTTTCGCGCGGGCAAATTACTAGTTTGTCCATATTATCAGAGTCAAATGCTGTAATGACAACCATATTCGTCAGACATACGAATTTTGTGCCTTCAATTTGAATTTTAGTCGCACTGATAGCACTTAACTTCTTGACAGCGATCGCAATCGCACTGTAGGGTGAATAAAGCAAATTGAGCTTGGATCGTTGCTCCATTTGACCAAGACATTAATACGATAGACTTGAGAGGCAAATAATTTTATAATATGACAATTAGGTCAAGAAAAATGTATTTTCAATCATCACAAAATATAGGTTGTACACATGTGACCAAGGATCTGGAGACGTGTGTAAAAAGTCCATTTCTTTTGGTTATGTCGTTGAGTTGGCAAATGCTAGCGGCTACACGGATGTAGTCTAGTTATATGTCGCCTAAGCACGATGATGCACTTGGTATCTGTTTCGCACAGTGTAGACGAAGAACAAACCTCAAGAAGGCTTATAGATTTGGTATTAAATTTCATGGACTTTTTAAGGTAATAGAGACCCGCACCTTACTGCTGCGCTAAACACTTCTTGTCATAAATATCAGGATACCGCTGTCTGACGCTTATTGCAGATCCATCGCCAAAAGATGGTCACTTGAAACGAATTGAGAATTTAGTCGCTGTCTAGGATTAGGCTTTAGGGTTAAGCCCGAGTCGTCCCTACATAAAGCGCAGTATGTACGCTGTAGCATCTAATTCCAGTGCCATCATTTTTTTAAGAGGTGAAGACACAGCTTTCCCCTCAACGAACTATTAGCATTTATACTATCGCGCAAAGAAATCAAAAACTTTGTCATCTTTTGGAAGCACAAATGTTACTTTAACAAGTAGCGAGAGGACCCGAAAACATTTTTCTTTTATTATATTATTATGATTACAAAGCTATTGGAATATACTTATCGGCTTTTTGAAAATTTGGTTGAAAGAACCAGCACACCAAGTATGCATTTGTGGTAACCAAAGCATATTCTCAGACAGACACGAAAAAGTTTGCTAAGATTTGGTAAAAAAAGGTGACCGAGTAGTGCTAGATACAAAAAGTCTACCGCTTAGGAGGACAACATTTCGATTTGGGGTAAACGTAAACTATCGCTTTGTTGGACTTTTCTCGGTCCTCGAAAAGCATATGAAAGTGTACACCATTGACCTTCCCGAGTCAACTTTGACGCACTTAACATTTATTGCACGGTGACTCGATAAGTTGATTTGATACCCAGCACACTCTCTTTTAATACGTGTACCCTGCGTCATGAATACTAGACGGTGCGCAGCAGACATTTTTAGAGCATCACCACAACTCTCTACCCCGTTGATGGGGTCTTACGGTAACTGACAGTGTTCATTGCCACAAAATTATTAGTCAAGGGCTAAGATCCAATAATCTATAATGTTGTGCGCTGTGAGCGGCCAGTCCAGCTTAAAGCTTAATAAAAAGGAAAGCAAGTTTCTGACGCAGTTTAAAGACCCTGAGCTGTGACATGCAGTGGTCGATCCAACTATGAAGTTCATGGATCACATGTCCAAATTCGTTCATCCCTTCTTGAATGGCTTTAAGAATTCGAAGAAGCCGCGGTGGAACCACCAATGCCAATCCATGAGTAATATCAGCGCAAACACTTGATCACGCAAGAGATGTTACTTTTTAAAAGAAAGCGCAAAGTCGAGGCACGGGCATCCTTCTCCGACGCAATAGGCTGATGCTTTCATGTGTAGTTCATCATAAAGCACATTTGCTCTTAAGCCAGGAAGTCTTGTGAAGTAACTCGGAAGGCACGCTTTACAGAGCTTGAGGGAGCTGATGGAGCGGCTATAACGAAACTAACCGAAGACCGCTGCGATCTGGTAGTAACAAACGCTACGCATGTAAGCCGGTATCTCTGGGCCACACGTTGGGTATGACTGAAATGGCTTCTTACCCGCGCTTGTAACTTACAACCCCAGCACTTAATCCGGTATCTTCCCAAGGGCGAGAAGCGAGATACTGCCTAAATCTCTGGTCATAACAATGGTGAAGAGCCTTTAAGACGTTTGCAGAAATAAAGTTTAAGACTTAAAAGGCGTTTTGTGTGAAACTGAGACATCCGATAAGAGAGCTATCTTTGACCCACCGAGTAGCCAAATTGCACTTTGATTTTGAGAGCGCAAAGTACACTGTTCAAGAAAACTAGGGCTTAAGTCTTGGTCCTGTAAAGGGTTACGTATCCCAAGCAAGTTTGTATTGAATTATGGCGGTGACAGTGCTGGATAACACTCAAGGGTGTTTCCAGACCATGAGCTAATCACCCCCGTCCTCGGGCTATTTGGCACGCCGAGTGAATTTAATGCAATAATCAAGGTACTCGCATAGCCACCGCAAGGTTACGCTGGCACAATGGCTCCTTTTACACCAAGCTTATTTTATATGCATATTAAGGCGTAATTCCTCGCGGCGTGCAAAGCCGATGCTCATGCTTATCGGCTCCACGACCTTCCTTTCCTCGCTGGATCCATTGGCCAGAGAGTAAATAGCTTCTTAATGAACGGTAACTTGCTTCGATTTCTGGTGATGGGTAAGCTACACACATCCCCTCGCTCACTACTTTAGTGCCTTTGGCAGTTAATTCACTCAAATTATCTACCAGAAGGTGCCTTCCTTGTCTTCGCTTTTTCCTCCTTGTCCTCAAAATTGGAGATCTCATCAACAGGAAAGCTGCAGGTTGGGTCGTTGCCCCAAAAAACGATGGGCTTATCTATCTTTTACAGCAAAGCCTTTAGCATGGATGGTATGTTTGACGTCAGATGTAACACATTTAAAGACGTACCCATAAACAAATAGGCGATTTTGACACCGATGTTTTTTTATCTGAGGACTTTTTGCAGCCCTAGCATAAACGTTTCGTGCAACTCATCCTTAGTCTCATCGCCCAAAGGTGCAAATGTCTATGAACCGCAAACGATAGATACGCGTACCCTGATGCGATAGTGGAAGCCTTCCCCGATCTTTGGGCCTCGCTAGCTGTTACAGTTTTATGCATATCACCCACGGCACAGGCGCATTCTTCGAAGGCGCAGATGCTGGAGTTGCAGCCTAGGTTGCTGGTCTAGCCTTAGACGCATGTGACGAAAGAGCACCTGAAAAAGCCTAATACATACTCAATGAAGCTGCTGTGGTCAATGTCAATTGACCTCACTGACCTATTTTCTTTTCCCTTTTTTAATAATCAGACTTCGTGTACAAAAATAAACAAAACGAAAAACAATCATTCCTCTCCAGTCCAATTTTTGGTGAGGAAGGATGCAGCGGGCCAGTCAAACGTTTGTGGCAAAAGATGAATCGATTTTAATACAGTTTAGGAGTTTGTCAAAAAGTTTTGGAATTAATCTCGACCCTTTAAGAGCTGAATTTAGTGTATATAAAAATTACGGATGAACAAAGACTAGGATAAACATTGCGTAAATAAAACATCTTTCAAACTTCAATTTTTGCACACGCCATCGTATCTTCGTACACGCCTCTTTTGTAGACGATATCAAAATAGGGATAAATGTTAACCCGTCTCCGAGTTCATTTCCCTTTCAATAACTTGTCAAAATACTTCATTAAATATACCGATGCAATAATAATTGTATCCTTGTCATGTCCTAGTATCCACCACTACATCTGGGGTCTTTATGCGGGACGACAGGTCTCAAAGGTTTTCAAATACTTGGGCACCTCTCGTACACGTGAGATTATCAATATCTTATAACGACCAAGCAAATGTCTTCTATCGGCCCAAATAAAAGTATCGTTTTGGAGCGGCATGCGCCTTCAGATGCATATAGTACTTCGCTCTTTGTCGCTTAAACGACGACGCGAGCTGAATATGCCTGCTTTATTCTAGAGAAAAGCCGATTATTTGACCACTCATAGCGGCGCAAATGCGATCACTATTGAGGGATCGATCACTCAGTATTGGCATCTTCGCTAACAAAAATATCACATGATTTCGCATTAGGTTTAGATGCCTGACAAATCTGGTAATCAGTAGAGCTTTCAGACTTGCTGATGGTACCAAGTAATGTTTTTGTTCGGTGAAAACGCATCAGCAAGCACAATATGTTTGCCAGGCTTGCACATAGCATGAAAATTTATCTGGCAAAAGTGGCAGCCATCGTGTTAATGTCTGTGGTGAGAAGGGAATGCGTACTTCGTATGGAACCTAGTTTCGAAGATGCACACAGAGATGCATCAGTGCGTACAATACGGCAAGCGGGTCATGTCATAGAAGAGTTAGCTTCAGCTGGTAGCCCTTACCTCCCTGTGCCAAAACAAAAGATTGCTTCATTAAGTTGCTCGACTGACGGTATAAACGGAAGTGCTACAAACGACGCTAGGTGATTTGTCTCGTCCGATAACTATAAAAGGCTGATCGCTATTATCGACAGCATGTGGTGGAAGTTTCATGAAACCATTTAAGTGCCTTCAGAAAAAGATCAAACAAAAAGAATGCAAGGCCTGCATAGCACTTCAACTATGTAAATTACTGGCTTAGCTTGATTACTTCCCCCCCAAAATGGAAAAATGACATAGGTCAACATGCAGCGCATACTATTTTCTTGGTGTCTGTTCAAGTTTCGATGCATCTTACCATTAGCCATCAACTTTATTCTTCTAAGTCAAAAAGACATATCTGTCGACGCTGCCAAAAAGATTGTTGGTTCTCATGACCCTAAAGCTTACCTCAAAAGGCTTAAATGAGCCTCCACAGTCGGCGAATAGCCTTTAGAGCGGCTATGTCGTCGAGTAATGTCCATACCGATGCTTACAGTCGTCGAAGCAATTAAGTGACTAAAGATTTAAACCTTGCCGGGCGATCGATAGCCATTGTGTCATAATTATTTTTATGGCAAGCTATTAAATAGTTACAAATCTTCGAGATGTTTACATCAAGCTGCGTCAACACTTCATGCAACAAAAGCAAAATCGTAATCTAATTTGGGTCGGAATCTATGACAGGGTTTGGCCAGACATCCTTCCCACGTAGAATCTAGACTGACTACTAGTGCTACCAGGCGTGAAGGGGCAACACAGCATCTTGCAGATTGAAGGCGTGCGGAACCATATACAAATATCCGGTGAGAGACCGAATCTAAGCAGCCTCAGCATCAAATCGCAGTTACTCGTGCCTGGAACGAGGCCAAACTAAGCCTTCAATGCCGACTCTTCTCTTTTGCGGCTATGAGCAAAAATATCGTTGTAAGTATGCCTGAACGAGAGCTTGCAATTGTCAAACATTTGAGCTATGAAGTGTCGCCGGGATGTTCGTATGTCCTGAATTGCATTAATACCTACTTTCATACGCCCATTAATCATCCTAAGGAATACAGTTGCATTCGAAATTGATTATAGCGATCCTCTTTCTATACAATATTAGCCCAGACATGATTCTTCCTTCTTTAGAGCAATATTTTTGCATGTACCGGTGCTCTACTTATAATATTGCAATCACGGACTTTCCGTTCGGTGTTCGGACACAGTAGTCAATGGCGATTGTGAAGGTTTCGGCTCTATTACCATGCCGTTAATTTTTACGGAGCAGAAGGCGTCAATTAGCACGTACAGTGGCTAGTACAGTACTTGGTTTTCGAAACAATGACATTTTCGTCCCTAGCTTTTCCTTTGGTAGAAAGAATGTTTGACATTGTATCTTAAATTTCTTTGAGAAAATGATATACCGTATGATTGGAATCTTCCAAATCTCCAAGACAAGACGCAACGTACACTATAGACTGATACGATACAATTTTGTAAAAAAATGAAATTTTATACCTCAAGATTTTTTTTTTTAGGAACACCATTCCAAAAGTGTTGTCGATGCGTAATGTAGCCGAAAGCTAAATTGCTCTGGGCTCATTACATTTCACAACAATGACAACTCTGGCAGTATCTTTATTTGGAGTGCTTCTGTTGTGACACAACAACCACTTAAGCTGTCAATTATCTCAATGAGCAAAAAAAAAATCTTGAATTTGCTCAGACACTTAGGGTTCGGTTTCACATCCCATCTCGGCTCGCTTGCAAAGCTATATTACCATGCTCTTCGTAGTATTTCACTGCTCACCTGTGATTCTGAGCTACTCAACCTTTCTTGTGGATAATCTAGCTGTCCAATAATGCGAATACTTGTTGTGCGAGTGGCCTCGACATGACGCATTCTTGCGTCTAAGATAGTTGTGGACCGTATGGTAGTAGAACCAAAGAGGAATACTGTCCTGATAGTGCTCATAGCGAACATTGCCAAAGCCGACAGTTCGGTGAGGCCTACTTTTGCAAAGTATTGTTTGCACTTTCGGTTGCTTATTCGAACGGGCAAGACCCCCATTTTCTATATTCACTCGAAGAAAAGGGATCATAACCAATTAAGTCTCACCTTTGTCGGATTAATTTTTGTTGTCAGACGCTGTAACACGCGCATGCCGCAGATGATTCTACAGCTATAAAAGACATCAAGTTTCATTTTCGCTGGTACAAGCTCTTGGTCATCTACCTCTTTTATATCACCTCGATATAAGTCATCTATTAGATCAACTATATGAGCTCAAATAAGATTTCGTGCAATGAGTCCTGCTTCCTGTCTCTTTCAATTCTAAACCTTTATTCATCTCAATAGCCTGAGATCGCATTGATCACAGAGACGCTTTTTTTGACCAAATACCAGCCATGTACATTATAAAATAATTTTGGGAAATAATAAATTCGCTGACCTATGCAATAAGTTGTGGCTCAAGTCAAGAGAAAGTTTCCACAAAGTATTTAGATCAAGACAAAGTCAACTTAACCATAAGCCGATCGGTTTGTAGTACTTGGGGACAGTGTGTACCTGCCAACTACGCAGCTCGATGGTGAATGACATAATTGAAGTCTCTATTCACAACAAAATTAATCCATTTGACGAAATATTCACATAAAGTCTCCACAGTTCTGCCATTTTTCTTTGGCTGATACACCCTTATGCGACCATCTTTCTTCTGAGAAGATGACTCATCTTTTTGTTTGTTTCATTAAGATCAGTAGCCCATACAGCGGCTCGCGTTCGCTTAGGACATTCGATATTATTCAAGATTGCCTTTACTTCAGCATAGTTCTAAATTAAATTATCCCCATAGCTTCCACTGGAGCTTAAAATGATGCGGGGAGTGATAAAAAGTATGTATCAAGCAAACAACGAGATGTTTGAGCTCAAAATCAGAAATTATTAGCAAACATACCAATCGAGATACGCTTGAGCTGTTTGGTGATCGAAGGATTGACCTTACAAAGTTTCACCTCACTGTTCAGCATATCATAAACTGTCCTTGGTGTTTTTGATTAGTTTTTTAGCTTGCCATGGGAATCGTGCTGAAAGCGAGCTCTAAAAAAATTTTTGCTTAGGATTTTGTCGTCAATTCCGAATTTATCTGAAGGTGTTTGGTCGATATTATGCTTGGATACAAATTTTGAAATATTCATCAAAATTGTCGTTTGTGGTCACAATTCCGTCGATTGGGATGAACTATGACGAGTATTCTGCTACATATATCTAAAATTTTGACGCACATAGATTATGTTGTACTTACTACCACACTAGCGATACACGTATGCTGTTAAGGTAGCGAAACCATGAATTATGCGGAGGTCATAGGCTCGACCGCGTCGTACGACCCCTCCGAGTGAAACATCATCGGCTCCTCTCAGACCACGACCTTTTAGACTTGCATTGCTAACCCTCACGAATTCGTCAGTATCAAGCTCACAAAAAGCTTTTTGTTCAAGCTCCTGACTCATATCAAAATTTTCTTTGTTTTGATGTTTTAAACAATTTTGTAGTTCTCACTGCTGCTTTGGCTGCCCTAAGCGAATATCATTTGTTTGCGAAGCTGACTTAGCACGTTAACAGTAGAAGTTCTGGCTTTCTCCTGAGCTGTATCGAGCTCTTTTAAAAATATTCAAGTCGCTTTGGGGGCTGCCCATAGTCTTGTTAGGCTAATTCTACTTCATTATTAATATTCTGTAGACTGACATCCTAACCATGTAGCTCAAAAATTGCACTTTGACACCCATCACATTGCTGAAGATGACCGATGAAATAATCTTAACATTTCTTCTCGCGCTATCAATCACCTCTGCTGGCTGGACCTTGGACATTATCAGCGATACAAAATGCATATTCTCACCCTTCTGATACAAGAAATATATTTAATTATCAATAGCTTTCATAAGTGTGGGGTCTAAGCGCTATCTGAAATCACATTAAGGCCCCTATTTTTAAATATCCAAAAAAGCGCTGTAAGAAAAAATCTGTCTAAAAAAATATATTATTGTTATTACAAGCTTCTAAAAAAATTAAAGTAATAAATGCTAACGGAATGGGAATCAGGACGATACCTGTCTCTTATAAACTTTTCCATTTTTATATTTTTTAGTGTAGGGTTCAGGGTCTAACTAGGATGCGTCATGCCACTTCACATCATTCCTACTGTCTACAATAGGAAGACGCGAAGCTATTTGAGAAACTTTCAAGAGAAAAACGATACTACTACAGTATTTTCCTAGCATCATTAGTTAGAATTGATAGGACCTGTAACACATCTTTGTCCACCCCAGCCTAGATGTCATGACGCGTTTCTGGGTCATCATCATCAGATGGGTCGTATGCCTTACCGATTTCGGCATTAATCATAACAAGTTCCGACTTTTTTACTTGCTTATTTTATATTTCCAGAACCTTTCTTTTTGGTCGCAATCCAATTCAGTTTATTACTGGATGCATTACGATCAGAATGAAGTGCTTACCAAACACGTCTGCTGACTCAGTTTCGATACATTTGTGCTCATTGAGTGCCTTCTTTTCGCTTGACGTACAGATTGGCAAAATACTCTTCTTAAGTCCATTCGAATTTATCATTTTCATAGTGATGTTAGAAAGCCTACGGTCTTTTGGAACACAACAAGAATTATACAACTCTTTTCTTGTTTCTTTTTGTGCGGATTGCTGTTTCGTAAAGATGCCAAAGAAGCATGAATCAGTGGTCTCTCGAGTCTCATGTCCATATAAAAAATACTTTTGCCTGTGTATTGAATGTCAAAAAGCTTATGATTTGGTGCCACCCAGTCAATCATCTGGTAAGCCTTATTGTTTAACCCGTTCTGAATTTGTTTTGGCGATTCTTTAACACCAATGTAGTGCGGAGTGTTTTACTATCCAATTAAAAATTTAATCCCTGATCCAGTTTTGCGCTTGATTGGTTTGACTCTTACAGCAGCCAGATAAGGGTTTACAGTATATAATTTTCACTCCACAAACGTGCAACTACTTTTTTCTCGGTATCGACCTGGCTCAACCTTGTATTAGATTCACTCAACCCTGCTATCAACACAGCATCAGCCAATTTTTGGACGTGCATCTACCTCGGTATTAGCCGTTTGTGGTATAACTACAATATTCCTATCAGTAACGGATGGCCTTTTGAGTAAGCATCGCTCATCCGCGGCTTGGCACTAAAAGCGGATAAACGACTCTTGCGATCAACTAAACCTCAATTTGAGTAGCGCTTAGATGTCAGGGTTCGTTTAAAAGTTTTTTGTTCAAGCTGAACTTTAAGTCATCTTAGAAAGTGTTGTAATGCCATTTAATACATCTTCGAACCACTTAGCCCTTGCGAACATTCTCCTGTTGAATGAATTTTGGCGAACGCGACGTCGTTCTCTTCTAGGCAACTTCAGACGTTTTTGCTCATGCTGAGCAAGCGACGTGAGCCAAAGAACATTGTGTGGATCGTAAACGTGATTAGCGAACATTTAAAAAGTAGGATAATCTACCAGTAGCTCGACATAACTTAATCATGTGATGCGTAGTTGTACCCAATTCTGCCCAATCGACATATTTGCGTATCATATTTTACATACAATCTTATGGAACTCTAAGTATATCCTCCAACTCCTTAATCTTTTGCTACGGTTGAGCGACCGATCCAACACCATAATTGCAATCTCATCCGGTTTATCAACCGAATATTCCAGAGCCCACTTCGATGTCATTGATAAAGAAGAGCACATACTCAACGACTGTGTATCTAACCTATTTATACACCATTCGTTTTTCTTCTCACGATAGAAAAATACAATATTTGTACACATATGCTTTCATCTATAACTCAAAGCAAGATGCCCAAGAGTGTAATTATATAATCAAGACGATCACAACCAAGCCGAAGTGAATCTATTGCCGAAGATGAGCTCTCGTGAGCCAGTTACGCCCGCAATCCTCGCCGCGATTGTTGGTGAGCCTCTTATAATGGAATTGAAGGCGATAAAATCTCAGGATTGTGCCCTGCACATCCCAACAAGCTTGCATCGGACGTGTCTGAATGTCTTAACATAACAACAATCTTTTGACTACATGCGGTCATTAGTTCATGCATTTAAACTCTTCCATGCGACAAATTATATAACAGATTCTACATCGCTTAGTTGTGCAATCTTTTAAAACACCAAAAGTGTTTTAGGATCCCAATAAGCGCATCGGGAACATTCACTCTGCATTAGCTATGCATTTTCGTGAAGCGCTCATGATTAAGTGTTGCGATTTGTAGAGCCAAGTCGATTAACCAGGTAACTCACTGTGCCATGCCTATGTTTTCTATAGCTCGCGATTTGTGTCGCAGTCGTGACCGCTGTCATTGTCGTTTGAGATGATTTTGTCGTTTACTTGGCTCTTGGTCTTTGTTTGTTGCTGTGGCTAGAGGCTAGAGACCTCGACGCACGGAATTTTGCAGGACTATATACTGCTAATTGGTCTAGTTTTCATACTTCCCCACTTTCCTGCCGCTTACTCCTTTTTGTAAATTCTTTGGTGGCTCTCATATGTCGAGCGTGCATCATTTCAGGGAGGGAGGGTGGCTGTACTGCATAAGTAGAGTTATCAGATGATCGTAATATTCCGCAGGTAGGTAGCTATCATCTTGCTGGCCTACGAAAATGTTAGATCTAGTCTACTCATTAAATAATGAGCCAAAGCTTAATCAACGGTCCACGGCATTTGATCTTGATCTAGAAACGATAAAGTTGCGTGGGGCTAAACAAAGTCCAATTTGACTGATGTTATCCTGTTTTCTCAAGTCTACCTTGAGGTTAACTTCAATCCTGATTCCCTATTATAAAATGAGAGACTTATGTTTGGCAAGTGCTGTTTATACACCCAATTTCTAAAAAATTAAGGGAGCCGCTAGCCAGCTTCCCCTTTTCGCTAGCCAGCCCCCCCCCACTAATACAGTACCACTATTCTAATCATTTCAATTGTTTCTAATTGAAGGAAAAAGCATTTAAAAAAGAAAGCCCTTTACGCACACGCTTAGAATTGTAATTAAGCGCTTCGAAGAATGTGTAGTTGTTAATACATACTTATTAGTTGCTGAGCATTATATATGGCGCCTGCTGTTCCGAGCACGAACAAAATCGTCTATGAACGCATTGAAAATCTTAGCTAGTTTGCTTAAAAATTTCTTGAAAAATCATTATATGAAAAGAAAGAAAAATACTTTAAAATATTTACTTACTATATACGCTATATATTTATAAAAAACTAATTTATAAATATTTTTACTTTATTTTAATTCTCTATAAATTTTGGTCCACAACACCCAGCAGCTTACGGTGTTTTACATTAAATTTTGCAAAGTCGGGCAGTGTGAGGTGGAATTTGTGAAAAGCTTAATTCCACGCAGTGCGAGCCAATGATCCGCGCCTTTACGACACACAGGGTTTGAGTTTTTTGCGCAAAAAGACCAAAAGTATATGAATGTTTTTTAGCGTACTACTATCCAATTGTGTACTGGTTTCTGATTTGGATTGAAAGGATCCTTATTTGCGGCACCTCCTAAAATCAAACTTAGTGTTCATTTTGCCCGGATTAGAAAATAGGGCTTGCGCTTTCTTTTGTCTCCTTGGCTTCTTGTCGCTTCGTGGAATTTACGAGTCTACAATGCTTAAAATGGCAACTCAGGTTAACAATGCTGTTGAGAGATTAAACATTTTTGAACAAGTGAATGCTGCATAGAAGTTTACTGATGCTTCAATTACGTTTGGTAAACAATATCATGTGATCTGGCGTCGCATAAGCATAAATAGTGATGTCTACTTTTTCCAACGAAAAGTGGGAGAACTCCCGTTTTTCTATATCCTATAGAGCATTTAAATTCAATGGTGTTTGCTCCAGCCAATCATAGATCTCTATTATATACTCCATAAAGGAGGGAGGAGCTAATAACCAAAAGGGGGGGGTATATATATGTTTAAGAAAGCTGAGCCTTCTAAGCTCATCTTCTTTTGATCTCAGCATTGGTACTTTTAAAGTCAATATTTTTTTCCTCGAGTCTTGGGACTTACACAGACTACATGACAGCTGAAATAGCAGCTGTAGGCTCTAATTTCCTATGCTGTAAAGCTACATTGACTCATCAATGAAAGTTATCATGCAAGAGACGCAGCGTGTGGCTGCTGGAAGATTTCGCATCTTTCATGTAGCGTCCCGAATCAAAATTATCGATTTCGAAGATATTCGTAAATTTCTCTCATCAAGTGCAAAAAAATACCCACATTTTATTTCCCACACGTGAAAATGGATAGTAGGCAGAGCAACTTTCAACTTTACCTGTGCTATATTTACAAAATCTGACAGACCATGATGTCGAAAATATGTAAAAAAAATAGTGTGTAGGAGTCACTTTGCGAACATTATATCCCCGAAATGGAATAAAGCTCCAGTATTTGTGATAGCATTTTCAGTCAATCATTATAAATGAGAGGTAGATAATTGGGTAAAATTTTACTGTAGTAGATAGATCAGTCTTTAACATTCTATTGCACAATTCGATCCGTAATAAACAGGGCCGTTTTAGCATAACTTCCTTTAAGCTTCCTCAGCCGCCGCACAAAAAAAAACTTAATTTGTGGGAACGATAAGACAATCTTCTACGGCACATCACAGATCGACAATTGCCGTTGAGATAGAGTACGGATACCAGGAAAAACAATAGCAGTGCTGCACCTAGAATGAATGGATAGAATTAGATAAGGATCTCAATAGTCTTGTCAGAAAAACAACCAAGCCATTAAAGTTTTTACCTCACGCGGCTGAACCGCATAAAGACAATCTGAGAGGTATTATGGCCATCATGAAACCCTTTGTAGTCAATCGCCCTCTAGAAAAATCAGCGCTCTAGTCTATCATGATAGAACCGTTGCAGATGACTACAAAACGTGAAGGAGCGGCTGTTCATCGCGCATGATGCTCAGAAACCTCGATCGTGCTGAATCACGTGATCAGATGGCCGAGGCGACAGCAACTAAGCTGCGCAAGTCGAATCGTGGGATGATAGCTCGACTGTGTCTGTTAGAGCACTACGTCTTGAAACGTCAAATGCGGGGACTGTACTGTGTGTGCGATAGACTGGAGCGGTTACCTAATTCGCTCAACTGAGTCGTCGAACCGCACGCGCTGAATGCACCTATGAAAAACCGATGCAAGGTCATAAGGTCTGAGTCACTCAAGTCCAGAAGTCAGATACAATCGTAGTGAAGTAGGTATGTCTACTTGATACACATTAATATATTAATGAGTTCGTGAAAGGCACATAATAGCCATTGCAATTTTGATCACGCTACAGTTTGTAATCGACAAAAGCGTCTCGACGCAAGCAGGATAAAAAAATGGCTGTGCGTGATGTGCCAGGTTTTCAATAGCTGCACCGATCTGAGTATCTCGTTCTGCAGAGGAAGTAATTGAAACACGCTCACAGTCACCGGATGACGTATGAATTGCACAATTATGATTTTTATTGTCTTCTCTGACAGATGACTTACGATATAAGTCTTACGGTGGTCTGCACTGGATTGTTGCAAGCCAGATAAATGTCAATTTGCTTTGTATCGTACTATAACGCCAGATGAGGACAGCGGTGTGCTCTCAATGTTAATGACAAGCACATAAATGCCGAGCAGACCGATTAAAAAGGCATTTCTTGCCGTGCACCGCTAGGTTTTTGAAGGTTCCTATCTGTTGTAACTATTCATTCAAGGCTTGCCTTGCTTTGCGTCATCAAATTGCATCATGGAGAAGCTGTTGGCAAAGTTTCTTGCGTCAGAAAAGACACAAAATGGCTTCAATTTCATACATTTCTCACGGCCACAAATTTCGGCATTTCTATTTGTAGCGAATTACGTTTTTTTTTTCAAAAAAATGATACATAAATTGAAGCCTTTAAGAAGTACAAAAAATATATAAGAGACGGTAACGAAAAAAAACTCTCCCTTTCTTAGCGATTTTGGCCTGCTTAAGACCAATAGCTAGTTGCTCATACTTAATGTATTGTCGAGAAGTAGATATTCTGAGTCACCAGCACTTTGTAATATTTCCAGTGAGCCAGTGCTTTCGCATCAGAGCAAGGTCAGTCTTTTGAAGTCCCAGGCACACCCGTCATTGCTGCACTTCCGACAAGTCGAATGAGATGATGTTCGTGGCGGCTATAATCGAGATCGAGCTCAACGTCGGACAAACAGCTACAATATGTACAGAAGATCGCTGGGTGCGAGCTCACAAAACAAAAGCGAATTGATGTAAGAAATCTAGAGGTAATCGAAAACTTTCGCACGATCGGTTTCAGTTGATCCCTAAACGTCAAAGTATTGACTGTTTGCCACTTATTTAGTCACTTCAAGGTATCGATAGCGCCATTTACTCGCTGCTCATTGAAGTGTCATCAGCAAAGGTGAATTCCACTTATCAGAGATCGGCGACCATGCTGTGCTAGTTTAGTATGCAATCTAGCTTTTTTTGTCTTGCTTCGAGCCACCTAAGATGAGCTACTTTCGTGTGCCAAGTTCTTTGAGCTGAAGCAAGCTTATTTGTCGATGCACTGTTTTACTATGCTCCGCTCTCTGCCACAGGCATGACCTCGGCGTTGCCTTACCTGTCTTCGCTCAATTAGACGTTTGCCATCTCGCTTCGTGAGAGCTGCCTTGTACACTAGCAAACGCCTGTGACTTTATGCCACACTTAAGGTCATTGCGTCCAGTACTCAGTATACGGGTTTCTATTGCTTCGACCACACCAGACGTGGTCGCCAAATATCTACTTAGGATGATAGAAGCCTGATTACTGCGCGCCAGCACCCGCGTTGACACAGGCTGAGTAACGTAAGTCTTTCCACCATCCCCAGTCAGCCAGCACGCCAAAATCGTGGTCAGGGATGCTAGAACGAAAGCCTAGGATAGTGGCAGCCAAGAATTTCAGCTTCATTTTTTTATGCCACTAATCCGAGTTGCGACTTAAAGATTAATAATAATCAGACTTCAGACCGCCAATGCTCGGTGAATGTTTTCTGCGTCCCTGAGCTCACGACTGACCTACGAGCTCTATCTTTTATCGCGTTTGTGAGTGCTTTCACCGAAAGTTTCTTTTGTGTGAGCTCGGACAAGTCATCGTTAGCTCTGCAAATAATCAGCTACTTGCAACGATAGCTATTGCTCTCATACGAGCTAATGATTTTCGTACCTTTGGTGCCTCTTCTTAACTGTTGCACTTAATGGCATTGTCGGTGTCCCAGGGCACATACGGTTTTTGTTATACATTTGCTATAGGTTTGTTCTCAAAAAATACTCCCTTTTTACAGCGAAGGCAGGTATTGTAAAGAAAGTGTGCTTGATCAACAAGCACATCTGCCTCCACGACCAAAGTGCGCACGTTAATCGTGTTGCAACCAGACGGACTTCATAGGCTTATCACATCTAGTCTCGCGTTTGAATCTAAAGGCTGCATGATGTGACGATATGCCTTCCTCGTGACCAAGCTTTCAAGATTGCCGCATAGCATAACATTGCGTATACGAGCATATTCTCTCACTCGAGCTTAGCCTTCTGCGTTCATGCTTTCGAAAAGATATACGACACCATATAACTTGACACATTGTTTTTCACTTTACGAATGGCACCACAGCCTTAAGGGCCATCAATTTTATCAACGTCATCTATCCGGCAATAGTCACTTTTCTCAGCAATATTCGCTGGGAGTAGTTTGTAAAGTCGCACCATTTAAAAGGCACACCTGACACGTTACATCACAAATTTGCGCTTACACTTATGACGTCGTAAGATTTGTGGACAGTTGCTTCGAGGATAAATTTAGGTGCACCTCGAGCAGGTGTTTCACTCCATGTGCAATAATTGACTGGGCTTTCCACATAAGTTTTGAGCAGAAAAGAGTGAAGATTTTATTAAGGGAGCCAGTATCGACACACACCCTCTTAGGTATCGCCACCCCCCCCCCTCTCGGTATAAACCATAACTTCTCATGAATAAGTCGTAAAGCCACACCCGTCGCAAAATCGAATATTTTCAATAACACTATTAAAAGCACGAATTATAGCACACGTTATACCGATAGTGAGATTGTAACTTTTGAACATGGGAAATGGGTAAAATTATTCACCTGGCGTGAAATCATGCATTAATACTATCGCCCACCTTCTCTAGATCAAAAATGCAAAACCTTCACCTCCACCCGGTCTTTAACGTCTTTACGTCAGCCTTCACATCGTATTCTTTGACGAAACCTGCTCTTCGCCAATCTTGTATGCTGCAGCTCCTCCTTAAGCCGCGTCATGCACTTATCACTGACGATGCGAAGATGCATTTCAGGGCTTGCAACCCGTGTGGTCGTGAGTTTATCCATTCAAAACTTTACCATGTGTTGAGCATGTAATTATGGGCAATGCACATTGTAGGTGGCGATGCACGACGAGAGCAAGAGAGTCATTGCTTTTCTGCCACAACCTAGCCTATCTATTTAATGATTGTCTTTAGTCATAGGGAGCCGCTATCGACACACGGGTGTTTCCGTGCTTGTCATTCATAGTCCTTTCCTTTTTTGTCGAATAACCTTCCCTTAGTGAGAACTTTTGCATTGATTTCAGTGCTTCATCAAGAGTTTCGTAAGTCTGCGGGGGGGGGTGAGGCCAATGGCATGTTAACGTATGTGTAGAGAGGGTTTAGGTGTGATGTACGGCATGTGAATTCAATTTTGCGACGGGTGTGGCGCTTATTAAAGAGAATTTGTGGCTTACACCTGGGGGGTGTAGCGATGAGTGTGTCGATATCGGCTCCCTTTAATTAATTATATTTGTAAATACGCGTTTGAGATAACACTATCAATTCTCACTTGCGTGTCTTTCTCCTCTTCCGCTTAGTACCGCCACTGCTACCACTACTTCGTCGGCGGTGAATTGTTCCCCGCTCTTTGACGGCGTCAACGTTCCAGCGTTTGGCACGCGTCAAAATAAGCAAGTAAGCTGGTATTGAGATCATCACAATCACTCCCGGAATGATAGGAGCAGCTGCAGCCATATATTCAGCTACAAGTGAGAGCGCACCAGCTGCAAATATATTCTTGTTGTCTTCAATCTCATCAACTTCGTCTTCCGCGAACTTTAATTGCAGCTCGCACATGTGACGCCACTCATGGGACTTTTTAGATTCCTCATACCACGTGTCAGCGCTACCATCTTCTCTCGATGGAAATATTGCTATTGCGTCCGTAAGTCTCCCCACAAGAGCTTGCGGTGTGAACTCTTCGATCAATCCTCCAGAGCGTGACCAACGTTGCATTAAAAGTTCGCGCCAATTGTTGAAGTCACCCTCTCCACTGCCTGACGGATAGTGCTGAGCCGGAATTATATAAAGAAAGAGAAAAATCGAATTGATACAGTCAAATACGCGGCTGGCTTTGCCATCTACATATTGCTGAAGCTGCGCACGGTTGCCATTCAAAGGATCCAGAAACACGTCTAGCACTGGCAAAGTGGCGTCATCCAATGCCTGAACATTGTCAAGTACAAAGAGACTACGCTCGGGGCAGGCATCGAGTGATGCAACCAAAGTTGAGCGCAGTGTCTGCTTCATGTCATAATTTGAAATGCGGGAATGTTCGAGCAGCGTCTGAAAATCAACGCTCTTAACTGTATGTGGCGATCGAGAGGAGCCAAACAGCGATGACGCCAAAGCGCCAGCTAGGGATTGCAGCAAATCGCTCGAATTTGAAAACAGCACAAGCGCCAACGGCTGGCGGCGGTCGAATTCGTTGGCGACAAATCGTTCCGTCAAGGTCGAAAGCATGATGGAGGTAGCGCTTGGGCCAAGGCATTTGGTTATTTGTAGATCAAGACGGGCGAGTAGTTCGTCGCGGGAGTAATGTGAGCATTTCTGGCCCGAGCTGGACGGCTGCAGCAATAGCGCAAACAGAAAGGGGAGACAGCGGCGCAGCAGCATTGACAGCGACGTTTGATTGTATCAGCCAACCGCCCCATCCTTACTTCGTATTTAAACGAAAAAAGCCATTATTATAAGGGTGGCTTGTCATAAATCATAAACTGACTAGTAGCTTATCTAAGTGGAAAAAATAAAAGACACTGTACGACAGAGGCAATTGAGGGTAATACAAACAATAGCAGAACCTCGGGCGTGATTTTAAAAATGCGGAAAACGTAAAATGTTTCACTTACCAAACATGTACTTTCATAAGTTGTCGCGCCTGCGCCATTAGCTGAGCGCTAATATGGGCACAGTCAGCTGCTGAGTTTTCAGGAATTCAATAACACTAAAGTTGCTTGCGACATCAGTCTCTGCGTCGTAGCATTTTTTTGGATATAAATCAATTTTCGTGAAGCCGATCTTTCATGTCCCCGTAGCATACCACGCGATGCACCGCTGCCGATTTTGCTAAAACGGGCATATTCCTTATCCGTATAAACGACTGAAGGTATGTCAAAATTTTCAATTGCAATTTTTTACCTCGGTATCGAGCTTCTTGGCGTTACGCTGGTAGAACACTCTATTGCCACTGACATCATACCGAACCGTGGTCGTACCACACAATCCGTTTTGTATGTCCCACGCGATTGCTCAGAAGATTCAGGTGAAACTAGCATCATGTAGAACGGTTGCTTAATTTTCATCCAAACAAGTCGAAAGAGGTCCTTGTCGCCCTAGGCCAATATCCGTCTACTGATGTGCCTGCGGCAATAATTCGCGAAAACAACGACACTTCTAGAGCTTAAGTGGCCTGGCTCCGGTTAATGACTAGCTGACCACTCTCTTGCTCAAACATTTTATAGAAGAGAGACGAACAAAGGGGCATTACAAATCGCGCGAAAAATTAACGATAATCTTCTCCGGATGCCAGAAATCTGGCCAACAGATAGCACCATGCTCACGAATCTCCTGACTGTAGAAGATGGACATTAAGCGTACAGGTAGTTAGTAACTGGTGTCGAGAAACAGCACATTTTTATATTAGCTTTGATGAACTGCGAGATATTCAACAAGAAAATCGGCAATCGTAGGAGTAGTATTTGATTCCAGCTCACATTAAAAACTGCTCCTGCAACAGCTCCAAAGCAACTATCATACATTAGAGGTGTATCAGCAAAGTCCACAGCTCGATAGAGGCGTACAGTTGTTCCCACGTAGGATATTGCTTAGCGCATATACTTTCGACAGAAGTTCAGGAACAAACATCTTGACACTATCGTTGCAACTGCCATACTTAACATTTTTGTTGAGTCTGACGCATTCCGTGCAGGAACATTTTTGTAAATCCTACGGGCCAAAACTCCAAAATGCGCAAAATTAGCAACCCCCGCGCATCCTATCACCACGTGGTTCCAATAACTTTAGTATATCGGCTGCATGACACAAAATGGCCCACCAGTGTCTTCGTCTAGCATTTTGCAGATTCCGCATGTACCGACCTGGGCGACCTGAGTGCATTCGATCGGCCGCTGAAACTGCTTCGTCTGGCTGGCGCTTTCCAAACGATTGCACATATTTCGCGGCCGGTGCAGTCAGGTACCCGGCTGTGTACCTGTCTTGAATTTAAGCTTCCTCTACAAATACGATTGAAAAGAGCTTCCTTTACCGCTTAATCTCTGTGTTAGTCTCTTGTCTTAAAAACTCTATCGACTCCGCCGCTGTCGACCAGGAACTTCGATCTACTGCATTGTTGAATAGTCTCGAGATCAGCGTAGCGTCATCCCCCGGCAATTTGTGTTTAGTGCGTAAGCTTCTAATTTGGTGTTTGGGGTCTTTACCTAGAAAAGATTTACAAGATCCAAAGGTTTGTTAAACTCGTTCAATCGACAAACGAATTGTCGCGTTTCGTCATTTATTGGTGCCACCATCAACACAAGGTTTTCGATAGCGCCTCTGCTTTGCTATTTCCTCGTTCACGCAGCAACTGCATCTCTGCTCCAAATCGTCGGGCTCTCCAGTCGCTTTTCCCTTCTAAAATCTATTTGTGTAACGGCCAGAAGTTACCAGTTTGCTTTGACGTTCGGTACCCTTAGCATTTTCTTTCAGAACAGACTTAAACTCTGCAGCACGTGAGTTTGAACCAGCAAAAGGTTCAGTCAGTAGAGCAGTAACAAGCCAATCGCAAAAGTGGCCACTGCTAGAGCTACTCCAGACTGTGCATCTTGGCGCACACCACTTGCTCTCTTCTCATTAGTATTAAGCCACCGGCAATGGTCTAGCATCCGGGCATGACGGAAAGAAGTAAGTCGGCGTCAGGAGTGGTGTTTACAACAAACTTCATCAGCGAGGCGAGGCAGTTGTCGAAAAAGACCGATATATCGCCAGTGAAGGGCACTTATACGAATTGTAATTGCTTGTTACGGCTTATTTAGACAATAATCTCACCTCTAACTAATCATTACCTTATAATTGTCAGGGATGTCGACACGAATTTCAAAGTCAAGCTTTTTACCTGCTGACAAAGAGCTCGCTAGTGTCACGCGCTGAAAAAGCCGATAGCATGGCCGAAATCGATACGAATAATCAGTAAGTCGAGCTAACAGTGTAAGGCAAGGAAAGTTCCCTGCCTGCCTGTAGAGTCTTTAAAGCGAGGTTCTACACATAAGGAAAAAAATTGTTTTCGGTTCGGCTGACATCGCGTCACGATGACGATGTAGTTTTTCGCAGTATTTTTTCGTTAGCAAAGATGCCACGAACAAGTAAGCGAACAAAGCGAGCTTACTTTGATCCGAAAATCGCGTCTTCGAGAGCTTGCAACAAATTAGAACGCCGACACAGCGCCGCAATCGCGCAGGATATTTTTTCGCAAGGGTGCACGCCACACATCGGCACGATTGTTGATACGCCACCAACTCTGTCATTATGATATTTGAGACTTTAACTTGTTATATCTTAATAAAGTCCCATAACCCTGCTTTCCAAGCTTCTTTCCAAACTTTTTGCGCTTAGTTTTGTTAGCAAAAGTGTTTGCTGTAAAATTTGTAATGCGCGCATTACTAAAAGGGTTTCAGAGCAGATGAATTTCGCACAGCGACGTCTCCGTGGCTCCGTACTACAATTACGTGAAGATATCCGACAGTCCTTATTAGTATAATCTTATGTATTTGTCATCACTTCTACTGTTACTTTATCGCGAGTGTGGCTTGAAATTTTGATGAAGCGTCGATGATAAGGTTATCGCGGCAAGCTGTAATGTACAGTTGTTCATTATAGTTTGCAGTGAAATTTAAATTATTGCTCTCGTGAAAACACGATGGGCAGGCAACAAAACTTGCTCAATTGTGGTTGCGCAGCGCGTTGAGGCTGATTATACTTGATGTCAAGATAAAGGTTAAAACTCTCTCAGCAATAGATCTTCAAGATCTTTAAGTCTCTCTCAGGTGTCGAGGTCAGTCATTAGAATATTAAAGTCGGATCAGAGCTTTTGACACGGTGGTGATCATAAAGTGCTGTATTTCGAGGCAGTGGTCTTTTGATACGAGAGATTCGGACTTTGGTGACACCTTCTTCTTCAAATAGGTAGAAGTTAGAACATTGTACTAAAATAAAAAATCTTTGCACGCGTCACCAAGAATCGGTGTTCGTAAATGGAACAGAAAGTGGCTGTATCTTGTCAACTGCTATAAGAGTTACTGCTGATGCCTTAAAGACTAGCTTCATGTTCCAAAGACACACTAACAACTAGTAAAAACAGCTGCTTTGACCAATACGGGAGGCCCCTTAAACGTATCTTGACCCAATATATTCTTCCATAAATTGCTCCGGGGCTAATTGGGTGGTCATAGATGCGAGAATAAAAACACATGCAAGAATTGAGGTCGTAAGAGCCGATAAGCCTCACGCCAAATGTGGCATGTAAGGCCCTACAGCATAAATGTCCTCGGCTACTTCACCAACTACCATGCAGTCGTGAACCCCATGTTCTAGAGCACTCTAGAGACATATTGGCATAAAATGAAAGATTTCCTCGGGTCTGAAAGATTAAAAGCTTTATAAGACATCTCGAGCTCGGATGCTTTTTAAAAACACAGTTACACGGCTTTGAGAAAAATCAGGGTGCGTCTGTACACGTCTAGAAAGATCGAGCAGACTGGTGTGTGGCCATACGATGTCCCAACTCTCCACAGAAAGGCATGCTTCACTTGAAAAGTACATGCATACCTTTGCGGTTTTGGACCTAGCACGGCAGTCGAATGCAAGGCAGAATATCGTCGGCAAAGTGCAGGTAGCATTGTTGATAAACTGCATAAATAGGCGTACAAAATTGCACAAGAATCAAAACTTAGCAAGTAATGACACTCGTCGTAAAGCGATAGTCCAGTCCAATTTGAAAGAGAGATTGCAGCGCTACAAGAACCTCACCGCATCGGTGAGACATCTATTGGGCTGCACAAAAAGTCTGTTAACTGAGACGTTCTACGGCCCCGTCCATCCTTTTAAATGTGTACAAACGCATTTTAGTCATAACTTGGCAAACATATTTTTCTTTGGAAGCGCTGAGACGCAGTGCGGCGACGGGTCGATTCTTTTTTTTTATTAATGTGCGAAGATGGAACAAATACTTTCTCGAGGTGCTCAGATGTCGTAAGGCAACAAATCAATTATTTTTAATCTTGAGGAGAGCGAGCTCTGCAGTTGCACCTGCCAACGATAAACAAGAAAATATTACATGGAAGTTATGAATGAAAAAACATTATGAAACATTACGTACTTTCGGTACTAAAAACGAAACGGGCTGAAATTGTCTTTTTATTAATCTAACTCTAACCATGAGGAGCATGACGGTCTTGCACAAATCAGACCTTGTCTCTTGTCTCTAGCAAGTTTATTTGTGGTTTTTTTTAGGTTGGAACGAAATACCTTGAGCCACTCAATTAAGCACTGACTCCTAAGCTTGCTTTGCATAATTGTAGAATTTAGCTGGTGTATTTATTATCCAACCAAACCTTAGCTACTAAATTATTCAAAAAAAGTATCACTATGTAAGATTTCTACCATAAAGGACCCTATACATAACCACTTCTTTAAGGATGCACTCAGACATCAGAGTGCATACAAAATAAGTTCTAGGAAGGCGAGACACTCAGGAAAAAAGAAAAGAGCGCAGCTCTTGCAAAGTGCATTGAGTTTCAGCGACTCTGATAAAAAAAAAACAGTTAAGAAAGCCGGAGACTCTAGCCACAGCAAAGACCATGAGCCTAAAATGACAGAATTTCTCACAGCAATGACGACGGCAGATACAGCTGAACGATATCAGTGATGACGATAACGTGCCGCGAGTGAAGAGAGTGCGACGAAAGAGACCAGGGTTAGTCGACGGGACAATCAATGGGTCGTGACATATCTATACGAATTATTTAGAGTGACCGCTAGACACGATGAGAGACCCGCTCAAAATATTTGTTTGACTGCAAAACAACAACGGAGGGTATCTCGTACGAAGAAGTCCAAATGATTTGTTGTGTCGTTATCCGGCGCTGACACATAATTCAATAGGCTAGAGACTGCATTATTGGGTGGTCACATTACCGTCTGCCGCACAATTGCTCGATGACTTACTTTTTGAACTTGCGACGTCGCCAAGTGGTCGCATTTCTACTTCAAAAATCCGATATCTTGTGCTAGAAGCTGTTTTTTGTCAGGATAAAAAGGTATAGTGGCTTGATTTATTCTGGCTCACATTACGAGATAATTTGTAGCATAGCATGATGAAAATGGTACCAGCCTAGTTTGAATGTGATTAATGGTGAGATGCTGTAGTGATGTAAGTGTAATGTCGTCGAAGTGGAGCAAAAAGATTCGTAAGGATAAAGGAATGTTCTGGAGTGACTATTTTCTGAAGCTCACTCTGCCCTGCGTTCTATCAACTCACTTGTCTTAACATGTGACGGCATAGAGCGAACTCATCGACTTACTGTGTGTGAGGTCGTGTTGAACAACCTAAGAAAGCCTGTACAAACCAAGTATGCCTGATTGGAATAATAGATAAGACCAAAATCACAATATTGCTCTAGTCGTTTAGCCGAAAATTGTCACACACTTGTTGCTTGACAAGATTTTCAATTGCACGTTGCACCGTGCGCTATCTATAGGGCAGCAATACTTGCACAAATACTTTTTTCACAGAACGAGTACTTGTGCACATATCGCTGCCCTTATTATGAGTATGAACTAATCATTTCGTTTCGTCCGGCATTTAAACACACGAAGCCTGTGACGAGTAGTAACTTCTTTTCTCACACCAGACCATTATTTGCTTTCTTAACCAAAAGAACATATATGTTCTCAGTGCAGTCGCTATTGCACCGAGACTCAGTACTTTGTGCTTAAAACGAGACCTTTAGGCCTAGCTTCCCTATCGCTGGGAGTTTCTTTAATGAGTCTGTAGACACTACATTTTTATTAAATTATTTACCGGATCCTCGGAATAGTTCAGGTTCGCTAAGTCAAGGCTAAGCGTCCGCTGTCTACACGGCTAATTTAAGACACCTTTTTATTAAAATGACGGATGTACTGAATCCTGATAAGGGGTTGCCATCGTTAGTATTTTAGTCTCTGCAGTGTCCCCGGCCTTATATCTAGCTAGAACTCTACCTTTGATATTTTCGAGATAGGATATATCTATAAGCACTGGTAGGAAATCTCGATCAGCTCTGGTAGTGCCTGCTACTGAAGCGCACTTGTCGTGTCATGCAGACCAATTGAATTGTCACTTCATCCATAGATAAGGTCTTCTACCAACCTTGGAGCCGTTCGTGGCAGACAAAAATCGTGTCTTTGTAATGTAAGCTTATTCTTTTTCAAAAAATCTATATTAACCGCACTTGATGGTACCTTGTACCCGTCCCATTGTGTCTTGAAGACTTATGTGACTCGTTAGCAATCCTTTGCTTCCCAGTTGTTTTCGAAATCTCTGGCAGCCGGTGCAGCTGGTAGAGCTTAGTTTTTCTCGAAAAGAAAACCAAAGACGTCGTTCTTCGAGAAGATATCAGCATCTTCGGGTCCTTCCATATTACATCAGGTCTGAGACTTTTTAGGCTTCAATTTATATGAACCGTACTTAGCAAATAAACGGAGCATGACTCATCAAGATCTTGTTGCGCGGGATTGAGCGATTAGCTTTTAAGTCATTGCCAATTTAATCGATTCAGGGCTCGTGCTCCTCTCGCCGGGACAAAATCAAGTCATACGTGTGGTGTCAGTCTTGAAAACTGAAGTATATGAAAAAGCCTTAAATAAATCACCTTTAATTAATATTTTTTTGATTTAAACGTAATTTTTTGTGTATGTTCGGGGTAAGAAGTGTCCATATGCTATCAAGCGCCTTTAATTCTACAGGCAGGTCTATTTCGGCCGAAGGGTTATATAGAAATATACCATCAGCTTCGAAAACCAAAACGACTTGTATGTGTTCCAAATTTTGAGAAAAAGTCGAACTATTTGGCTGGCCGCAGTCGTTTGCGGCATACAAGATTTCGCGACGCATTAGTATATTCCAAGAATCAAATTGAGTTTTTATACTTTTGCACAATTGTTTGTCAATCAGCAGTCTACTGCTGCTGAATCCCATTCGAGTGCTGTCAAGGTAACCTCCTACAATGTTTATCAGCCACAAATCTATAATGAGGACTTGGGTTTTCCGAGCAGGGCATCACTATTGATGACCAGGCTTTGTAGCTATCTGGGGACCCATTACAACCATTGGAAGCGATCAATTTTAAATAGAACACCGATTAGGATAAAAATAATCACATACGATAAATTCATTAAAATATTAATATTTTCTAGGGTTTGACGAGGATTCATTCATCGGTCCCTTTCGGGACAGACACATATTGCGCGTCAGTTTTTTGTGTAGCTGCTCCACTGAATATCACTGATTATTGCGAACAATCTTGTGGCCGACAAAGTAACCTTATTTGAGGATATGGTTGTCAGTTTAAGTGCTCGTTGTGTCACGGCAGGTGTGCTCCAAATAAGGGCACATCCGGAATATTAGTCTTCAAAGACCTTAAGGCCTTTGATGCCTGGCTTATCGAGAAGCCAACAGAATTTCGAAAGGGTCTTTTGAGAACGAGATCCCTCTTTCAAATTTGGTAATGAATCCCGCTCGGTTAGCCTTGTAGGCGGCTTACGCTGCGCCTGGGCTTTCAAGTCTCAAGAGTCCATTAATCCGGTATGTATATGATTAAAAGAATGCTCCTCCGTTAAAACTTTGACCGGGTAGAGGTATTAAACGCGACTTTTGCCTTCTTTTACACGGAAATGGACACTACTGCGAGTGCAATGTAAGCACATCGACATCATTTTCGCCGAATAGACAACGAACCATATGTGCTCAAAACCGAACGGAAAGTGGCGACCAGATAATGCCTTGCATAGTTTAAGCAGTGTGACAATTCGTGCACAAAATTAATTTGCAATATGAACCTGCTGCTTGACAACACGTTCAGATGCATGATGTATGATAGACTGAATTGTCTCGCTAAATCCGAACAAGAGAGTCTGATGAAATCTTTCACGGATAGTACTACGCACAGCGGCATGCAATAAGAGGGTATAATGATGCCACAAGGGCTATCAGATCTCCAAAGACGCAAAATAGCAGCTCTTACATCCGCGAAAAGTTCTTTGACGATGTATTCGTCCGAAGACGCTCGAATGGCCGTCGAGACGTGTCGAGCCTAGTTTATATGCATATGAAAGCAAAAGGTTTTTTGCCAGCATCGAAATAAAGCTTTTAAGGCACATAAAATAGAATTTCCAGTTGGTTTAAAGCAGCCATAGAGCCGTCTCGGCTAGATCTACGCTGTGTTTTAACAAAAAAATTACAGAGCGGTTAGGCCTAGCTGAAAATTTGCAGAAAAAAAATCAATATTGTGGGTCTCGTAAAGCTTCTGTTCGGTCTGATAATCGAAAATTCATTACCAGAATGGTATTAGTAGCATCTAGAAAAGCTTTCAGCAGGCTCTTGTTATGGCATTGCCGGCAGCTCATAACTCTC
Source organism: Plasmopara muralis (assembly GCA_003676415.1). Classification (NCBI taxonomy): domain Eukaryota; phylum Oomycota; class Peronosporomycetes; order Peronosporales; family Peronosporaceae; genus Plasmopara; species Plasmopara muralis. The sequence goes on along the minus strand of RCHQ01000025.1, from coordinate 273,892 downwards.
CACTAAAACGCGTGGTAATTAAATTCTAGTGTGGAGGTAATGGGCTACATAACCAGAAGATTTCAACTCCTCATAGCTTTTAGTGTGTTGAAGTACTCTCAAGCAGTCGCGGCTCGAGCTTCCGGGTCGACTCCGACATTTATATCACGCTCGTTCATACGGCTGAACAACTGTTGCTGCTCTTAATGAAAGAAGGCAAACATCAAGGTAACAGCGATGTAGTTAGAAACTCGTTGATTGCCAAGACTTGCGGGATTTCAAGTGAAGTCAACTACATGCAGAGGCAATTGCACGGGCGCCAATATCTTTCTGTAAAGATACCCTTTGTATCCCGTTTCAATCGGGATTGAAACGCTGCTCTAACTTGTCCAAAAGTCGCTGCAATCGAGTGAAACCAAAAAGCAGGCGAGTAGGCCGCAGTCTTTTGTCGCACTTTGAAAGTGACCTTAAGCCCGCTCGAAAATTACTTGTCCGGTTACTGCCTGGCATTATTATTGGGCAAGTGTGTGCTCGAGAAGGTATGATGCAAAGTGAATATATTCAAGACATTAGGAAGCTATTTGCTACCTCTAAGCTTGTCCTTCAAGATTTCTCCAACAGCTTCTTTGCGACGTCTTCTATTGATTTCCATTGACGTCAGTCTGCGACGTCATGACCTTACCGGTTTTGGCTGTGATGCTGTCCGTAGTCCTGTGTCATCATCATCCTGTCCCGCATGAATTTAGTGGTATAATACCAACGTTCCCACTAACTGCTAATGCTGACTGCGCCTTGGACCGATACAACTAGCTTGACGCAAGTATTTAAGTCGTTTAGTCCTTTATGCCATGGTCAATGTATCTGCAAGCTGGTGCTTCGTCAAAACGTTCATCACCACAATGATATCTGGGGCCACGTTCTTTCGGATGAAGTTGTGATGAATGTCGTCGGGCTTAGCCCTAGCATAGTAGATCGCATTGTTGGCAAGTTCGATTGCACCTCCGTTGTCTTCCCACTCAAATGTAGCTCCCACTTGCTCGTGGTCGAGATCCTTGATCATTGCACGCACCCAAAGCGCTTCTTGAGTACACAGGCTCAAAGCCATGTACTTTGCCTCTGCATAGCTTAACGCCACCGTACGCTGATACTTGGGCTTTAGTATCGCTTTCCCCCAATCATCACCAAAATCGGGACAACATATGCTACATCGGAGCGCCGCAAGCCATGATGTATAGTAAACGTTCGATCGACGACCTAACGGCTTCAACTTCATCTCGAATTGCTTGGCATCTGTTATCGAAGATCGCATCTTTGACATCTTTAAACCTGATTCGCAAGGGTTCACCACCGTCTTGTACCTGAATCTAACCATCGAGTGTTGATGTTACTGCCCCAGTCTGCATCTCTGTGCGTCGTGATTTGTACTTTACTAGCGCTTCCACCTTAGATAATTCCAAGGTCACGCGCCGACTTGGGATAATGAAGCACGCGAATAATATCCTTCAAATGTTGCCGACCTTCTTGTTGGTGAATCCTGATCAATACGTCGTCGATGTAGCGCACTTGTCGGATCGTCAGCGCACAAAAGTCGCGGTCATGGCCAATATCTATGCCAAGAATAAACGTAGTCTTGCCCAGTTCCTTTGTTCTTGAGCGTCAACATCATCTATTTTATCTCTTCGCTCGTCTTGGCAGCGATGATCATGTCGTTGACGTATAAGCATACATAGTTGATGGTGCTCTTCTTACTATTGACGTACACGCACTGATCTGTCACACTGTTTGATAGTTCGCACTGTATGAATTCAGCATGAGTGGTTTTGTTCCATGCGCTAGCAACCTGCTTGAAGCCGTAAATCGCCTTGCCCAATTTATAATCCGTCTTGTGGCATTTTCAATACCTTAAGAAAGTTCAATGTACACGCGCTCTTTAAGATCGCTGTTTAAGTATGCCGTGCCACATTTATCTGTCTCATAAAGTAGCTCTTCGCAACAGCACCTGTGTGTATAGCTTGATTAAAAAGTCTATTTGCCATGGGCGAGTATGTCTCGAAGAAGTCAACACCAAACTTTTGCTTAAGGTCCTTCGCAACGAGTTAAGCCTCATGGCGCATCACTTGTCCGTGCTCGTTGCACTTTTTTACAAACAATCGTCTGCATCAATCTGACGAACATCACTATTTTTTGTACTTGCGTCCACGAGCAGCTCGCTGCATGAGCCTTCATGGGCCTTTGTTCTATACTTATCGCTTTCTACATTCCTGAGAGATGTCGCTGTCCATTGTTTACCGGTACGTAGTTGGGGCATCGTCCGCCCCGCCCACATTGGCAGCTTGCGCAAGCACGGCCACAGCGAAAAGTCCTCTTTGTCGATTTTTGCACACTTTGCCATCAATAGACCGTCGCTTAAGTCTTTGTCCTTCGCCTCTTGATTGTCGTTTAGACTAACGAAAACTCAGAATCCCTTGATCGTCTTGTTCGCCTCCCTTTCGCTTGAAACATTACCCTGTCTTTTTACAAGCTTTTAAGACGTGGGTGATACGGTGCCGGTTTCATACCTGTCGTTTATTGTCTAAACAACGCAGAAACCTGAGGTAGGTCGATTTCTTCCTCGGGCCCAAGCCTTCCATCTCCTAGTCCAGGGCAAGATTCTAACTCCTTTCATGATATCGTCCGCTACACGTCGCTGTTGATCATCGACCTTGCCATTTGCATCATCATCAGCCTCAATAACATATTTTACCGTTCCTTTCCGTCGAGTAGATCATGTTCACTTCACGCTCGTCATGTTGTAACGATCGTACCATCTTGACCTTGGAGCGCTCCAAGTCATAAACACGGTATCCTTTAACATTCTCAGCTTAGCCGAGAAAAATCCCCCAAAGCTCTTAGGGCTGAGCTTTGTTCTTTGGGCATTGTCAACGCGAGCATAGCTTCGAGATCCAGATGCACGTAAGTGACATAATTTCGGCTTCCTCTTGAAACAAAACTCATAGTGTGTCACGTCCGAGTCAGCCGCGTTTGTAGAGCGATTAATGAAATTAACCGCCGTAATCCTTACTTCTGCCCAACATTTGGAAGTCAAGCCCTCTTATTGGATCGTGTCTTGTATCTTTTCCATGAAGATTCGGTTCATTTAAACTGGTTTGATTTGCTGAGGACTGTACGGCATAGTACGCTGGTGCTTTACTCCGCTCTTGGTGCTAAAATCCGCAACCAATCGTTTACAAACTCGGTTCAATCGTCTGACCGCAGACACTTCAGGTGATCCTCCCACTGACATTCATGTAACGCCTTGAACCCGTACGTCTTAGCTGCATCTCGCTCTTGTGCTCAAACCACATAGCGAGCGTAATCATTCACGAATGTCAGCACATACCGAGCACACCGTCTCTATCGGTACCATTACATGTGTGTGCTCAAGCTCGACCACATGTGATCTTCGTGTCTGCAATTCGAACGGGGATGACCCAACCATCTTTTTGCCCATTATCAACGCCTTGTTCAACCAGGGACGCCATTAGTTGCATGCTGCGTCCTTGTAAAGCCGCTTTCTACCGGGATGACCCATGTGAGCGTGACAACGATCCTACTCACTATCGGCGCTCTTGTATCTATTCGTACTCTACTAGCCGTGTCTTTTTAAGTTCACAGTCCAGAACAGAGCAAACACCTTCTTACCGATGGTGACCGCGCGCTTCGTACCTCACGGACACAGGAGGAGCATTAAAGAATACTTTTCATGCCTCGCGCGGCCATTTTGCCAGCTGATAGCAACTGTTGGTCAAGTCCTGGAATGTGCTGGACCTTGAGCATCTTGATCCGCAATCCATCCAGTCCAGTCAGCTTGCCTGTACCCTGGCCAGACACTGAAGTTTCTTACCGTCTGCGATGGTTGTCTCGGGACCAGCTTTCAAAACCTCCTGATAAAAAAGAGACCACCTCGATGAGATGTCATGAGTGGTGACACCCTACTGTCGATCAGCCATTCAGCATCGTTTTTCTTTTAAGGCAAACACAGCAACGTCTCCATTGACGCCGTTCCGCCTCGGACAGTCTCGCTTAAATGTCCAACTTGAAGCACTTGCCATTGAAACCACTGCTATTTTGGAATAGATTGATCCCTTCGCGACCATGACATTGGTCTGCCTTAGACCCGTCCAGCTTAAACATTGATATCGCGCTCCATTGTCTCCATTTTATCAAATCGCTCAAACTCTTTGAGCTTCTTCTCCTTCGCCCTGATTAGCGTCAAAATTCATAGCGTTCTCCGGGATGATTACGAAGAGCTCAACTCCGCGAAAGCAGAGTAACCTTTTGACGCGTCTCACCCTTGGTCTCTCCCAGGCTCTGCATACCAAGGATAAGTTCGTCGAACGAGTCAAGGGATATGTCTTGGTAAAATCACGCTTTATCTTAAACTCATGGAGCCGCCGTGTCATCGTGACACGATTGTGTAGCGTACTGCAGTTGTAAAGCTCCCGCAGTATCTTCTATGCAGCTATGGCACGCGTCGCAGACCGAATCTTGGTCTGGCGTTGCAGCCTCATGCCTTAAGTGATAATTCCCAGCGCTTTGGCGCCCGTAACGAACCACATCTTCTTAATCTCGCTCACAGGCTAAGATATCGTTACATGCCCGAGAAGACCCGTTCTGACTAGCGTCATACTCATTTTAAACTTTCAGTGGAAAGAGTTTCAACTACCCAAGAAGACTTCGGCGTGTAAAGTCATGATGTAAGGAATTGGTGAGGAGAGAAAGCTGTGGGGCTATCTACCTGTTGAAAGGCGTGCGCCGCGAGAAGATAAAATGCGAATTTATATATTGAGGTCTGTTCATAATGTGCTACTCTTAAGCCTATTCTTCTTAAAGCTTCTTTGTGGCGTTATGTAATGAGTCTTCCCAGTGATGATGATTCAACACCCCAAAGCTTTATCTAATTCCATAAAAGATTCTCCAATTGAACCGTGGTGGTGTCAGTACCCAAGTGTTGTTTAGATTCTTCGGGTTTCTCTTAACACCAAGCGAGATCCTTCAGCAACCTTTGTTGCGGTGCTCGAAGCATTGTAAAATTAATTAAGAACGAGAGCCCCTATTCCAACATGATAAGTTTATAGACGCAACGCGAGAAATGACGTTAAGAGAGTCCTCGCGGTGCGCAAATTAGATGAGCGTTTTGCTGGGTGCCTTGGCCTCGATTGGGCCCTCATCTCTTTGCTTTATGTGGACAGTAAGTGGACGGATTCTGCATCGGTACCCAATGGTGGGCGAGCTACATTGTCACTCTTATATGCTCTGGTGACTTCGGTCACTATTTTGACACGATGAATGTACCAAAAGTTATTGAATCTTTCTGTTGGTCCCCAATGTTGGTGGCCTCATCAGCAAGAGCATCCTAGATCCTCGTATTAAGTCTTTAGCTTAGTTTGGCAAACGGATTTGACGACAAAACTCACACCTTTGTAAAGCGTGCCCCGGGGCGATGAGGTTGCTTTCAGAACATTGTCACAAACCTAAGGCTTATGCACTGCATCAACCGACGCGAGTGCTTGCCGGAGCCTGTGTGACACTCCTTGTCATTTTATCGCCTATAGACGGATTTAATTGGCTAAATGAGAGCGATTAAAGCGCGTGATCGCATCGTTAAGTGAATATCTAGCCCGAAGACTTCCTCGTCTGTGTGGCTTCTGGTCGGCGAGCAACTTTTGGCTCGCCGTCCTCGGCGCACGCGCATCCTTAGGCGCTATTTTGCCGTTGTGCCTTCAACGCTAAACAATCTCTTTATGGTTCATATGATCTATCGTGTAATATCCGGCCACCAGAAATTTATCTTTGCTGCCTATTTGGACATCGTTATGACCAAACCAACTTTAAGCGTAAAAGTCAAAGGGCGATCGATATTAGGTTTGTGGAAAACGCCGTTATGCAAAGCATACTCTCAAGTTGAAATGTTGCTTTTCATTAAATGAGGACGAAGGCTACTGGTATAAGACAGCATATCGGTATATATTAAGTCTTTGCACGAATTTCATCATTGAATTTATCACAATTTGGAATTATTCCTTAAAAGTGGAAGTATTATATTTCATAAGTCAGTCTTTGAACTACAATCTGATCGATCGTTTACAGGAGATGGCCTCCTAGTGTGCGATCCCGTTACGACAAAATTATCAAGAATACTTTTCGATTAGTTTGTGTCTCAATTTTTGTCGTCGCGCTTTAAGAGGCTCTAGTCGTTTAGCCAGTGAGTACATTTAATCGACAACTTATATACCTGCCTTTTTCTTTCGGTTCAAACTGAGAACTCTTTTTTCGCAGAGTAAATACTCGTTCTAGTTACAGATGTTGGGCTATGTCGATTGGCAATGACTGCCTAAACAATCGGTCGATACTTTTAGCTTACGTCGTGCTGTCTGGGACAATTACATGTGTTGTTCCCATTCTACATCATCTAGCGCTCGTGATTGTCATTCGTATTTGATTTCCTCATTATCTGCCTCGTCTTCTTCTCCACACTTTCGCCGCCTGTTATCGCAGCATCTTGCTTTATCTCCTACGTGTCCTCAGCTACTCATTGCTATTAATGTATACTCCACATAACCGTGGTGTTTCCAGCAAAGATTCTTTTGGGTCACAAATTCATGACCAGCTTACGCTCTAAAGGTACGCTTGCAAGGTAGCCTTTATTGCGATTTATAGCAATGAAGGTAGACGGGCTATATTCGCGTTCTAGCACGCCGAGTAAAACAAAGTCATTTAAAGACGTAGATATAACTTCTCACGAAGAAGAAGCGGTGCGATCAACTCATGTGCGATCACCGTCTACCGGTGGATGGTGGCTACCTCGCTTGCTCATGATAAGTGGGGTTGTGTATGCTAAAGCGATGGCATTCTGGTCCTCGCAGCATCTTAGCGCTTTGCACAAAAAACTAGACTGCAGCGTTTGAGGCTGAAAACGCAGTATATAGTCAGCGGATGGAGCGGTATCGAGACGGCAATAGTGCAGACCTGCCTTCGATATCTTATGCGGGCTATCGCTTACAACAGTCGCAAGAGAAGCAACTCGAGATGGAACCCGCCATACCTGCAATGCGAGAGGCAGTTGTGGCAAAGATGGAGGCAGAAGGCATCGTGAGCCCTCAACTCTTGACGTCAGAGTCTCAGTTGTCAAAGGAAGCAGAAATGTTAGCGCAAGACGCACTCTTGTTACCAAAAGGCGAGGCAAGACCACGTAATCTAACGTGTTTGGGTTGGCGATCGACTGATGAATGCAGTCCATATGGACCCCGCAAACCCAAGAACGACCTACACTGCGCTAAGACGGTACCGTACAATCAATTAGGATATTGCGAGGTACAAGACATTAAAACTGGTGAGCGGTTCCATGTCATGCGGCGGTATTGTTCCAGTCTTAAGTCAGAATCCATTTTCCGCTGCTTAAATGCTGCTGAGTTTGTCAAGTTTCGTTACGAAATCCGTGAAGTAGCAGACCGTGCACTTACACCAGGATTTACTCCACCGAATTTAAAAGACAGCACCCCAAGTGAGTATACCTCTAAACAGCGCGACGGTATTGTTATGATTGTGTATCCAAAGCTAGTACCAAGCGCCTACGCGACAATTAAAACACTGCAAGAGGTGCTGAGATGTCAATTGCCTTTTGAAATTTGGTATCAAATTAAAGAGATGGAGGCAGATCCTGATGCGATGAAGCCATTAACGGCTCTTGCTGAGGACAACGAACTGTCGTCGATAACTTTCCGCGTAATCACGAACTCGCTTGCTGTTGGCTATAGTGCAAAAGTTTTTGCGATCTACAACAACCACTTCGAACGTTTATTGTTCTTGGATGCTGACAATGTACCTTCGCGAAACCCTCAGTTTCTATTTAGTTCAATGGAGTTTGTGAAGACCGGAGCTGTCTTGTGGCCCGACTTCTGGCACCCTGGCCATGCTATCTTTAATATTCACAATCAATCGCTCCTTCGGGAGCTCCTCGACATGCCTTTTGTCAATATGTTTGAGCAGGAAAGCGGACACCTTTTGATTGACCGCCGACGCCATGCACAAGCTCTCGAGCTCGTTATGTTTTTCACATTTCATCTGTACAATCACTTCAACGGCATGAAACTTGTCCACGGCGATAAAATTCTATTTCGTCTGGCGTGGCTCAAGCTCTTTTTCACATAGTTCAGGCGCCTCCTGCCATTGCAGGCAAAATAATTCACGACAGTTTCCGTGGCTTGACCATGGTCCAACACGATGCCCAGGGCGACGTCTTGTTCCTGCACCGCAACTCGCACAAACTTATGGGTGAACGTCTTCGAGAAAAGGTCGACTATAAAGCTCAAACGTTTGCACGAACAAAAAGAAAGGTCGAAATTCGGTCGAGATTTCGAAGTAGAAGGCAAAGCGATTCCATCGATTGGAGAGCTGAAAGCGGTCGTGCAAGCGGAAGAGACCCCACTTCCAACCTTAGAGCGTCGAGAATGAGACGGGTATCCTGATTCGATTGTCTGGACGTATTTGCCGTCGTTTAATATGACATCCAAATCAGAAAATTACAAGGTTCAGCTTTACAACGCAACCTCAGAGTTCCACGAATCCCAGACTTGCTACGGGGAGCGCAACGTAAGCAAGAGCAAGCACTTTGACGCACAAGAGATAGCAAATCTGCCCTTTTCCGGACTTGAAACGTATATTCGTCGATTTGCTGCTGAGGCTGCAGAAATTAAGCAGGCGTAAATTTCACGGTGCCGGACTCTTTGCAATACTAAAAAAAAATTCAATTTTAGCCTAAAAACTTTCTTTAATACTATAATATGCGGTGCTAGAGTTGAGTACTTTTTAATATTTTGACGCTATAGTACAAGGTGGTAATTTACTAATTACAAATGATGGCAACCAAACGCTCGTCCGCAAAGTCTTCCTTCTTCGTCGACGCACAAAAGCCCAAGCTATTGCTTGTAATTGTGGCGATATTTTTGAGCGCGACCATCTACGTCAACGTCACTCTCGTGACGAATGCGTCTATTAGTCAAAGCCATCGCTTGCACCTCAGTCGTTCGCATCTAGACTTGTATAAAGACATTGAATTGTTTAAGAAAAGTCTAGAGAATACAACACATCCAGAATCAATTTTCTACAGGCGTGGAAAAAGCTTTGATCCGACCGTAAGGCGCGACCATTCGATTTTGGTGTGTCTTCACGACAAGATAGTGAACATGGGCCTGTCGCTCATTCGAGAGTTACGCTGTCTAGGAAATCAAGAGCTTATCCAAATTTATCACTGTGGAAAAGAAGAGCTGTCAGGTAAATCGATACATTATTTATTTAAGCTGGATAATCGCGTGGAACTTGTAGATGTGTGCTCCGATTTGTCGTCTCGTGGTATCATTTTAGCAGAGATGGAGAAAACTTTTAGGAATTGGTGGATTAAGCCGCTCGCAATGTATCACACAGACGTCCGCCATGTCGTTCTGCTGGACGCGGATGATATTCTTCTACGAGATCCTGCAGTTGTGCGCAGCCTTGACGGGTATGTAAAAACAGGAACTACGTTCTTTTACGACCGAGTCAGACCCGGTAAGCGATTCCTTACTGGCAGCGACAACGAAGAAAAGTATGTGCACAAACTGCTACACCAATTTAATTACACTAGATTTAACGTTTCTGGAGGATTCGCACCTTCACAGCACATGCTCAACACTTTTGCATATAAAGGCTTGTCGATTCAGGAGATGGATTCGTCAATGGTGTTGATTGACAAGCAACGAGCTGGGAAGGCGGTTATGGATATTTTGTTTTGGTTTATTACCGAGGAACGCTTTCGCTTTAGATATTCGTGGGGTGATAAGGAAACCTTTTGGCTAGCGTTTGAATTGGCAAAGGTTCCATATTCTTTTTCGCCTTGGGGGGTTAGCGTGGTCGACTCGATGCCTAATGAAGACATGAAAAACCACCCTGATTCACTTTGCGGTAGCACCTTGCACTTTATGCCAGTGCAAGATACTGAGGGACAGACGCCAGAAATTTTATACTTGAACGGCAAAGCTTTGATTGACCCGTACCCTCAAGGCTACAAACACATTGAAATGAACAAGCAAAACTCTTTGTACAATACAGTCTCAACCCACATGACGCCTCGTCAAAAGCGAAGGCAGACGGATAAAGCGGTGCACCCTGGCATGAAATTCAATTTTGAATGTCTAGTTGGAATGGGAGCTACACCCTTGCCAGAGTACTTTTCTCAGCATTTGTTGCGTCGCCGACTTCACTTCTTTGGTCTTGCCACGGGTGTGCTTGGCTCGCTGCAGCATTGTGAGACATACGTATCGACGGCTTTTCTGCCCCTTAGTGTACTCTCTAATAAAAGAAAACTCCCTGCAAAGGTGGCACATTAATCAGATACCAGAAACAAATGGAGCAACAATTTTGATCGTGTGGTGATCTTGAGATACACAAGATTGAAATGCAATAATAGGTATGTTAGTGTATAAAGATGCTACTGTTATGGATTCTGCTTGATACAATGCTCGACTGTTTTTGTGCTCAGTTTTGCGAGAGCTTTTTTGTTTTCGATCTATGCATTGTTATCACTGCATCTTAATGCAACCGGCACTTAAGCATTTAAACATGATGATTGATGACGGTTGATGTGCCAAGTTATTAAAACGATTTTTTATTCTAAAAAAACATGGATAATAATGTTAGCAGGAATTAAGCATTAGTCAAGAACGTTTTAGTAATTCTTATTTCTGATAGTATGTGTACCACACAAAATTTGCATACGCTGATCCAGATACTATCGATAAGTATAATAATTAAGCAATAAATAGCTGTATAATCTACTATTAAAAATGAATCAATCGTTGTTTTATTTGCGGTCATATGGTCGCGCTGCTAAATGTGCTCCACTGCGGCATCGAGAGCAGCGACTTGCATACTGCGACAACGCTCATTCCACGACAAAAATCGCTCATTTTATTATTAGTTGGTCGTGTACTTCGGTGCCGTGATCATAGACCGGCCGTAGCGGACCCCACTACTGAGGCACCAGTCCACAAACTAGTTAAGATATACATGTTCACAGAAGGCCCAAATCCAGAATTTTCTCGCTCTCACTTTATTGAGTGCAGGCAGAACAGAAGATAAAAAAGAGGCGATTTAAATAATTTTACGAAATATTTATTGCCCCACGCAGGCCTGCTCCTTCGTAATGCTCTGAATGGGTAGATCTTCATCGTAAATTCCAGTGTCCGTAGAATCGCTTACTCGGATTTTGACCCAACGATCTTAATTATTGCCGAGCAAAACAACATCTGCTGCTTTGGCTGCGGTAAAATAGTACACAAGGTATCTGTGTGGCCAGAGAAAGAGAACGTTAGTCCCACCTTAGGGTTTTGAAGAGTCCCTGAGTCGCACCCTAAGAGCCAGAAATATGTCAGTAAGGGCGAAATAATTAACTTACGTTCTTATAATAGGTATATGTTCGATACACAACATGGAAACTAAGCCCCCCGCTCTCGACGAAGGAGCCAGCAAAGATGGGTTGATTACTGTATAAACAGAATAGAAAACTATTCCGATTGACTTCTGTGCATCGAAAACCTTCGCGCGCCGGCAAAATATTGGCGTTAGCCATAATAGGTTGAAGGATGCTTTACAAAAAACAGCGATACAAGCCATTTTCGGCTCGACTGACAAATGCGATGGCTTGGTACGTTCTTAAAGTCTATGTTGACCTGACTATACATATTGAGGAATTTAACAGCACAGAGTCATCTAATGTCCAAGACGTGATCAAGTATGGCACGACAGGAGAAAAAATGATGTGACCAAGCGATGGCCGTGGCTTGTATACGCGAGCCTTAGAGTAATTGGAGGGGCAAATATATAGCCTATCTCGCGCTGAAGGCTTCAATGATTCATGTCCCCAGCAAATGCTCCTTAAATAGAAGCCCGCAAAGCTACCCACCCGAAAATTATGTGAGATGTATTGATCGTACTGATATCTCTAAAAGGTAGACGCACCGACGTCTTTGGATTCCTTCTAAGCGAGTACAAAGTCCTTCTGGCGGCAGCGGATGTCGAAGTCGCTAAGTATAGCGAGTGGACTTGTCAGTTCATTTTAATTTAACCTTCGGCCAGTTGCCATACGGCCGATACGGCCTTATAAACTCAATTTATGCCAAGAATAGCTCATTCAACTCAAATAGCCTTTAATAGATCCTTAGCACAAGTCTCAGATAGAGTGTTGGTATTTGAGATGCCACCAGATTCGCAAAGTACAACTGCTTTGACATTCCACGCACTACTAGCTACAGCGCCTGCGATGGTATTGTGCTCAGTAGCTGGAGCAGTAGTCACATCAAACTTTTTACAATAGCTAAGGCTGCAGTCACATTAAAAACCATGGTAAGACTACAAGTAGCCCTTGTTATATTCTTGAAACATTCAATGAGTAGCAGTCGTGGTCCATGTATCTGAAAAGTCGTTAAATAAATAGAAAGGATTTCTATAGCTGTACTGGCTACAAGAAGTCGACAGCGAGCGAAGCAACACTACTGCTTTGCAAAAGCTTACAAACGCATGTACTTTTGATACTTGTTTAATCCAATGGTAGTGATGCCACTGATCAGTCTTAGGTCAGTGATGACACTGCTTCAGCAGATATTGATGCACTCAATCTATTCGACACGTCAATTTTGTCAGGGCTAGTGGTTTCATCATACAGGAACATGTTGTGTGCTGTTGCGTGTAATAATCTAGGCTTAAATTTACCGTGAAAACATTTTAAATTGCTGAGTTTATTTTAATGAATCATTTGCTCGTTGCGGCTGTTTCATTCTTTAATTAAATCCCGGCTGTAGCAAGCGATGCATCTGCACCGGTCAGACGTAAACTTTGAAAATTCCTCTTGTGATAGATTACTAAATCGTGTTAACTGCTTGCTCCCATCGGAAATGAGTGGTTGATTGCAGCAGTTTTAATCGAAGTAATTGGTAGCACATACAATTAGACTAGAGCTATAAATACTCATTTACAGTTCAACTATTAAAGCTCAATACGGCTATCCCATCACTTGGATGGTGCTATGACAGCTACCCTGTGTCGCAGTACTGAAAGTGACACCGGATATATGTGTCAATTTACAATCTGTCGTGCTAAGATTCAAAGTTTGAGCATTCTCACAGGTCAGGAAGCCGCTTGCATTAAACGAAATGTAAAATTTTGGGTTGTAGGTAGGAGATTGAAAAATTCCTGAGAATTCGAGAAGCGTGCTGTCTCGAGCTATATAGATCAAATGACTTTTATGAGTGGTATTCCTGATTTTGAACTTCATTGGCAACGAAGCTCATGTTGCTCGTTTGACGAAGCGATGGACCTGTCTTAGTCACTGGATGTAGAGTAATAGCACTATTTAACGAGAAATTGATTCAGGACTGGGAAGCTAATGAAGGCTTATGTGTGCGCTAAGCGCGACATCGCGCTGCTGTTTACAAAAAAAAATTGCACGCTACATACACACCGTTTATGTCCTGCGGATATGATTTTAATATTGAGATTTATGACAGTAGAACTTATTAAAGTAGAATTCTCCTCAATAATTGATCACTATTTTAATTTGCCGCTTGGTACATCCAAAACAAATTTTACTAGTATGTATATCATCACACCAAATAAATGATCCTCAACAAATATATTTTTTTAAAGATACATGACCGTCACTGCACTGCAAGCCGCCGACCTTTTCGACGCCCACGCCGTCGAAGGTTCCATCCATCGACTCGTGTCGATGCTCAATGCTCAGGCCGTCCAAATATGCGAGCTACAGGAAAATTTGCGGCTTTTGCAGGCCGCACAGCGCCAGACACTATCAGATTGCAAAACTCTTCATCTTGCCGTCTCTCCACTCAGTGTCCGTGTTTGCGCTACAGAAAACGACTTGTCTGCACTCAAGCATTTCCAGTCTACAGCACTGAGGCAACTTGAGGCAATTAATCTCCAGCTTCGACTTAAAGGGGACCGTCAGGAGGTCGAAGACGCTAATACCCGAGCCAAAAAGATCGCAGCACAGCTTGAAATCACACTTCGCAATGAGCTCGCTAGCCTACCATTTGTGCAATGTTTACAAAGAGAGCAGAAAGAGGTCAACGAACGAATCGATATTATTGAAAAGCAACTAGTTGCCAAGATGGACAAGGTGCGACTCGATTCGTGTTCAAGTTGGTTCCTTATTCACTAATTTCTTTGTGCCAGTCGGAGGCAGCACGACTAGACGGTATGTTAGTTCAAATCCACAGCTTTCAACCGATGGCTACCCAACTATCAATGCATCTAAAGAGCTTACAAACGCAACAAGAGCAAGTGGAGCACTCCATGGCTCGGCTCGAAATAAAGTGCGACGCTCGTCGTGATGAACACGAAAAGACACGGCAACACACAAACGACATTCAACAATCGCTCGACAACATGGAGATTCGTCATCAACGGACTGTCGTTCCGCACATTCTACGAACAAATGATACAATTGAGCACTTGCAGCAGACTCTAAATGAGCTAAATACCAATGCAATTACGCGCGACACTACATTGCGCACGCTTTCAGCAAAGTTTTACTCGAGTGCCGGTGCGTTTGCCACCCAACTTCAACAGCAATATCGCCACGTTATGGTTTGTAAAGAAACGGTCGTCAAGTTTAATGTTGAGACCAACTTTGTGCTGTTGCATATAGAATGCTCTTGAGACCAAAGCCCCACGACGTGACACACAAGCGCAACTTGCAGTCTTGAGTCAGCAAATTGCGACAAAAGCCTCTGATACAGCATTCAAATCTCTATCAACAAGTGTACAAGATCTACGAAACCAATCTATAAAACTTCAGGAGCATATGAAGCTGAGCACGCGCTTTTTAGATTGGTTTGCGCATCGTGGAGAAGCGTATGAACACAATCTCGAGCTCGTGGAAACTCAACTTGGTCGACTTGCTCAAGCTTCGCACCCGCGTAGCCGCGAACCGTTCGGAGAGCGCGTTCGTTTTCCTCAATCTCCTTAACAATAAATTACTTTGTGCGAGTCTAAAGAATTAGTGCGAGTCATGAATTGCTGAAATAAATGTTTCAATGAGTCGCGGTCTTCATGTCGACCTTTTGTCGTTTCCCACCTTTTCCTTGGTACAATATCCGTTCCTTCTGGAGGCCTTATGACTTGAGCTAAAGGCACCGCGTCTTTAGATGAATGTGGTATCGGCCCTACTTTCTGTTGCTGATTCAGTTGCCGGGTCAATGCAAGACATTCAATCTGGCGTTGCTGCTGACCTTGATTTGTAGCATTGGGCTCTTTCTTTAAAAAACGTTGTTCGTCTTCTGGTGGCGATGACTCATGTTGAAGGCTGACAGGGACAAAGATGGACTCACGAGGAGTAGCGAGTCTAAAACGGGGATTCAATGGCTCAGCATCAGCTCCGTCAACCAAAAATGTCAAATTCTGGTTCTCATCCATTGAAGTCGACACTTCTTGATTGTCGTTTTCAATTACTGCAGTTGCCGTGTCCTCCAACACGTACCTCGCTGCATTAGCATCGGGCGTTTTGCATGACTGTCTATCCTTCCTACTACTTAGACGACGTGGAGCCCCTGATGACCGTGCACGCACGTTTACACGAGGGTTCGTCAAAAAAGAACAAGTCAAAGTCGCTTTGGTGTCATCTGCAATTTCATTGTCAATTGCTGGTACAATAGGAGGTCGATCTCCGTTGTAAATAAAATGGAGACGCTCCTGTTCTACTTCATACAGCAGCTCTGTGTAATCTTTTTTCATCTTGTCACGATAAGCGCGATCACCAAGATAGACATGATCTCCACAACATCGCCACAGCTTGTCCATTGCGTTCGAGCAAACAGTCGAAGTTTGATTCAGCTTCAAAAACAACGCATCTCGCTCTTTCTCCTCTTGTAATCGATGAGTAGAAATCGATCGAAAATGACGACGAGGATCGCTGGCTTGCATTTCAAAATCCCGTAATGTCTTCAACACGATCTCTCGTTGGCCAATACTTTGTTGCACTTGTTCCCAAAGCTCTACGGCCATTGAAAAGTGATCATGATTGTCGGCGTTTGCGTATTTATGGCCAATGTCTGATTGCAAACTTGGTGACAGCTGAAGCTCATGAAAAACAAAATCCATGCGATGCAGGAGATTTGCACGCTGTGCAGTCGATGCATTACTGTGACGCTGAGGTCGCAGTGAAGTGGAAGAATCGATCACGTTGTTGTCACTAGACTGAGGTTGGCCACTTGGCACAGCCAAAGCATGTGAACTTTTCCTCTGTAGTGTATTTTTCTGTGCAATTCGTTTGTCACGCAATTCGTCGTGCTTTACCGCGGGCATTGAAAAGTCTTTAGCCGTCTGGGACTTGGTATCATAGAGTATCGTAGTGACTTTATCCTCACCTAGCGTGTTGCTTTGCAACGCATTCGTATCGCGTTTTGCTGCCCCCGAGACGATGGGTTTTGCGTGGCTGCGCAACCAAATCGCTTCGCTATCCTTCCTTGAGTCAGAAGCTTTCGGCTGCGTACGTGATGCACAAGACGACTTGGTATTGATGTGAGAGGGTATATTTGCAGTAACGTCTTTCACCAGCGGTGCTGCGGTAGATGGACTTTGCTGGGTTGATAACACGTCCTTCATTAGCGCGTCAGCACTACATCCACTAATTTCTCCACTTGATGCTTTCATGACTTTTTCTTCTGCTTTAGCCTTCCAGCTTGCAGCGTTTTCTTTCTCGGAACAGACTGATTTTGAGACAGTACTAGCGATATTTACGATCGGGATTTGCACGCCAGTTGTCTGCGAAATAGGACTCGGCTGATCCATTAAGTCATAAGGTGCACTAAAAGCCTGTTGTGACCTTACGATCGAACGTCGAGTACTGAGTGCCCGATAATACTCTCGTAGCTGATTCGGAACATTAGAGGTAGACACAATTGTTAAACAAGAAGGTCTATCTTGTTTGAGTTCGTTTGATGAGTCACGATATCCACCGAGATCTTTCATCAAATCCAACGCTGACTTGTCGACCGTATGGTGGGCTTGAAAGGTTTCAATTGAAGCGTTGAAAGTCCGATATGGCAGAAAATTTACATCGTCATCTTTTACAAGTGTCAACATTAGCTCATCCATTGCACGTTGACGAGCTTCGTGTGCAGCTGCTCGCTTTTCAGCCTCAAGACCTGCTCGATAGTCTCGAAGTGTTTCATCCCGAACTTCATGCCATCGTGCAACGTTGACTTCCATCGCGGCAACGGGCACAGCTGTCGATAGTCGACGTGCAGAAACGATACCCGACTTCGTCAGACGTCTCGTAATTACTGCTGGAGATGACGACGGTCGTCGTGGTTGCACACTCAAAGTGGAAATTGGCGAAAAAGGTTTTCCAGTCGGAAAGAATCGGTGTAAAAGTGTTTCAAACGTTAATTTAGGCAACCTCAAGAGATTTGCTTCTTGCGTTGATTGCACTGAGAGCGTCTGGGACCAGCACTCGGCATTTTGGACCATTCCTAACTCCCCAAACCATGCAGGGGATGAAATGGTCATGTTAAGACACGAAACTGAATCAGAGGCTGGCTCTGGCATTGTAGATGAGACGATAGTTCCATCCATGACAATGTAAAGTGCTTCTATCTCGGTATTTTGGACCACGAACGATTTGCCAGGAGCTACTACTTGCCACTTCATAGCTTTTGCCACTTCCAGAATTTGGTCGATTTTTAAATTTCGCAGCAGTGGCATTGTCAAAAGTGTCGCTACTAACGTACGCAAAAACCGAGCTGTCTCCTCTCGTGACAAACGCGATTCGTCCCATAGCGGATAATTTTCTCGATTTTGATAGAGAAATGCTGTCACGCGCTCTTGAATCTTTGCAAGTTTCTCGTTCGACAATGTGTTGAGATGTATCGATGTTTTGCGCTGCCACGTACTGGCAAGGAGACGCTCCAAAGCCTGTAACTTAAAATCATGAACAGATGTGATTTTATGATCTGAATTTGAGTCATAATCGTGTGTTTTTCTTAATTTTTGAGCTGTTGCATCCGCTGAAGCGCTGGCTGCTCGAGTAGAAACCACCGATTCTCGGTCTTTTGCTCTTCGGGCACGTACAATGGCACTCTTAACCTGTCGTTGCTTCAACTTGTGTTCATTCACAGCCTTGCCACCAACCTCATTTTGTTCAGACTCATCCACATCTATCAGTCCACTAGATGCCTGCTGTATACACTCCACCACTGCGCGTATGGTGACATGCTGCCGCAATTGCATCTTATACAAAGATACCAACCGAACCATGTGGGCATCAGATGGGAGAACACCGTTCGATTCACTACGTCGAACGATTTTACAAACCATATGAAACGTCTCTTCGCCAAGTGTCATGGCCGCTCGACGAAGTCGTACAAAAGCTTTGTGGACATCCACAAATGTCCAGTCCGAACGGTTCCTTTCACCATCTTGATCCCTTGGTTCACATGCAGCGATCCAGAGTAATTCTCGAAACTGTTGTGGCTGCAAACGCATTTGTTGCAGTAATCGAGCGACGTGGTGCTCAAGTTCGTGCTGCCACGGCGCTTTGGAGATAACAGCTGTTTCTTGTTCCTTTTCCTTGCCTTTTCGTTCTTGCAGCATTTTCGTGACTTTTTCTCGAATTGAAACGGGTAATTCCGCTGGTAGCAAACTGTAGTCAAATTTTCGCTGATCTCGAACGCTGGTGGTCGTCCACGCGCCACCTTCAGGCAGCACACGTTGGAGTGCCAAGCTGCCACCATTTTTTCGCGTTTTGGACTTGGAATGCGCTTCCATGGGTTAATCTTTCTATTCGTTGAGTGATGAGGATAAAAGTAGAGCTCGCGAGAAAAAAAACACAATTAGTTTTGACAATACGACCACTGAAATAATGTTCAACACCTGACATTTATGTGGATTACGTAAGCTAAATCCGCATAAGAACTCAAACACGTCAGTCTCGCATACCATATACCCTCTTGTCATTCATGACTTCTTTGCCGTATGCGCGCACCAAACGACAATATGCTTTGCCACAAACGCCACCAAATTCTCCACGAATGGCACCTCGTATGAGTGTATTGGCGCTTTACTCTGTCATTGGCCTATATGCTTTAAGTTTCGTGGTGTGGGGACTAAGCCTGAGTGGCGCATTTCTGTCCTCCCTTTCGACTTCTCACCATGGCCGCTTCAAAGGACGACAAAGAGCAGCAATTGATCAAGATGATATGAAAATGGCACTGGACAGACGGTATTTATTGGATACAGGAAATAGACCGCCAAACTTACGCTGTATCGGCTGGAAACAGACTGACAGTTGTGACTTGCAACCATCCGAAGCCGCAACGAAAAATCGAGGCTGTGACCAGTTTGTACGTGGTGGACTTGGTGGTTATTGTCTCATGGAAGACGAAGTGACAGGGCGAGAAATCCAGACGATGCACACATCGTGTGATTCGTTGCATCCCAGCGTGGTGCTAAGTTGTCGTCATGCTGGCGACTTTGTGGATTTCCAGTGGGAAGTGGCCAAGCTCATCGCGACGATTGAACACGAGAAAGAAAGTCGTAGCAAGAATAGCGCATTGACACGCACAGGTCACAGTAAAGGCATTGTTATGGTCGTTTACCCAAAGCTGCTGGTGAGTGCGTACGCTTCGATTCGTGCATTGCGGGCGCTAAATTGTACGCTGTTAGTAGAATTGTGGTATATCAAGTCTGAAATGGACATTGACGATAAAATTTCGTTGCTCAATGATATTCCTAAGAACTTGCAAGAAGAGTATGGTCCGCTGACGTTGCATCAAATCACAGATGCGAGAGTGAAAGGCTATAATTCAAAGGTGTGGGCTATCACACAGACTGGACTTGAGCATGTGCTGTTTCTAGACGCGGATAATGTCCCTATTCGAGATCCAAGCTATTTGTTCGAAATACCGGAATTTAAACACACTGGCGCTGTTTTTTGGCCAGACTATTGGCACCCAGCGCACACAATTTTCAACATAAACGAAAACTCTTTGATCTGGGAGCTTCTAAACTTGCCATTTACGGATATGTTCGAGCAAGAGAGTGGTCAGCTCATGATCGATAAGACAAAGAGCTCGGCAGCATTGCGAATGCTGATCCTCTTGACCTTTCACGATCCCAATCTTTTTTCCCGATACAAGTTAGTACACGGCGACAAGGATCTCTTTCGTCTCGCGTGGCTGAAGACCAAAAGTGCGTTCCATATGATCGCCTACCCACCAGGACTTGCTGGTACAGTGCGAAGATCAAAATTTTGCGGCATGTCAATGGTCCAATACGATACAACTGGAGAAGCGTTGTTTTTGCACCGCAACGTCAAAAAGCTGACAGGTGGCCTTGGAGCTAACTACAAGCCTGACGAGCAAGTCTGGACGCATCTGCAGCGATTTCAATACCGTGCTCCTTCGCTCCAAGCACGTGCCACTGCAAAGACACAAGAATTGTCGGACGCATTTTCGGACAGCTCCCACGTGCCCTTAGGCATTTCAAATATGCCGTACGAATTGCTACGTCTGAATTACTCGATCCAGATTTTCAATGGCGCACCGGAGTTCGAGAAGACTCAATGGTGCTACGGTCAATCTAAGATCACGGCACCAAAGTACACGACGATATCATGGAATGAATCAGCACTTCCTGTTGTGGAAAAAGTGCTGTTGCAGTATGCAAACGAAGCAGTGGCGCTGCTCTCGACGGTCGCAGTAGAGCACATCAAGCAAAGCAACCGTCAGGAAGCAAATTAACTATATTTTTTGGCGTAAAATACATTGCTATTTATCACTTAATGATTGTATTTATTGGAACAACACTGTTTAGTACACACAATAATGTAACGTACGGTGTAATTCGATTGAGCAAATCCACCTTCAAAGTATAAAATTTCCATACAGACCAGTCGACTTTCTTTAAGCGTAGGTTTCACAGTGCTGCAGCGAGCCAAGCACACCCATGGCAAGGCCAAAAAAGTGAAGGCGGCGACGCAACAAATGCTCGGAAAACTTATTTGGCAAGGGTGTCGCTCCCATTCCAATTAGACATTCCAAGTCGAATATTTTGCCAGGATGCGCCGTTTTGTTGGGCTGCCTTCGCTTTTGACGAGGCGTCATATGGGTTGAGACTACATTATACAAGCTATTTTGCTTGGTTTGTTCCATGTGTATGTACCCTTCCGGGTACGGGTCAATCAATGCTTTGCCGTTCACGTATAAAACTTCGGCCGGCTGTTCCTCGGTATCTTGAATTGGCATATATTGCAAGATGCTGCCGCAAAGGGAATCCGGGTGGTGTTTCATGTCTTCATTCGTCATCGAGTCGACCACGCTGACCCCCCATGGCGAGAAAGAGTATGGAACACGCGCCAATTCAAACGCTAACCAAAAGGTTTCTTTATCACCCCACGAAAACATAAAGCGAAAGCGTTCCACTGTAATAAGCCATAACAAAATATCCATGACCGCCTTCCCAGCCCGTTCCTTGTCAATCAATACCATTGACGAATCCATCTCATGCACTGTCAAACCTCTGTATGCAAACGTGTTGCGCATGTGCTGTGAAGGTGCGAATCCTTCAGAAACGTTGAATTTGGCGTACTCAAATTGGGTGAGCAATTTGTGCAAGTACATCTCATTGTTGTCTTTGCCAGTCAGGAATATATTGCCGGGTACGACTCGGTCGTAAAAGAACGTAGTGCCGGTTTTGACGTATCCATCCAGACTACGCACAACTACCGGATCTTTCAAGATGATATTGTCCGCGTCCAGCAGCATGACATGGCGAACGTCCGTGTGGTACATTGCGAGCGGCTTGACATACCAATTAACAAATTCGTTTGCCATTTCTGCTGAAATGATACCACGAGACGACAAATCGGAACACACGTCTACAAGCTCCACGCGAGTATCGAGGTTGAATAAAACTGCCACCGATTCGTCTGACAGCTCGTCGTTTCCACAGTGATAAACTTGGATGAGCTCTTGATTTCCGAGACAGCGTAACTCTCGAATGAGCGACAGTCCGATGTTCACTATCTTGTCGTGAAGACACACCAAGATCGATTGCTCGCGACTTACAGTCACGTCAAAATCCTTTCCACGTCTGTAGAAGGATGATTTTGGATGCGTGATATTCACAAACCTTTTTTCCTTGAATGTTGTCGTGTCATTAGTCAAGTCTTGACGCGAACGACTGAGCTGAATGTCCTGCACGCGATGGCTGATAGACGTCTCACTCACGAGAGTGACATTGACGTAAATGGTCGCGCTGAGGATCATCATCACTGCCACGAGCAATAGCGTAGACTTCGGCGCGCCGAGGAAGAAGGACAGTGCGAACGAGTGATTGATCGCCATTTAGTGAATGACGCGTTTTTTATACAATTTTGTTCAAATGGAAGGATCTGCACAATGGAATAGGACACCTAGCACAACATTTGCAGCGTCCATCAATCCTCGCGTGTGTCACCATTCGCTCCACAGAAGCTGATAGAAAAAATCATCGCTGCATCGTTGCGATGGGACCGCCGAGCATTTATGTTAAAAACGTTTATTTTACGCTAAAACATAGTAAACATTGACACTGTCAATTGTCGCTTACTTGAAAGTGTTGTGTCCACATACATTGCCAATACTCACAATGCAATCACCTTTAGTACATCTTTCTATCCGCACGGTGAGACGTTTATGCTCATTACTGCCATCACTAGTGTCTAACACTTTCTAATGCATGCATGTTTCAACACTTGCCATGTACAGCATATGACACCATCATTGCTCTGATTCTTATCTCTTGCGTGATCTTTTCCCTAGGTATTTGAATAATATCTCAGGTATTTTTTCTCAAGAATAGTGAGTACCAGGGGTTAGGCCCAAACTGGACATTGCCCCATTACAACATAATATAGTAGCGCTTATAGGTAAATGAACTTGTTTGGAAAACAGAGATTTTTTTTCTTCCTGTACGCACGCCGTGTTGCAGGCTCATCGACTTTTGTTGCTTCGGTGCAACCTTCATAAATAAATGTAACAGCAGTATCCTGTTGGTATCACCGTCGCTCATTTTTGAAGGAATATCATAATCAAGTGCCGAAATTTTTTGGAATTTTTGAACAAACTTCTTCATTTGTTCCTCATTTGAGCATTATTTCATTGCGAAAGAAAGAGTCGCACCCTGACAAACCATAATTGATAGCATAGACAAGCGCAAGACGAAAGCTCGTACTTTGTGCTTCGATTAGAGAGGCAGGATTTGAACTTGCAACCACCTCCACAACAGTCGTCATGACTATCTGCCATCCGTAAAATTTTATAAATCGTATTACAGTCACGTGCGTTTCTGATGTTATGACAAAATTGCAATACATTAAAGTTTGGTGCAACCGCAATTACTTATGTCACAGTCCCAAGCTAAAGGCCGGGCGAAGCGCTGGATAACACCTAATTGCCCGTGGACGGTCGCACGGTCGCCCGGGAAGACGACTGCGTTGAAGAGAGGCTGCCTAATGAGTTGGCAAATAGATGTGGTCTGTGCCGACCGATTGAGAATACTAGTTCACCAAGCGGCTACGCTGGACCCAATTGACCGTTTCTTAAACAGAAAAGAGTCTCGAAGACGATTGTCTCGAGCTGAGACTGCGTTTTCGTGGGCCCTTTGCAAGAGTATGCCATATAGCGCTTGGCACTGGGGTGTATTTGACCACAGCAGATCGATAAGAAGATCGAGCTAGTTAAAAAAGTCGTAGGAGATGTGTTGCGCAGAGTATGTGATATTTTATATGCGTCGAAGCAGCATGCTCTCACTCAATGAAACTGCACCAAACAATGCGATACATGCCTCAGCTTACTTTACGTCGCTATAAATTATTCACATTTCAAAATTTTAAGCTTGATAAAGAAAGAATGGCCGAAAGCTTTGCCGACATTAGTTTTCTCACAATTTGTAAGAAAGTGAAGTCTTTTGTAAGCCTGACAATTCCGGTGAATTGTCGAACGACCAGGAGTCTCGACTTTGTCATTGGCTTCCGAATTATAAAAATAAAACGGTCATAGGGCTTTCCGCGTGTCGCTTAAGCAAAACGGTACATTTGGCACCTGGTCCGGCAGACTTGCTGGTGCACAAATAGAAAAGCTATTAATGATTGTGATAGCTACGTTACCGCTACGTTTTGTCGAAACGTGTTCCAAATTGTTAAACTTACTTACTGATGTCACCAGCACACCATTTCCAATGAGATAGCCAAATGCACGAAGGCAATCATGTGCTCGAAGATCTACTTCATGATGTGTGCGCTGAAGCGGAACAGCTGAATGTCAATGGTTAAGCTTACATTATTAAATGTGGTTGATAACTTTAAAGCGCAACCAATGACGAAGCAGGTGCCTGTTTGATAAATGTCTTTTTGTACTCGATGCGAGAGTTAACATTGGTATCGGGCAGAATCAGTTTTTTTTTAAAGCAAGGTCATTCGCCAAGCGTGTTGGCTATGTGAGGCAATTTCGAGCTTATCATACCGCTTCTTTTGCTCTTGGAAATTTTATAATACCAACTGTTTAGCATACCAATCCTTAACACTTTTATGCGTTATGTCCGGATCGAGCTCACAATATTTTTCATGTAGAGTCTGTGCATTCATGCAACCGATCTTAAGATCATAATATAAGTTTGACAGTAGCTGCTTTATGATTCCATGTTTCGAGAGACAGAAACACCGGACTCTTCAATTATGAGCGAGACTGTAGTAATTTCGTTCTCAGGCACACGCCGCTTAACTTTGGAAAAAGTTTGCGCTTTTTTTGTCTGACTGCCTGTGATTATAGATTTAGGCTCTTCTGGTTATCTTGAGCCTTTGTTAACATCTTGGGTTGTCATTTGATCCAGCACAACAGTCCCGTCTGAGTTCAGTGCCTCCTCGTTTTGACCACGGCCTGTTGCATTCTCTTTGCTCAAACCTTGACTTTGGACAAATATTCATAGCAAATTTAGTACTGCAAGGTCAATAAGGCCATAGTATTGTCGAATACTTATTTTTAAGCAAACCAGATGTACGATGGTCAAACGTAGCCACACCAGTGGTGTGATCGCGCGGAAGAAAAATCTACTTGAGTATGATATGCTCACGTATTTCACGATCGGGACAGTTTTTAGATTGTTTGTCACAGCAGAGTTTAGTAAAAGCAGGGTCGGTGTCCATTTCCTGCTTTGGAAGCACAAACGATCAATATAGAAGTCGATGTAGTCGTAACAGAACTGGAGCATGCGTAGCTCTACAAGCTGGTAGATCGCAACCGCGAGAAAGATGGGCTGTCAATGAGCTTGCGCATCATCATAATCAGCTCTTTATCCTCATTGGTTTTCTACAGCTCATGAGACGTGAAGCGGTCAAATGAAGACTTGGTAGCCTTCCCGTTTGACTTGTACTTGATCTTTTTGCACTTGCTCATGTCCATAGATTGGCCAAAACCGTTGTCGCATACGATATTAATCTTTCAGCAATTGTGGCCCTAGATACATCATCATCACCTTCTTGTTGTTTGTTCGGCTCAGCTTCTACAAAAGAAAGAATTGCTTCCTGTAGATTGTTATTGATGAAGCTGTACGATTTAAATTTTTCATACTATGCGATAGGTGCAATATGAGCAATGTAGTGTACTTAAGAATCTTTCCACAAAAAAAGCTACCAATTACCTTCCAAGCCGGCTTTGCTTTTTTATTTTCGCGTGCTTGGTTGTATTTATATCTATCTGCTCCATGCGTTTCGATGTAGAAATGCCCCACTCAGGAAAGACGAAGACTCTTTCAGACTTGATGTCGCCAGGGATACCAGAATACGCCTCAATTGTATTTTTTCTCCCACGAGGCATTTCATTACCGAGTGGTGAAAGGTACAAAGCATTGACGTCATAACTGATTACCTTTTTACAAAGGTCTTCATCACAAATCTCTCCCTCTCTCTTTTCGCACTTGGCGACGCGGTCAAAGATACTAATTGAGCCGCCAGTGATGTTAACTTTCATTTGACTGTATCTGTTCTTTTCCTCTTTGTCATTTGAATATACTTGTGGGCCAGAATTGAATTCAAGCAGCTCATTGTAGTAAGAATCATTGTAAAAAATATCCTTTTGAGAGGTGCCGCATTTCACACAGCTGATTAAGATGTTGTCGTCAATGGGGCAAAGTTGACACAACCAGCTGACCGGTGTAAGCGTTTAGCTGACAGCAACATAGACTGCACAGGTACTTTTTCCATAAAGCACTGATTTGAGGTGCTCAAGTGTCATACCCAATATTTGCTTTGCTCCAGCATTCTATATCTTGTATTTGCCTATGCGATAAGCTAAGAAATAAAATGCGTCAGTCTATATCTATCTTGGGGACCGATGAAGCAGGCCTGATGCATAATATTCTCAGAAGAAACAGGTAGTGACACACGATCTGCAAGCATATTGAGATCAAAACATTACTCTCGCTGGGCCTTGAAAGCTTTGATGAAGATTGTTGTGCCAGAACAGCAAGTCCTTGATTGCTTCTTATCATAGTTCTCGATAACGAACTTGATATGTTCGTAGTCATCACCGTCGATTTTTTTTCACGGAGCTTGCTTACAAGCGCTGCCTTGGGTGGGAATGAAGTCAAATCTAGTACATTTACGCCTTGATGTATCTGTAAAGAAAGGGTTTCTTCTTAAGGCACAGACACAATCATCACGTTGACAGCCATCTGGACAGGTTGTGGGATATTTAATGTAGCTGATATACGCGGGTACATGGTTGCTTCTATCGAGCATTTTCGTTTTCGATCTCGCAGTGCACATTTAGTTTAGGTATCGATGACTGATCGGGTGTTGTCGACAAACACATTCCTCTTGACCAGATTTATTAGAAATGAAATAAAATTCTGGTATCTTATGAAGCTGTTACATAGTCAGAAGTCGGTTAACCAAGCCCGATCATGCTACAGAAGACATAAAAACTCCCTTCCTGGATACAACCAGTCACATCGGATGACCTGTAGGCTATACCTAGCTTAGCATCTGGGATCTCCATAGCAATTACCCTGTGCGCGTTGATAATCGTTTTAGGAGCGACATGTACTTGTTGACGTTGAATCATGGATAATATACTGCCGATTCATCTGAAGATTTTCGTACGTAGCATTTATGGATCGTCACTTAACACAAAGACATTCTTGTTCATGAAGATAATTTTATCGTCATTGATCGCGATGATTTAAAGAAACGGCCTCGATAAAGTTTACCCTTAATGCTGAGGTTGGCTGCAGAGATGTTAGCAATGCATTGGTCAATGTTGTCGTCAGCATTTATTCACTATATATTTGTTTCGCATCGATCAAATAGTGTTTGGCACTGGTCTATAAAATGTTACTTCAGCTGAAAGACTATCGGTACTTACGAACTCGCACCATTCTTGGTATATTCTCAGAGCTGACGGAAATCATCTCACACTTCGAGCATTAATGCTTGGAGTAGAGCATGTTAATTTCACTGACAAAAAAGGCATGATTTCCGTAGGAAAAGATCTCCATAGAAACGCCCTTTCCCTCCGAACGCCAACTACATTTAACACTGGCGGTCTGGTCATCCATCAAGTACCTAACTTACAGCATTATCAAGTTCATCAAGCTGTATGAGATCAATCGGCGCAAAGCTTTATAGCAGCTAAGCGTGTAGCCGATACACTTGTAAAAATAGTACCGCTTGACTACTTCTTTTGCTTGAGTTTCGATCCGACGAGGATTTACGATGCGATGCAGATGAACACACACTTTTTGATGGCTTTGAGAAAATTGATTACGAGCTTTCGATTCCGGGGTATTAGTCTCACAATTACAGAGAGCATACTTGTAGAAGATATGCATATTTTGGGCCCAGTAATCGACGTTAGCTTGTACCTCGTTTTGAATATTTACAGCGTATCTGCCAGCCTTATGGACCTGATCTCTGAGACAATATATTTACGGATATCGAATCGACTGTTGATATCAACAGGGGTCTTATGTAAGAGTTCGCCAGTATTGGGTAAGGCCAGCATTCGTTAGTCGTACTCAAAAGCAATGTCTACCTTAAAATCGTAGGTTTGATTAGCAAGAACGATTTCCAGCTTGTCGTGGAGCTCAGACCTTATATAAAGTGCGACTCCGTGTGTCGCGGTCAGTTTTGTTGTCCGGATACATGTGATTTTACAAATTTTCGACAAACAGCTTGATTCTTTTAGAATAGCTTCTGTTTAGTAGAACAGAAATGTTGCCAACATGAATTATCGAATCTGTGTCTCCGCGCATCTTACTACGGTAGGTGCAACTTCATTTATTAGCTTGAGTATTCAGTATTTCTAGCTCGTTTTGCCTGTAGATTCTTGGGTATATAATCCTTGTCAACACGACATATTGGATCTTCATCTAAGATAAAAATTAATGGTTCAGGGCTCAGTTCGGTTTCGAGGCTAAGTTTGCTGTCGCTTTGACCAAATGTGAGCGCAAACCTGGTCTCTATCCTAAGCGTTGAAGCTCGTCTGATAATACGATCGCGCTTCACGTGTGCGCTAGCAGTGGCGCTTTTGCGCTGCATTAATACGCTCCTTGTTGGCTTAGTAATGTTCATGTGAGTTCGCTATCTCTCTATATTATTTATTACCTTAATGTTTCACAGGATAGAGTTAAATAGGCATGAGGCTCTGAGTATGTCAACTAGCGCAAAATCACCATGCCACTTAAATGTATACATAACGCATTACAAATAAGATAGCGTTTAATTTAAAGCTTGTTCATGAAGATTTAAACGGCAAGTTACGTATACAGGCGAGCGAAGATAGGTATCAACTGCACTGATAGTCGCGCGTACGCCACCCGCCTTGTCATATGCAACTCTAATTTTACGCCATTTACTCGTATCTCTCCATCATTTCGTCTGCACCATCATCAAGCACAGCTACAAAGTCGTCGATCATAAACTTTTCAATCTCGATCAACGGACGTCTGCACTGAAATTTGCGAGCTTGCAAACTCAGCAACAGTTGCCGCAATATAGTCGCACGCGTATTCAGAGAACATGTGTCCAAGCTTTCTTTTCCAAGAAGTGCCATTTGTCGGTCAAATCTGTCAACAACCCGATTAAAGTACAAATTGTAGGTGCTCTCACACTAACAAATACATGTTATCCAAATGCTTGGGCTTCATAGCCACTCTCCACGTTTTTCGTCAGTCCGACAACCATGTATACATCCGCTCTCCGTGATGAATTAATTTGTCGTCAATAAATAGCCAACCTGCCAGTCCTTTCATGCTGTATGGAATCAAATGACACGGCCGTCTGGTCTTCTGGCAGAATCCAGCAGCGTTAGTCTCTTCTCGTCCAAACATCCTATAGATGTGTCTTTAAATACATCATTTAATTAGCCCGCTAGCTGTCAGGCACCTTTCTGCACGTCCAGCCAAGTATACGGCGGAATGCACGCAGTTTGCGAGAATTAGGCTCATCAACGGCAATGAAGGTATCAGCGAGTCACATTTCTTCGCGATATTTGTTGAATGCCCCGTATAATGAACAGACAACGAGCAGACCGACCGCGCTCCTCCAGTACTTGGCTCTAGCATTTGCTTAAACGCGTCGTCATAGCCGAACGCTCTACCCAAAACTTTGACTTCTTGCGTTAGCGCTCGACGAGAACAGTCCATGAGCTCTTTATCACCTTCAAATTTTGCAGTGAGGCTCGACAGCCATGTGTAACCCTACGCTTTTGCCAAAAGGAGTTTAAAGTCCTTCGTGTACTGTGGCTTGGTGCAATGGCGCCCTCCAAGTTATGCAACAAAACTGTGTCTCGTTTACACCCACAGAAACGCACGCTAAGAATCGCCTAAAAGAACTTGTTGATTATGGATTGAGGAAGATGTCCGTCCGTGGTTCGAAGGCGTGTCACTCAAACTTCCGACCATTAACGAGAGGCCTTCCGAGGGGCTTGGAGGCACCACATGTTACTCGTGAGGCTAGAGTCTATTCCAACAGGCGGTAATCAGGAAATTTGAGCCCTAGTTTTATTAGGGTATTTGCGCTAAGAATAATGCTCCGACATATTGTGCGGTATATATTCCTGACAGCTGGGCTTTCACATCTACTGATAAAATTACTAGCTAGGTTAAAGCAGAATTAAGTCGTGTTGGGAGGGGTTGCCTGAATCCACGAAAGCGCACGGAAGATTCAAAACGCCACTTGCAGGAGCACATGGTAAATTCTTCTAACACAATTTGAAATTGTGAGAAGACATTTAACTACTGCTTTGGCGTGACAATTACAAGTGCTTTAATTTTTTTCGTATGTTAGTGCGACCAGTATGTAAGTACCCTTGTAACGACCCATTGAGAAATCTGCTCAACAAGAAGCAAATGTGCTCTGGCCCATGCTATTTACGGGTATCTATCTGGACAAGCGAATACGATATAAACAAATACGATACAAACAAATTATATCGAAATATGAGCGCGTCAAGAGGTGCGCGTGTTGCAATTTATCTGTGACTGTCCCGTATGTGCGTGCATGTACGCAAATTTTTCGGTTGTCAAACGCAACAACGTTCGTTATGCACAGCTCTGCTCTGTTTGCTAAGGGCCACTGATTCATAGCTTTTATTTATAGAAAGCTTCGTAAAAATGTCTAAATTGCGACAAGCACCGGTCTCTCTGCCATTTATGTGGGACCTCGTTCAGCGCTATGTATATCTAGTCGACAAGCCACAGTTTCCGTACCCGAAAGATGCCGACCGTCGAGCTTCGATTTGATGGCAGAGAACGGAATAGTTGCTTTTTTTCTGCTGACTTTAAAGAAAAGGCAATTTTAAATACACACGAGTCGTATATCGTTTACCACTTGGCTTCTTTATCAACGCCCACGTGTCACCATGCGCATCCCACAGCTGCAACCGTCAACCTCTTTTAAACCAATCCTGTCCATTCTTTTGTTCTCTGGATGTTATTCTATTCTTTCCTAACTTGAACATCATGTACTTTTTAATGGCGAGCGGACGCAAGGTTCCCCATCTTCCAGTCGCATTATCGATTTTGCCTGTCGTTGCTCTGCAAACAGTTGTCAATGGAAGGTTCCAATCTGAACGTGTTGGACCTCTCAACGCTGCAGGTGAAAGTAGGCGAGTTGCGTCTTTCCGCGGACGGCACGTGGCTGTACCTGCTTCAAGTCTCGTGTAGCCGTGCATGCTGGCTTGTGCCTAAGCGCTACAGTGAGATTCGTGATTTGTGGCTTGATATAATCAAGACGTTGGGCGATGGTGTGACGCAGAAATCTTGCAATGAGCACTGCCACTTTCTCGCAGGTCTCGAACAGGACAAGTTTCCCAAGAAGCACCTATACCTTACACAACACAAGCTTGAGGCACGTGCTAGCGAACTGAATCAATTTTTTCTCAAACTAGTCATGCGACTGAATCTATGCGACCCGCTTGAGCTACAGATGTGCCATTTACGTGGCTGCTCACTGCTCACGCGTATCGCCAACTTTCTTGAGGTAGATGCTGGACAGGCTACCAACCGCATTTCTTCCAACTTCTCTCGCAGTATCTCGATGCGTGTGGTGCGACGTCACGAACAGCACTATACTACAAAGCGCCGTGGCAGCCTAAGTATTAACTTGGGTCTTGGTCGTCGTATTTGCGTTGGTACCTACGAGAGGCACACATGTAGCTCTATGACTGCTTTGGCGCAATAACAAAGCTAGGATTGAACTGTACTAAGCTTAGCTTAGACACTTTAGACTGACCTATTTCGCTAAACATAAAGCGTAATTTAACATGTGCAATGATTGTTTTGTACTTTGACACAGTTTTTGGTAAAATTGCATGAATTAGAGATCTGTTGGTTCCAGAATTATGTGGTGTACATTTCACACAGCTGTATTTCGGCCTTCTGGTTCTGATTCAAGTTGCTGCAGCAGATGGTTATGCTCGTCCACTACTAACGCGTCAACAAGGTCGTCGAGCAACTCACCGTTCAACATCCGCTCTATGCCAAACACCGTAACATTCACGCGGTGATCACTCACGCGACTTTGAGGAAAATTGTACGTGCGCACGCGCTCCGAGCGATCTCCCGAGAGTACCTGAGAGTTGCGCATCATCTGACGCTCTGCATCACGTTTCCGACGTATACCATCGAATACGCGCGCACGTAGAATTTTTAACGCTTTGGTTTTGTTCTGGTGCTGAGACCGCTCATCTTGCACTGCCGCCACGATGCCCGTCGGAATGTGTGTAATGCGCACCGCACTCTCCGTCGTGTTGACATGCTGACCGCCAGCACCTGACGCACGGTACACATCGATGCGAAGATCTTTTGGGTCGAGATCCACCTCCACGTCTTCAGCTTCAGGCAGTACAACCACCGCCACGGCACTTGTGTGAACACGCACGTCATTTACTGGTACACGCTGCACACGATGCACGCCACTCTCAAACTTCATTCGACCGAAGGCACCGCGACCTGTGATAGAGCATACACACTCTTTCACACCACTTAGGTTTGTCTCCGAGATGCTCATCAGCTCGAATTTCCACCCCTTTGCCAATGCTACTTTTTGGTACATTTTAAGAATATCAGAGGCAAACAAACAAGCTTCATCGCCGCCAATACCAGCCCGAATTTCCAAAATCAAACTCTTTTCATCAGCTTCATCGCGAGGCAGCATGAGAAGCACCACGTCGCGTTCGAGCTTGTTTATGGCTTCAAGTAACTCGCGACGCTCTTCCTCGGCCATATCACGCAACTCCAAAGCATCGGGATCTTTGCTTACCGCTTGATCAATAATCATTTCCTCTAATTCCTTCACGGTTTTCTCCTTCTTTTCAAGCTCCCGCACCGCCATCACCTTGGACTCTAGTTCTGCCAACTCAATGGACAGGTTAGTGATCTTGTCGGATGAATAACTGCCATCGTTACTGCGTGTGGTCCATGAAGCCTTATTAAAGTCTTGAAATTAAGAAAGGATCAGGAAGTGGACAAGAAATTGTCACGTACTGCGACAATTCGTGTGCCAGCTCGTCGTAACGGCGTCCCAGCAGCTCCATTTGGCTCAAAATGGCCGCTGGTATTGCAAAGTCACGCTTTTTCCCTCCATTTAGCATCCACGGATTTGTCGTTGTAAAACCTGGTACTTGCAGAAGTTGCTGCGATCGTAGTGCATTAAGTGCTGGTGTTAAGACACGCCTCTGTCGACGTAGCCACGCTCCGAGCATTATGTGGCTCTCGCAGCATGTAAATGCAAAGAACTGATTGGTTATTAGTCTTCAACGTCTGAACAGTATGCACAAAGAACAAATGACAAACCTACATAAATTTCAGTGAAGGACCCATGGGAAAGCCTCGAGTCTTCGCTAATGAACTGACGGCTAACTTACAATCTTTGATTTTTGAGATACTAATAAGGCCATATAAAGACGATGACTTCTCCTCTAAGGCTACAAGAAGGGAGAGTAATCAAACTAAAGATGGTCTAGGGTTCCTTGGCAAAGGACGCAACACTGTCTCTGTATCAAGAGTGAAATGAAGAAGTAGGGGTTCACATGAATCAACACAAGCACAATGTGGTATCCATAACTTAATCATGATTTGGGATCTTTTCCGCTTCTTAATGTAATGAGGATCTTTATTTCACAAAAACAGTGTATGTGTGGATTATACAACTACAACCTTGTTCTTCCTGATTGTTGCCACGATCTCGTGATTCTCAGCCGCTTCCTGTAGATCTTCAGGTTAACTTGGGCATGCTTTAATCTCGAATTTCGGGTTGCGCGACATTGCGTCAGCCACGGTGCTATTGTGACCGGGAATCCACCCAAACAACGACTATCATACAGCAAGCTCATTGAACCAACGAGCTACTCTAGAGTTTGTATTCTTCTGCGTCAGGATTGTTCCAGTACTTTTGTGATCCGTTTCGATATAAAAAGTCGATCGAAAAGATGCACACGCCAATTGTAAACGCATGCACGATTGCAAGCAGCTCTTGCTCACGAAGAGGGTAGTTTGACACGGTTGGCTTCATCTTCAGATCAGCAAAAGCAAACAGAGGCTCTAGCTCTATCTTTTTTATACAAGCCTCCCCCGATCGTAAACTTGAGGCGTCGAATCGTATACTATTTGGTTTTAAAGTCCGAAAAATAAGTCAGGTGAAAGCGCCAAGTGACGCTTGAGACCGGTGGAACAGCGTAGTTGATCGTCCGAGAGCTCGATCGCTTCTCGAGACGTTTGCATTATATTGTCGTGAAGTGGTTTTGCAAAACAAGCAAACAGATGCTCAAATTGGAACAAACTACAATTCGAGACGTTCAATCGTATGCCTTTTGATTTCGAAAGTCCGAAAAAATAGGAACAGGTGGGTGCGTAAAGCGAAGCTCGAGCTCGGTGAAGTAGCTTAATCGATCGTCCGAGCGCTCGATCGCTTCTGGAGAACGATTGATTTGTACTGTCGAGAAGTGGTTTTGCAGATTGTGCAAAGTCCTTGCATAACCTTGAGACATAATTTGTAGTGTCTTAAAAGCACTCCATTTGCTTCTCTGTCTTGGGTACAAGCCAGTCTGCGATGATCTATACCTCGTCAGTGTCTCTTTCGTCCGACAAAGTCTCTTATGCATGAGATCTCATCCACGCTTTCACAACTAATGTAATGTTGCGGTTCTCCATACAGGTTGAGTACACGGTTCAAGGTCATGATCAGGTCCGCGACATCTTCACTCTGAGTGAACTTTTAGATGTCGTCAAAGTAGATTCTCATCACATCTATTAAATCTCATTAGACTTTCTGCAACAGTCGATTTAACGAACTCGGGCCCCCGCTTGATTCCCGCAAGTGACAAGGTATTTATAGAAACAACCTGGGGTCACAAAGGTGGTAAATGGATCCAAATTATGCATTTCAAAGTATCAGCAACCCCAAAGTAGGTCCATGAACGAAAACGAATTACTTCCGTACATGGTGCCAAAGGTGTCTTCCTTACGCAGTATCAGTATGTTGTCCAGCAGCCCATCTGGATGGGCACTGATTCTGCGGGCTATGTTAGATCGCCGCATGATACTTCACCTTGGTGCGAGTTGTCATGTCGTCTTTAGTCCATTTGATATCTATGACACGAAGTCACGACATGCCGACGATAACGTCCTTAGTCTCAAGAAAAGGCATATATTCAACGCTCAATGGAAAAGCAGGTATCTGAAAGTTCATGTGCACGGTGTAATCAAAGGTGGTGAACAACCTGGTTAAAATAAAGGTCGTCTTGCATCATTTTACCCTTGATCACTTCCAGCTCAAGTCACTTTACTCAAGACTTTGGATACACCGTTAGGACTTCATCCATTGTCGATGAAGACGGCGACGAGTCACTCCTGATTACCATCCTTAGGAGCTTTAGCTTCTGCTTCGAGGATAGCGAAGAGTGCGTCTCCAAATATTACGGTTTGCTTGCTTCGTGTATATTGCCGATTTAGACCATTCGTCGTTCTTGTTATTCTATTTTAAAAAATGCTTCATTTTCTGAGTTTGTGAATTGTTCGCACGATAGCTCGATTTCATGGGCAAGACTTGGCCGATACACGATTTGAATTACTCGAGTAATGGAACACTCAAAATTGAAGGCCTCTTCTAGAGAGTAGTCAGAACTTCTTTCTCGATTTTTTTGCGGTCTCTTCCCGTAATCCACTCTATCAAGAAAACGCTTTTTCAATTCACTAATTACCACTTCAGTTTAGGACATCAATTTTTAAAATTTAAATATGGAGTCGTGGACATTTCTCTTTGTTTTCGTGAAACATCCGCTCTGAAAGATCGCACTCGAATTTTTAGGCCTAGGGCGTGTGCGCAGGTGGGTTTGAAAAGTGCTCATCTCTTGTGCACGTCCATGCACTCGCGGTCGGCTATATAGTCACGGTACCACTTCAGAACGGATTTGCCTAAAGTACATAAGATAAGAGTAACAAAGTCTGACGAATCTGTTGTCGTTGGGTGAAGCTTATTGGGATGACTCCATTGCAAATTCCATAATGTAACATCTTCGGCAAGCCTTCTTTAAAGACAGCCGGATATTTCTTTTTCTGCCCGCCTCATGGTGCGACGAGAAATTTGAAGCGCTCATTACCCTGTCGCATCTGGTCTTGCACTTGAGTTTGCATATGGGCTTTATAT
The DNA here is from genome assembly GCA_003676415.1 of Plasmopara muralis. Classification (NCBI taxonomy): domain Eukaryota; phylum Oomycota; class Peronosporomycetes; order Peronosporales; family Peronosporaceae; genus Plasmopara; species Plasmopara muralis. The sequence goes on along the minus strand of RCHQ01000025.1, from coordinate 237,642 downwards.
TGCTGTTCTTGCTGAGTGAGATACAACGGTAGTTGCAGCATGGACGGTGTGTCTTGTCCTTTACTGCCGAAGGCGTTTTAATAGCTTGAGCGATTAAATCCTCTTGGCTATTGGAACTTGCCGCATCTTGCGGAGTCGACTTCGTAAACTTGAGCGCGATGTTCGGCGTAACGTTTCATTGTCTTCGAGGAAACCTATTCTGCTCTATTGATAACGTCTTGGGTCTGGCAATGGTCGCTCAGCCGTTCGGCCTCTTTTTTGGGCCTTACTCGCTGAACTTCTCAGCGCTCCCATATAATCTATAGGACTTAAAAAATAGAAAGGAAAGTAACTAAGTTTTGTTTAATATTCTACGCTTTTTGTACAAATGGATAGAGTGGTCTAGTGAACCTCCAAAAGGTAATAGGCTTGCTAAATCAGGCGCTTAAGGTTTTCGGTGATGTCGTGCACTAAATTCCAGGCACCTGAGTCCTTTTAATCCGGGATCTCGTTTCGAATCCAGCTAGACAAGCTTCAGCTGTTTCACGGTTGTTAGCCACAAATTTTTCGAAGCTTGCCAAATTCTCTGTCACGGCTCATTAAAGAATTGTTGGCGTTTTAAAACGGGCTTGTGAATTCACGAGTCGTTTTTCCACCATACACCGAAGCCGAACGAAACGGCTCACTTTAAATCGAGTGTAGATCAAGCATAGCCAAGTAGGTGATTTATCTGGAAGATTTTTCCGTGTTCTCAGCAGCGAGTATGGATTTCACCAAATGAAATAATCACAAGACACAGACCGACCGAAGGAGTTAAGATGTTTAGACAACATTAGTGCGCGGACATACCAACCAACCACTTTACGTTGAGTTCGTGTTGTAAAGGCTCTTTATAATCTAGTACTTTCCACTATGCGGCTCGTACCATTTTAGTTGCCTCTCACTATTACACAGCTAGCACCCTTGCTTTAATCTCTCGAATCTAATCAACACGTGCTACCACTTAACACAGTCGCGGAAGGAGCTTTTTTCGTAGTCGGTTATCAGACGAGGTCTAGGCGTCGAGCGGGGCGGAGGAGAAGCGTTTGTTGCTTAGAGTAAATGAGGAAGTGATATTAATCGGAGAGTTCTTGCAGATTCTCGTCTTGCTACCGTCCAACTGGATGTCCTCGGCCATCTACTGCTACTACTTTAAATATTGTCATTTTTATGCTACATCTAGATTTTTACACACCCTAGATTTAGCTTTGCCCAACAAGGTCTCTTGACTTGTAATGATTATGGGTCATCTGCACCCCGCTTCTGGTCTGAATAATGTAATCGCTTCTTCCTATGGATGGTGCCAATGCATATGCATTTAAGGAATAATGTGACTACATGGCGCAATGGCCGTTACCAACAAACTTGCTGGTGACGACGATTACGTCGTTTTTAGCTCGTCTAAGGCATTGGCTAGAATGAGGCTTACTTTAATACATCTCCTATGCTTGCGCCGTGCAGGTCTAAAACAGAGTTTGGGGTGTAATAGTGCGAAAACTTATAAACTATGGATGGACTCTACCCCCTCCTTTCTAAATGCGATGTAGTAAAGCCTATATCAAGTAACGTTTTATATTTTTAGCCAACCTCAACAAACCTTGCGATTCAAAGTATAGCTGGTGTCAATCATGCCTTGAAATTGACTTTTTTCTGATTTTGTTTAGCTTAAGCAATCATAATCCAATATTATGGCGTACTTCATTGCAAGTATCTCTTGCTACAAAACATCCTAATATTTTTGTATGATGATACATTGCATTAAGTTTATACAGGATCCTGCATGTATTGCACAGAACATTGTAATAATAAATGGTTGCAAGCGAGAAAGTCTAAGGCGAGAAGAGAATAATCATGTGTACAGTAGTTTCTACGATATGATTTTAGGTATTCATGCTAAGCCACTGCCTCGGAAACGATTGCAAAAATCAGCAGTCAATAAGTAGTAAAGAAACTGTATTCAATTTTAGACCTGACAGTAAAAATTAAAATCGCGCAATGCTGAAAGAACCAGAATCATATTCCCGGATGTGTGTATCGACTGCACAACAAGTGCTTAGCTTAGTGCTGCAGACTTTCCAAAAAACAAATGTTAAAAGTATTTCTGTTTTGAAAGCAGCGGTTCCGATAGTACAGAGGTTCGGAAAACGAGCAAGCTGAAATTCGTACACTCAGACCCATTATTGCTTGTACTACTGTAGCAGCTGATTTTTTGGATAAAGATTTGCGTATCCGATGCGAGACTCTATATTGTTACGGATCTCGTAAGGTCAATATGCGAAGAGTAATGGATGAAGTGGTCTTCAACAACGCGCAAACCTAAGGGATTCAACAAGACCATTTGATTGCTTAACAAAGAAATACTAGAATGGGAACTCACGAGACACGCTATCGCCTGCTAAAGGTGCACAATCATGAAAATTACTTCATTTGGCCTATTTTTTGGTGCAAATCTCACCACCGATTTGTTTCCGGTGATTAAGTTACCCCGTTCTTTGCCGACAGTCTGTGTCAGAAAGCCAGGTAGCAAGTGGCGCATCGTAGATGCTTAAATTTTTCTCATCACCACTATTCCTCGAGTCCTGGAGAGGATGTGTTGAAGGACAATACACGTACAGTGCACTTGAAGTAGTCGACGAAAATCATCAACTCGTAATGTACCGTAATGTAAATGAGTGACACATCGTTGACCGCGGTCAGCACTTTAAGCGGATTGCCCTGGGAGTGGCAAGTCTCTCGCAGCCGCATGGTGCAACTGATTAAACTCCACAGGCCGCATGCACTTACATCAAAGAGAGCGTTTCCTGCCAAGAACTGGTGCTTTAGTGAATGCAAACGGATAAGCTCTGCGCCAATGCGAATAAGTGCATTGTTGACTCAGAAGAAATAGTGCATGGACTCCAAGGTCAAGACCATTATAGATTAGACGCTTCCATGAACCCAGAGTTTCCAAAAAGAGGCTTGGTCTTGCTAAATGTTTACGTAGGTACAGTCTAAATTACAAGAGGTGGCGAGACCATTGCTTAACTTTCTGGTGAAGGCTCTAGCTTTTGACAAAGAGTCTTTAAGAGACCCCAATCTAGGTCTTGTCGAATTCTGATGTCCGAGCTGCACATGAAAGTTTGCGAACATGTTCACACATATAAATTGTGTCAGCGAGCTTTTTTTTGCTGAATGCTGCACCATTTGGTAAGCTTGCCAAAACCTTCGAGCATTATAGAGTTATAAAACATTGAGACTTAGTAGGTAGGTCGAGGATTGTGGTTTTGCCGACAGGTTGATCGAAACAAGTAACTTAGTGGCCACGCTGCTCCCGGATGATGACGTCAAAAAGCAACGCTGCTTCTTCACCCGTCTCTAGACAAAAAAGAGTCTCCAAGGCAATTGCTTTGGGCTGGGACCGCTTATTTATAGGCTGTTTGCGGAAGAAGGCTGTAGAATGCTTGATACTAGGTTATACCTGCCCAAGGATCATTAGCAGATCAATTAGCAGACCGAGCCAGTAAACATCGTCGTGGATGACAAAAAATGCGCAGTGGTTGCGCCATGGTCTGGATGAGACATTGTCATCGAGCGAGACTGGCAAAAATAAATACGAAGGCTTGGACGCAATCATCAGTCTACCCGAGCCGCCAATATCCAAAGTTGCGTTTACCGAAACAATCGGTGACGTGTCGGAGCCACGCCTAATTTATGGTCTGCAATGTGTCGGCCAATTAACTTTTGAGCTCAAAAATGCGTCACCGAAGCACATCTAAATGCGTCATGAGAGATCGAGTTTGTGAAGATTATTCCAGCACCTAATTGAAAGTGGATAAGAGGCTTCACAAAAGAGATGTTTAACCTATCTGTGAGCTTATGTGTTTGAAGTCTCATAACCAAAAGAAAGACTTTGGTCTTGATAGAATCCCAGCCATGTAGCATTGTTTAACTCTTCTTGGAAATAAATGATTTTGTAAGCTCACTGGTGAGATGGTAAATCTTCTTCCCAAAAAAGTATAGTGAAAACCGTTATTGTGGGCTTGAGTTGCGATCCGACGAAGTTCTAACAGGTGGCATCGCATGTGCTTGAAGCAACTTTCAAAAAGCGTTATGCTTTAAAAGTATTTTTTTGAGTTGCAACAACGCTCAACCATTATCGGTGTTAAAAGTGTCACAAACAAAGCTGAATGGCCTTGTCTCATCCAGTAAAGCCAAAACAGGAGCCTCTAAAAAGCTTTCATTAATGCTATCAACCTGTTGTTGGCTCTCTCAGCACCAGTTGATTGGTTTTAAAAAAAATTACGAGACCAACTGTGTATGTGCAAATAGCTGACTAAAGTCGATAACATCCTCGAATTGCCCAAAGAAAGTGGCGTGGGGCAAACCGATACAGCTTTTTAAGAAGATTGTTCAAACCGTGCAGCAATTAGACTTTGTTTCTCTCCGCCGAAAATAATGTGGTCATATTTTTTTGGCTCCCATACTTTAAAATCTTGCCTTATGTGGCTTCCAAAGCCAACTTGTCTCCCTCAGAACGGCTATGAACATTTATATTCTCAAAGTGTGTACGGTTTAAGCCCGTATAGGTCAAAACGGATGTGCAACTGGCCGATGAACGTTGCCGGGGCTTCGAATGACCCTTTGGCATCACTAACTATGTCTATAGCATGCCACTAGGCTTACTATCGTTAAAAAAGATTCAATAAGTCCACTTTTTTATCTGGTAATAAATATTGACCAAACAAGCGTGAAGCTATGATGCCCGCTATTGCTGGTGCTCTTATGCCCGCGGTACCTAACGGACGTAAGTTTTCATCGCACAAGCTTTGTCATTCGCAGTTGGTAGTAAAATGCTACCTACCGGAGAAAGCGTGATATTTTAATCATATTCAGCAGCCAATGCAGCCAGCAGAGCTCGGTAGCCCATAAAATAGGCTTATATTACGTCGTCACGTCTACATTTGAGATGTATGATTGCATCTGATACCTTTCTTATTTGTTTCGGGCGCTTAACTGCCAAGACTTCTTTTTGAAGAAGTCATTAGCACAACATACCCGAAGACATATTTTACGAAAGCTCTCTAGCGCAGAAGCGGGTGGCTGGCACTTATGGTATTGCTACGTCAGTCGATCTAGACCTCGTGCTTGCGGCCACGCCAAAGGCCGTTCTATCAGTCAGCTGAGCATAGTGTGTAGCAGCCCCATACCTTTCATGAAGTCTTGATCTTCTTAAGTAGGGTGTCCAGTCTACTCCTGACATGATTTTCGAGACAATTGTTCAGACTTTTGGATAAAGATGCATTCTTCTGGGACTGGTTCAGATCATGTGCCTTGGCTTGCCGCAGTCAAAGCAATTTCTTGTCAATGATCAAGGCAATAGGGGATGGATCTGAGTCAGTGCATCTACGAACAATATTTCATTGGCCAAGAGGGTGTTCTTGAAACGCGCTGCCTTTATTTGTGCGCCAATGGGTCTGTTTTGGTCACTCAAAAATCTTACTTGGTGGTTCAGCAATGAAGCCCGTCAATTCACTTAATTCTTGAATGATATTCCATGAAGGCCGAAGCCGTTGCGGTATTTCTTACAAGACGCAAGCTTCTCGGAATATTTTGCCTTCATCTTTCGTCACGTTTTACCAGGACACAAAGCCCCTCGGTCAAATTGTTTCACTCTGATTGTCCAGTTTAATGCCCGACTTTCCGAGTATGAGATTGCGAACACCACGTGCACCTGATCGTTTGAGATCAAGGATGCCTTAGTAGGAGAAGCGTATGTCTATAACGCCTATGCTCAGAAGCATCGACATTGCTCATAGATCTTGAGCGTCATGACAAGCTTGAGCTCCTTTGAAGCAGAAAGAATTGCAAATGCAGCCGTCTCTTTAGCCAACAAATATTCAAGCAGTGCAAAGTGCTTGTTCGACAGCTGGGATTTTTTTTTATCTATATCGAAGCCTTTTCGAGGGTTCAAGAAGTCGATTTATCGGCGTGAGCGCAGAATTAACTAGTGCTACCAGGTGCGACGGGGTCACGCAGCACCTTGTGGAGAGGAGGCGTGCAATTAAGTCTAGAGGATTACCGGTCAACGACCGTTCACTATTCCCGGCCGACGTGTGCAATATGCACTCTGGCCTGCAAAACAATCAACGAACTTATTAATTACGCATCGATACGTACGTTATATTGCGCGAATGCGGACACTGCGCCGCTGTCATCAAGCATCAAAATAATATCAATAGTGCATTTTTATTTACAAAAAGCTTAATGAAGTTGTTGGTACACCAACAATGGGGATGAGGTAGTTTCCTTTTTTAACCAATGAAATGTCGTATTCAGCTCAACTCTGTCCACAATGGTACCGCTCGGGAGCGACACTGACAGCGCTCGCGGCGCACCTTGGGTCTTGCCGAATTGGGAAGAGTACAGTGAAGCGGCCAGCAGTAGCATTGTCGACAATTGGAGTGACGTGGAGGCCGATGTGAGTCTGGACACTACAAGCAGTGTGGCGAGCACCGCGCACCAGCGTGTATACCGTTTACACCGGACCCGCGGCGGGTTTCTCAATGCAAATCCACGCACTTTAAACGACCTTCACTCTGTGTATACACAGCGCAGACAAGAGGCAACTGCAAGCGCTTTGAGGCTTGACCCTGTCCCTCGTGTCTCTCCTCGAGCAGCAGAGACCAAGCGACACGCGTCCCTTGCTCCTCAGACGCTGGAGCACGAGCTCTTGGTCCAACAGAGTGAGATGACTGCCGAGTTGCACGTGGTGAGGAAGCAATTGGATGATTTCCAGGCTCAATCGAACCAGACAAGGGAAACGAGTGGACGCATGGCAGCACGGGAGATAGAGCGTCCTCACGTATCGACAGGGCAGAGTTCATGGGCTTCTCGAACGCGTAGAGAGCAAGAAAGGATCGACACTAGTGTGCAAACCGAGAACGACGAGGGCGTGACTCGGTGGCTTACGCTTTTGACACGAGAAGTCGAGATTTTCGCAAGGAGATATGCGCACGAGGCCACGCAACACTGTCCGTCGGCAATGGTGCATTTAGCAACGATTGGGCGTCCTAGGCAAGGCATAGAAGTGAAGGAGGAGACGCCCTTCGATGCCCTGGGAGAAAACACGAAGCCTCCGACCGTGGCATCGTGGCATGTGGGGCATGGATTGAAAGATGCGGTTGCAGCAAGAGTTGCAGCCCATTTATTAGCCTTAGAAAAGGCCATTGCAAGCCTCGCTGCAGCAGTCGAAGAGCACGAACGGCGACGCAGGACGAATTATGAGTGTGTGATCCAACAAGTACAAGGGTATCATCAAGAGCGTCTACAGTGTGTAGTGAACGAGTCGCTTGCCGAAGTAAAACTGGTGCGAGGGAGGTATAAAAAGAAGGAAGTGCAACTGGAAGAGGAGTTGCGTACGGCGAAGAATGAGGTTGCACAGGGGAAACAACGGGTAGCAGAAGCCAATCATAAACTAAAATTGGATCGAGAAGTGTTGAAAGTGCAGCTCGCAGCAGCAAAGGACCAGGTGCGTTGAGTACATCGAACAATTTTGATGACGTAGCTGATTTGGGTGCGATTGTAGCACCACCATATCTGCAAACGCTACGAGGAGGACTTGATGCAATTGAAAAGACAGCTAAAAGTCGTGCAAACTGAACGAAATGTAGTAAGGAGTCAGCATCGAGATACTCATGAAGTTATAACGCAGGCAAAAGAGGGGGCAATTGCATTGGAACGGCAGTGTCAAGCTTTGAAAAAGCAGCAAGAGCGGACGAAGGAGCTTCATGAGGGAGAAATGCGCGTTCTTCAAGGCACAATTTGCCAACTTGAAAAGAACAAGCGTGATACGGAAGTTGAGTTTGCCAAAGATAGAGACTCTTTGATGGAGACAATTGAGAATCTCACGGCATTAAAGGAAAAAGAAATGCACGATCTTGAAGTACGCGTTCGAAGTGATGTTGAACAACAAATGGTACGCCATACTCTTCCTGAAAAGCTGGAGAGTTTAAGGCAAGAGCATGAAGAAGTTATATGTGCAACGACACTAGAGCATAAACGTCAGCTTGCACTGCGAGCGGATGAAGTGGAAAAGACAAAACATGCAGAACTTCCAAGTGTGTTTACCGTCGAGACACAAACTGATTTTCCGTTAGTGGAAACGAAGAAATTTCCAGTTGAAACTGAAGCACAAGTAGAAGTTGAACAACTTCGAAGACGCTGTCAAGCTTTGGAAAAGTTACTTGATCGCAAATTCCAAGAGGCGCCACTCTCGAGATCGGATCACCAATGTAAATCCTGTCATTCAGATGATGGCGTTCCGATATCTCAAGATCGTTCTAGCATTCTTAGCGAAAGCAGTTTTCATTCGATGATTAGTGGAAAAAGTCGAGTTCGTGCTCGAGCTGTTCTCGGTTCTTCACGCGTTTCACTGCGCAGTCACTCGTCCGATACCAAAGTGCCATCTTTATTCATGAATGAGACGACATTGCTCACAGAGGACGCGACTTTGAGTGCACATGAAATGTGGGATTCAGCCTCGTTCACGTCAATCGACACGGCGGATGACGTGTCTTCATTCACGTCCCACCATACGACACCTTGTCACCAAATGCGACGGACACGTGAAATGCTTTCGCTGGTCCGTCAACTCAAACAAGCAGAAGTTTTTTCATTTGAAAGCCGCGAGCCCGATCCCGAGGCGAATTGGGTGACGCCGCACCAAAAATTGAAAGGCTTAAAATCAAGATTGGAGGCAAAAAAGGGTCCTGACACTGTCACTCCAAGTACTTCCATTTTTGATGACCTGCTTTAGTGACGTTTGACTACGAATTACGACCAAAAGTACTCGAATTAGACATGTTTAGCCAAACTTTGACAAATCCAGTATGTTTACCTAACAAGATGGGACTTAACATTTGACTAGTTCAATCCTAGTATTCTACTTTGTCATGGCGTGTTTTCGCCTACCACGTCCTAGCCTAGGCACACGCACCTTCTCGAGCGCCGTCTCTACTAGCACGCTTCTTGTGCTCAATGCTGGCAGCTCTTCGTTGAAATACTCGCTCTTTGATCTCCAGTCCAACGGCGTGGGTGCCGCTCTTTTCACGGGCCTGGTCGAGCTGGCCACACTTCAGAATCCCCACGGACGCATTACGCACAAGGCACTGGCCACGGGCAAGCAAGAATGCCTTGAAGGACCTTTTGACACCCATCGCGTGGCTCTTGAGACTGCTGTGTACCACTTTTTTGGCTCCAGTCGCGACAAGATCAAAGCTGTCGGGCATCGCGTCGTGCATGGTGGTGAAACCTTTCATCAAGCATCACTCGTGGATCACTCTGTGCTGGACGCGATTCAACGCCATAGTCATTTGGCGCCACTGCACAATCCTGGTAATTTAATGGGCATTCACGTGGCCACAGACGTGTTTGGTCCGTGTCCTCAAGTCGTGGTCTTTGATACGGCGTTTCATGCCACGATGGCCCCCCACGCTTTCATGTACGGCCTCCCGTCTTTTCTCTACAAGGACTTTGGGGTCCGTCGCTATGGGTTTCACGGGACAAGTCACCACTTTGTGGCCCACCAAGCGGCTACTTCATTGGGCAAACCCCTGGCCCAATGCAATTTCATCACTTGCCATTTGGGCAATGGGTCAAGTATTGCTGCCATTCAAAATGGGCACTCCATCGACACGAGTATGGGCATGACCCCGCTTGAAGGCCTTGTTATGGGTACACGGTGCGGTGACATCGATCCTGCTCTTCCTGCCTTTTTAGGCAAAAAACTTAACATGACAATTGAGGAGGTCGATCGTATGCTTAATAAAAAGAGCGGCCTTTTTGGCCTCTGTGGCGATAGCGATCTGCGTGTCATTCAAGACCGTGTACGTACCAATGGTACCGATCCAACGGCACTGCTAGCATTAAATGTGTTTGTTCACCGTGTTCGCAAGTACCTTGGTGCCTACGCTTTGGAACTCGGCGGCCAACTCGATGCTGTCATTTTCACCGCCGGAATTGGTGAAAATTCGGCACTGATTCGTGAACACGTGTGTCGAAATTTATCTTTTCTCGGGATAATTCTCGACGATGCCAAGAATGCTGCATCGATTATGGGCTCGGGGCCCGTCGAGATTCAGGCTGACACGGCAACGACTAAAGTCTTGGTCATTAACACGGATGAAGAACGCAGTATTGCGGAACAAACATACGACATTGCATTGAAAAGGTGAAAACAACCAGGAAACAGTCGACTCGTGGTAGTGGTATTCGTCGGTGGTACGATGTTGGTACGTCGGTGGTACGACGTTGATACACGAAATGCATGAACGCTGCTATCAAGAATCCTACATCAATAAATCAATACGTGCTGTATTCTATTCTCCCAATCTCGCCATTTAAAAAATAGTATCGCCATTCTAGTCTTGTCCTCTTTGCGACTCCCTGTTGACACTCCCTAGCTATGCCCGCCGCCCCTTCTTCGTTTTGCTCTTCAACCCTGTCGTCTGCTTCCTCGTGGCCTCTTTAACAATCGTGTCATAGTCGTCAGCGCTAACAAACACTCCCTTTCGTTTCCCTCGAGCTTTCGGTGGAACTTGCCGCTTCCTCCTCTCGTCTTCTTCACGCAGCTCTTCTTGAAGCACACGGTCCTCCTCATCTGCCTTAAAATCGAGACCATCAACTTGATCCTCTCGTGTCTCTCCTCTTTCCTCGTCGCTCTCGTCTTGATTCGCAAAACATTCCTCCTCCTCGTCTTTCTGTTCGTCACTATCACTCCACCCCGTCATATCGGGATCTTCATCATCATAATCGCCCTCCTTCATCATTCCTTCCGCCAATTCTTGCGCATAGCCCTCCATCTCTTCGTCGTCTGCATCATCACACGAAACCTCGAAACACGCCTCGGCAGGACGTTTCGTCTTGGCCTTGACTTGACGAGTTGCCCGTGTAGCACGCTCTTTGTAAAATTTGTAAAAGAAGTGATCACTCGCTTCCACCTCCCCCTCCTTCGCCAGCAACACGGCCTCTGTGTTCAAAGGCACAAACGTCCAATTCTTGGCTTTGGCACGCTGCGTGCCCTTCACTTTGTGGCGTGGCTTTTTGTTCACAAACTTTTCAAAAAAAGCATGCAGGGTAAAATCCACCAAGGGATCGCCCGCGTATTGAATGCCAGTGGCCGGATTCGCGATCAATTGACGCGTAAAACTTTGGACAGAGGGATGATAGTGGTGGGCAAAGAGGTGCAACTCCCACACACACGCCGTGGACGCACCGGCAAATAACGGGTTCCGTTTCAAAGGATTGTACCCATTGTGTTCCATCCTGGTACTCGATTGTACCACGTTGGCACCCCTCGACGGCTTGTCGTTCCCAAACAGTTTCGCCAACACTTTGGCTGACGTCTCTGTCTCCATCACTCCATCATTCACTCGACTCTCTCCACTCGTCACATTTTCCTCATCCGACGCGTTCTGTACCGCCATGTCTTCAAGCGACTCGACATCTTTAAACTCCTCTTCATCTCGCAAAGTACCACTTTCGGTACCACTCTCGGGTTGCTCCAACAACGTCCGCAAGTGTGGCTTGACCTTGAGCAACTCGGACAGCAAAAACAGCACTGCACACGCAAACGCGGGTGGCATGCCACTGGCAACTTGCAACAATCGTTTCATAAAGGCTCCCACTCGTGCTGGCGATACATCGGCTTTCATGGCGCGAAAGATTAAATTGAGGAAAAGCGTGTGTTTTGATGTCTCTTGCACTTTGGGATCCAAGAGTTTGCCATACAACGCCGTGTAGAACCGATCGGATACCGAATTGGTACTGTTCATGACTTGAAAGAGCAACATGAGGGCTTGGACACTGGTACTATGATGGGCACGGTGTACCACTTGGAACAAGGCCTGGATCTCTTTTCTAAAATTAATTGTCGTGGTGTTGGCATACGGAAATGCACGGTTGACCCCAACGAGCAACGCACTGAGTAATTTACGGTCCATAGCTTCGGTTAAAATGGGTCCAGAGGACTTTTTTTGCGACTTTTCGGGTGCTTTCCCCTCTTTTTGACTTTGCACTTTTTTCGAAAATAAGCCAAAATAGACGGAAATCAAGTGACTTGCAAGATTTGCATCCACGCCACTCTGTTCAAGATAAAGTTGATTGAGAAACAAAATGGCGTGGTACGTGGCTCGATCGGATACTTTTGGCCGCGTCAACAATCGTTCCACTTCATCCACGACCACACGTTTCATGGCCGGATGGTCACGTAATACTTCTTGCAACATACAATGCACATAGGCGGCAAATTTACGGTCGGGATCGCCCAATTTATTCACTACCATGGCCAAAAGAAATGCTTCTTGCTCGGGTTTGGCCTTAAGTAACGCATTGGCTGCACGAAGACACGCCCGTTTGTGACTATCAATGGCGTCGTCCATCCCAGAGGCCAAGACCTCCGTGAGTTGACGGTACGCGTTTTTTAGACAATGCTCGAATAACCAAAGGACCAAGTGGCCACTCGAAGATTGCGCGTCACGCAACGGATGTTGGTGAAAAAAACGAAGTTTTGCCTCGTTTGGCAACAGATTGTTCAGAAACAGATCCTTGAGCGAGTCAATGGCCATGAGACTCTCTCGTCGCGCTTTCTTATTGGCCATTGTAATGAGCTGACCCAGACGGACCAGTGAGTGCAAAGGCGACGCTTGCACTGTGAGGGTGAGGGCAGCCACTCGGTCGGACAGTGTTCCCGATTTTATCATAGTGGCCAGATATTTGTCATCACTTGATAATTTGCCACTCTTTTGCGTCTCGAATCGTGCCACTTCGGTTTGCAGCAACTCTTGCGCATGTTGCTTCAGAGTGACCACCAAATCGTCGGTTGCCTTTAACGGTTCACACTCATGCTTGTGCTTGATCCTAGGCTTGAGTTTGGGCTCAACGTCGTACCAGGCCACACTCTCGCCCAGATGCGCCACGAGTTGACTCAACGAGCCCGTCTCCTTCATTTCCTTGTGCCACTTTCGAGCCAACCGATCGATGGCAGCTGTGGAATATGATACACAAATCTGTTTGAACAGGTGATAAAATGTCAAGGTATCTGTCCTACCGCAACATGAAAAGTGTGCCAGCAACTTTCTCAAAACGCAACAAATATTTGCCACAAGTTGATAAAAAGGATTGTGTCGACGGTAAAAGGAAGCAATAACGAAGGTGCTGTGAGTTTTTCCTTTAAATTGCCAAGAAGATAAGAAGAAAGAGAGGTAAGGATGGACATAGTGTGCTTGGTGACGTTGATTGCCGCTATTTACGCAGACTTTATCAATTGTGCCAGGCTAGTGCTTTGTACCGCATCTGAAAATCTGCGTCACAACAATCAGGTTTTTGTCGGCTCTAAAGGTTGTTGCAGCCCGAGTTCTGTATCAACAATCATAACATTAACAGATCATTCCATGCAACTTTGACCCGACAAAGGCATCTCACTTCAATTTAGATTAACTATCAAACCGAAAATTGCAACTACGCAAACACATTTGGCTACCAGATGCCAACACTTGCCGCTTCGTGGGCCTGTTGCAATGCATTCACTAGATTCAGATAGTGCATCAAATGTTGCCGAAAACTGTGCTCGTGTTCACGCAACTTGACAATGGCAACATTCGACACGTCGCCACGTGCTCCATCATTCAGCACCGCGGCTGTCGAGTCCAGCAATCCATCTAAGAGATTGTATGGAATCCATGGAAGGGTTGGCACCTTGTGGCCTGATCCCAGAGGTTCATCCTCAATTCCCAATTTGATCTTGTTAATGCTTTCGATTACAAGACTGTCTACGAGTTCGAGACCTTCATTTAGCAACCCGTGCTTCAAGTAAAGCCTCAACAACTTTGCAGGGTTTCCAACCGTTGGACTTGACAAATGTTTACGTAGCCACAATGGCAACACCAATTTCCGACCTTTCTGTTGCCAAAAGTCAAGCATTGTCTCCGCTGCAATTTCATATTGTTGCAATGATGCAACATGCAATAGCACCATTTCCAGCAACTCCCACAGCAAATCACGTGCCACCGTTGCATGATCAGTGGCAACACAATAGCGAGCCAACGACTTGGTGAGGCCACACAGAGTCGCTTTCGAGCCTCGGGTGGCAATGTCCGTCGCCACTTCCAACGATACCACACCAGCTCGTCGACGTTCTGCCTCGGTGGTTTTCGCACTCGTGTGGCAACTACTGTACACTGCGTCAATCAGCAACGCAATCACTTCATCGCCATCCATCGTACTTAAGAGAAGACTTTCCGAGTGGCCAAGGGCCAACAAGTGCAATTTGCCATCCAAAATTGCCACTTCCCGACACATATCCTCAAGTGTCACCACATTAGTCAAGCGAGTGGCTTTGTTGCCAGTACCAGTTGCCACGGGCAACTCTTCCGTATGCAATTTGCGGACCACCCATTGATTTGCCGCTGGAAGCGCGCGCAACGAAGTGCACGCCGCATTCAGCGCATTGCGTTGTGCCTCAAGAGCCTCTTTGGACGTGGAACCCCCCAGCCGCAATCGCAGGGCAAGGGCGTAGAGTGCACCTGCCGCATTGGCCGCTTGTTGCTTGCGCATATAAAACGTAAATAGCAAGTGGTAGTACCCCATGGCAAGAGGGTCGAGCCCATCCGTCTTGACCACACTGGCATGGGCGGCTTGCCACAAAAGGTACGTTTCCACGTGCACCTCCAACGGTCCCCATTGCAACTCGCAAATCAAGTCCAAGTGGCCATAGCGATACAAGGCCTGGACGAGGCTATTCACACATTCCCTTGCACTGCCTTCTACTTGCGCTTCAACCGACTCGGAAGGACTCGACGCGCCAGACAGATCGACCATGTGCATGAGCGCCAAATGAGCGTCGCGAAACGAGTGCTCGTCGACGGCGTATTTAAACACATTAACCCACAAAAACGAGTGCATGGGCACATTCGGGTCGCCGTCGTCGTGGGTGAAATGACTCAAGGCTTGGGTGACGACCGTCCATAAAAAACCCAGCAATTGGTCGTAAAAGCCCCGCGGCATGGTCTCTTTTAAATGACCCACAACGTCGTAGATAAACTGATCCAGGGCTTGCTCCGGAAACAACTGCCTCGACGTCCGCTCGTTGAAAAAGTGGCAAAGGCAAATGCCAAAGCAACGAATCGCTTGCTGGAAACACCATCGCGCGTGGCGTGCGTCCTGAGTGGGTGTTGCCGCCACTTGCCCTTCCAACGCCAAACATTCGCCAATCGATCGGATTAAAGCATGCATTTGCGTAGGTTGATGCCCTTTGGTGGGGCCATGCAAACCCAAGGCACTTAGATTGCACGAAAACATGGCACGCAACACAGAAAAGTGTTGCCGTTTGTGCAAAAAGTGCACTAAGGCACAAGTTGGTTGCGCAATCAAACGCACAATCTCCTTGGCAAATGTTGCCAAGACCTCGTGGGCTTCGTCACTTTGCACGTTAGTGGCAAGTTGCAAGACGGAAAGCGCGCGCTTAACGTCGGCCGAGTGAGTGAGTGTCCGATTATTGTCGTGTAGAAACGTCGCAAGCAGGGACGGCATCAACGTTGCCGAGTGGACCACCTTGTCCATGCGTGGCTGCTCCACTCCTTGTCTCGCGACGCGTTGACAGAGTTGCCATCGTTGATAACTAAGGATTGCTTGAGGTAAAAACACACGCTCAATGGTACTCAGTGTGGTCCCCGTCACGAACGGGGGGCGCGTGTCCACTAAAAAGGCAAGCAACAGCACGACCCGAAGCGATTCGTGGCACATTGCCTCAATTGTCCGCGTTGCCACTTGAGCAAAAGCTCGACACATTTCCAATCCTGCAAAAGAAGAGCGATCCGTGTACGTAGACGACGTGTCCAAGACGTTGCGGTCGTCTTGATCACTGGCCATGTCGTCATCTGCGTTCAGTTGCGTGTAAACAGACAACGGATGGTGCTTTTGCAGCAACTTGAATGGAAACAATTGGGTCACTAACTTGTGCAACACTTGAGTATGGAAAGTTGCCGTACTGCCAAATAGAATACTCAGACGAAAAAGGGAACGTGTCAGTACCACGTCTGGGGCAAGCGTACCGTCTTCTGTACCACGATTGGGGTTCAACCCAAGACGTATACAATGGCGTGCCAGTGCCACAGATGAGTCCACTTGCCACTCCGAGGCCACATCCGCAACTTTCCGATGCATAAAGTTCTGCAACGGTTGACTTGAAAACGCATCAAAGATTGGCAACACGTCGCGATGGATTTCCACGACACACTCGTCACTTGCATCAAGTGCCTCCACTTGCGCGGAAAAGGTGGCCGCAATGAATGGAGCAGCTGGAAAGACCAACGACACTCCCTTTCGTCGTACCATCACGGGGGTACCTGGAAGCAGAGTGGTGGTCGCAGGTACAAACCCAATGGGTACATTTTCCCAGCGCCAGTGTTCCATACACAAGGCCAGCAATTCTTGCCAGATTTCACGCCGTGCCACATGTTGTGCCACCCCTTGCTTCTCCATCACCTTTTGGCATTGCGTTGCAACGAGCTGGACGAGGCGTTCCTTGTACTTGGCATCGCAAAACCCAATCGGCCACGAAACTCCTTCATCTTGGTATTGACTTGCTTTGATGGCATGAAGTAAATCCTGTCGCGAAAAGCGCCCGGGAAGGAAAAGACGGTCCATGAAAAACGCATCAAGCCTCGTCATATCCTTTTCCTGTAAGTTTTCAACCCTCCACTCGTTGTCTCCCTGCTCGTACTCTTGCATGTGCACCTCTAAAGTATCCAGTACTTGCCCCACGATTCGTTTCGGACCGGTACAGGCCATTGGGTTTGGATGAATGAAACTTGCGTCACCATGCAAAGCCCGCCACGACGAGAATAAATATGATGGCGTCACGACAAAGTCCACAAGTTTCCAGCCACGCGAAGCTTGACTGGCAGCGCCGTGCACGGTAAAGATGCGTGCAACATCCAACACCAACTCGTCGCCCGTACTCAAGGCCACAGCAGATGGAAGGTCTCCTCGTAGCAAATAAATCTCGGACGAACACGCGACCGTCGTGTCGAAATGTATCATCAACCGACAATTCGCCGATTCCGTCGGAGATAACGCTACGACTTTGGCACGTGTAGCGTAGACGCCACTCATCGACGCTCCGTCTTCGTGTTCCTGCTTCCATCCATTCCGATCGACTGCGTCAATCGACAAAACGCTTTTCTTCAAGTCTTGTCGTCCAAGACACGATTGCGACCCGAAACTCCAAGCTTTCAACACACAATCCGCCGACAGGGTCACAACGCAAACGTCCATTTCATCGTCGTCTTCGTGTTCGTTTTCCAATTGAAACCACGCCAGCGCAAGAATGGCCTCGTGCTGCAAGTGCGTCTCGTTCTCGTGTGGCAGCAACGTGGCCCTTGTTGTTTGCACAATGCCATGCCACAGCCAACTCATGAGGGATGCATCGGTAAACACAAATTCGTGCATGGTTTTCACCACCCGTGGCAGGCCAAAATTCACCCCGACCAACCGTCCCGCATCTGTACCAAGGACAACATTGTATTCATTGATCCACAGTGCAGCCGTCACGATTTCATCCGGTTTTAACGTCTGCAGCACGTCACACTGACTCGTGGAAGCCGGATTGGCTGCCGAAAAGACCTGGGGTTTGGCATGGATAAATATGCTCGACGTACTGTCTTGCGGCACGGAAAAGCGAAAGCGATGGACGGTCCCCGCGTGCGTCACAAGGTGGAGTGTCACGGCGTCATCTTCCCAGCTCTCGACGGCAAAGACGCCCGTCGGAACGACAGGAGCAAAGAATTCCAAGCGGATGCCGTTGTGGTTTAACGACGTGTTTAAACTATATTCGCACAGTAGAACCACGTTTTGCAACACGCGCCAACAGAGAAAGCGACCGCGTAATTTTTCGTTTTTAAAGTAAAAACTCCCCGCGCCACTGCACTCGGCGGCGGGTACTGAAATAAGAGATTGAAATACAACGCGTTAGAAATGACCAAAGCTGGGGACGAGGCGAGGCGTACCGCGCGCAAAGGTCTTGAGCGGCACGGATGGACGGTCAATGACAACGTGAGGAAGCGATGCAGCGTCCTGTGCGGTGTAATCAAAGTCTTCAAAGCTCGCAAAGTGCGCCTCCTGGAAGACTGGCCGCGACATGGTGGTGGATGGCCACGGGGCACGGCTGGCTTTGGTAAGTACGATCTGGGTGAAATCAGATCTGAGTCTGGCGAAATCTTGGGTTAAATGCACACTTCCCGCACAAAAATGGAAATCCTTCGCTGGCAGAGACAGAAGCTCCTGGACCCAGAGAGTGGCGAGCCAACCGAAGGCGCTCCTTCGTCTTCTCCCGGCACTTCTCTCTGGCCAAGTCTATCGTATCACGAGCGTTTGATCGGCGGCATCACGTGCTTTCTTCTGGGCTTCCTCCTGTCGCTCGGGTCCACTTTTCGCCTCGCGAAATTACTGCACGGCAACCCCGCGCCCTTTGCGATTGCGTATACCATGGGCAACATGCTTTCCATTGGCTGCACAACCTTCTTTGTCGGTCCGTCGAAACAAGTGCAGACCATGTTCCACTCGAAACGGCGCACGTCCGCTCTCGTTTACGTCAGCTTTCTCTTTGTGACGCTCATCTTGTGCTTTGTGCATCGCGTGCACCATCGCCTGGTGTGGGTCTTGATCTCGTTGCTCGTCCAGTTCCTGGCCCTCATTTGGTACACGCTCTCCTACGTGCCGTATGGTCGGACGATTGCGAAACACACTTGCAAACGATTCTGTGGCTGCACGTCCGACAACGAAGTGGAATAAAAGAGCAAAGACCGTTTATTAATTTAACCCTTTTGCATGCCAGTCTCTCTTTAGTCCGATTTCGCTCGTGTCGTAGTCGTAACGTTGTGCTGTAACGTCTTGTTTTGAGGTGCCTGGAGCTCTTTCGCTGCTATCAGGAACCAATTGATGGAGACTGTGAGTCCGAGGACCAGGAAGAGCAGGACAAACACGTGGAGCGAGTCTTCCAACTCCGTGTACACCACGGCAAGCATTACAAGGAAGAGCAATGCGAGCACGACATTGAGCACGATGACAAAGGCGCGACTACCAGGCCGTAGGACATTCTGGAGCGCACTAGTCATCGACGCTTTTGGGATTTTCGACAGATTTGAATAACGCGATTTAGTTTTTAAAGTTCTTGGTACAATGAGGGGGTATGGAGTTGAAAAATTTAGAAAAAGAATTTCGACACAGAATGCAAAACACATATTACACCCAAAATGTCAAAGCACTCTAAGGCGTAGATGTTCTTAAAAGCTTCGCTGATGTAGCAAGTGGACACTGGGCTGTCTATCCCATTACCTCCCGTACTAACTAAAACATTAGAAGAAAAAAATGCGATGATCCAAAGCTTGCGCTTTACCGATTAAAGTAGCGCCCAGATACACAAGTGCATCCCACGCTTTGTCACTAGAGTGGCATACTGTTGTGATCAGCTGAGTCGATGGTGACGCTAGTATCTGATTCTTTTCATGTGGCTTGAAAAGATTATCACGTTCTAAACTCCTTAACGAATTACCGTAACAGTGCATTTGGGGCGCTTGTAACTCGGACGCAGACGACCTCGGGTCAAATTTGCACGATTGCAGAACTGCAGAATCACAAGGCATGAAATTGTTTGGAAGCTTATGGTGCCATTCGTTCAAACTTGTCCGTAAATGACATGCAAAAGGAAGGGTCGCTGCGAAGATAAGAACGTAGCTCCAAGGGAACTTTTTTTCGTGAGCCATAAACACCAGGCATGTTGGTCAGCAAGCTAGCTTGAGCCATGGCGGAAATTAAGCTTGCGCCCGTCCGACTGCCTCCCCACTAAATGACTAATCTATTGCAATAGCCACGCACTTCAATTCTTTGGCCCAATCAAACACTACACTAAGTTCTTAAACAAAACTTCAAGCATCCATACACAGCTGCAAAATTGCTCATTGGTATTGGGCGAATTAAGTACATTTCTGCCAAATGATTGAGGCTATCTCTTATGTCACAAATTTCCAAAGCCGTTGCTATCACTTCTGTAGGCTATACTTTTGTAGGTCCTGCTTCTGTGTACATTTTGTTTCTCGACTCTAACAAAGCCCTATGGACGTGGACGCAACATGGTTGGAATGCACGTCGCAAACCTTTGCTGTCTCCTAAGCTATTACGTCTCATAGTGTATCAAGCCAGGTTGGTTCCTGCAGCCGCTGTGTGTAATGCAGATGCCAAACAAACAAACGAAATGTTTTTTCAACTCGTGCCGATATATTAGCACTGCAACAAGCTTTACAAAATCAACCCCATCAAATTTCTCCGTATAATTTAGAAAAAGAAGTTATAGCTAATTTAATATCTAATGTCTGTGCAGCAGCAAGCGCGGCTCCAACATGTAAGATTGAGTCGATCGCGAGTATGCAAAAAATTGTATAAATACGTTTCAAAGCTATTTTTATAAGCTCTTCAGTTGTGACTATTGCACACTTAGAAGCACACGCAAGCGATCGTAATGCGATACTGGTGAGATGAGATAGAGTCAATAGTTGCAAATATTAAAGAAGTCGTAGCTACGTCTTCTTCGAAGCTGACAAGCACTACAGCTGTTTTTTAAAGACAATAGTTGGTGCCTGAAAGCCAAATTTATTGCTGCCCCGGATATTATTGCTTTAAAAAGCTTGTATTGACAAAAGTGACAGTGCATCCTTTTCAGCTTTATGACGAGGACATCGAACAATTATTTCTTCAGCCTCTCTGTTTGCATTGGTCGATCTGCCATAAAGACATCGTACTTTAAATAACTGAGAGAGAAATTGCTTAGCATAGCTTGCCATATCAACGAAGTTGACTGAGACCTTCTAAAGTCGATACATGCAAACTTGTTCGCCGAAGAACCGCCCGTAAAAGAACCATGAATGATGAAAAAACGAAGAATGATGATTTTGCGCAGTCTGTAGCAGGCCGTCCCTTTTTAGGTCGAGTTTGTAGTACATAATCCTCGGGGACTCAAAATATTTATGGCTTGCATTTGAGTGTTTCGTTCCCTTTTGCACTTCACAATTTAAGAAAATTAGCGGGAACAAGGCTCCAATTGGCAGACGTAATGAATAAAAAAAGAAGCACATTTCAAAGAACATTAGAAGCTCCCAGGCGATAGAGTAGCTAACTTCAAGTTGTCATGTAAGCCGGTGTAAAAGTTACAGAGCACTGGAATCTGTTAGGTGCCTTTCTCTCGACAAATCTTTAAAACGACGTACTGATGTCAAGCTTTTAAACTAGCTTGTGATCATAATAGGCATAATTCCCGGCTATAGCATCTTTCAATTTCTGGCCCGTTAGCTTGCAAGTAGCTTACTGTCTTTTCACCACGCCCTGTGTTGTTTGGAGAGCTAAGACACTGTTCACGGACAGCACAAAGACAAGAAGCAAATCAGCGCCAAAATATGCTCTGGGTGAGAATGACGAAACATTGTATTTGGATTAGCAGTATGACATAAACGTTTTGTCATCACCCTCGACGATGGCAAGACGCAGGACTTTGCAAGGTGAATTGTGCTAGATATAAATTGAGTCCCTTTACTATGCTTAGACGTTTCGAGCATGTCACATTTTAATAGGCTGAAAGAAAATCACAATGTGCATTGATTTAAAAGGCGGCAGCAATACAAGCATTGATTGGCTGATGCTTCTCTCCAAGAGCAAAAGTTCTAGCAATCTCATTCAGCACTTTGCAAAGCACTTCGCACAGGGTTGAATATCAAAAGTCACCAAAAGCGTTGATCAACTGGAGCCAAATTGTTCTATAGCGCTGAGATCCACTTTAACCCTTGTGACTTACAGTCTTTTGGACTCAGTCGCGACATTACGCCTTACATCACCGCAAGGCGCTACAAGGCCTTCCACTACATCAGTTAGGAATGATAGAGCTGAATCACGTCTGGAGTGGAGGTCAGGAAAGCAACTTGACCAGTAAAACAGCCGCCTTAAAAACGACATCTATCGCGTTTGAAGCGAAAATTTTTCGATAAAGTATAGTTCCAAGCGTAGTTTATATGAGCAGAAAAGAGAAGTTGTTCTGACACTGTGTTTGTGTACTGGCCGCAATTCCCGCATACCATTTAAGGCTACTGACTTCGACTTCTCTTTAGCTTCGAGCACTTTCAACCATTAGTTGACTATCATTCATTCTTCTAGAATATGCAACGATAGATATAGATTCTTAAATCCCACTAGTAGTGCTGGTACCCATCTTGGACGCCAAAATTATTTTCTGTCAATCGAAAAGCTAATGGGCGGCACCACCTACTTCTGCGCAGCCGTTTATAGTCTCTCGGCAAAGATGAGCAGTATTCCTTTGCACTTTTTCGTATGCGGCTGAGTTTAATCAACTTATTATAGGCTGAGCAGTGTTGTCAAAAAAGAAGTCGCGTACCGAGCGAGTGAAGCGGTAAATCATCTCCAGCTCAGAGTTTCCTGAAGCGACACTGCGGACGACTTGGCAAGCTTGCCGTTACGTAAAGCTTTTCGAACGTTTCGCTCGTTTGGCTCTCATAACCAAACCTTCGCGCGATCGCTTGAAGACGTCGATGGAAGTGCTTGATATCTCGTCTTATAGTAATGACGGTAAAATGTGGCTTATTGACGATATACATGGCTTAGACGTCATTCTCAGAATAAGTACTTTTCGCCTTTAAGTTTTGTCGCGATGCAAGCTCAGGGTGATCGTCTAATCAAGAACCTCAAACATCTAGGTGAACGCGAGCGTGTGTTGCAGACTTTACGTGCTGCGAGACGAATGCTATCGCTGTAAAAGCGACAGCAAATGTGCTTGATGAATGCGATGCCCAGATAAAAGTTGCTCCGCATTGTGTGGACGCCAGAACTGCAGAAGAAGCCTTAGCCAATGAATGTGCACTCCCAAAATGCTAGAAAGAGCAGATCAAGTTGTTTGTAAAGCAAGTTAAGCATCTGCGCGTTTTCTTGCGTCCCACCTAAAGGCTAGATTTTTCCTGTGTTAATAATTTAATCGATGTGCACTCAGTTTTGGCTTCTCGAATCTACATTCAGTACTCTGTGCGTGACAAGCGTGGCACGATTGATACCGAGACAGTGGACACAACTAGTGTCGCCGTTCTTTTTAGTGCAGCCATTGTAGAATAACATTGCTTTGGCAATGAGACGCGAGAGCGTGAGAGGTAAGAAGAATGTGAGGACGAAGAACACGACGCTTGACGCACACATCGAGCCGTTGCTCTCTACTTCATCTGGACATATCGCAATCAGTGCCTATTCGACGAAAAATAAATAACGATCTCGCTTCTTAAACTCCAAATGACTTTCAAAACGTCTGCGGCGCACATTAGATTCTTAATCGACGCTTATGCGAGAGCGACGATACGCTGGCGAAGGTAGTGCATGCGATAAAGTCCCTGCCATCTTTTCCTTCTTAATAAAGCTCTACTCGTCGGCTTGTCGCTGGTCTTTCCTTTGCGAACTGTGCTGCACCCTAAATAGAACGGGGGTTGAGCTCTGATGTGGGACTGATTAACCGTCGGCTTGAGAAAAGTGATGACTCAGAGGAGACATCTGGGAACAGCAGATCACCGTCCACGAACACTGGCAGAGTGAGTAGCACTGAAAAATTTACGCTGACGGATTTGTCTGAGCTTCTATCAGAGAGCCAAGCACGCTCAATGACGACAACGTAAATCGTGGCACTGAGCAAATTAACATTTGCGAATTAAATAAAGACAGCTACAACAACGATAACGATGGCATTGAGACAGTTGTCTGACCAAATCCGACTGCCAACCAAGCTTTTATGATGCGTGCAATAGAAATTCCGCAGACAGTGTTTACTGTGTGTGGGTACACCTTTTGAAAACAAATTGCAGAGCAAGTTAAGGCGACGCACTTACCCAGCGATCACCAATACCGGTCCGAAAATCTGACTGCGTCGACTGCGGAAGGCCCGTAGTGTCAAGGTTTGAATATTGCGAGACATGGGCCGATGAATTGGACTCAATATGGCTGCAACAAGATCAATTGAATGTACTTGATGCATACTAGTTCCGATGTCCGAACCTTGAGCTAACGTACCAAGCATATATTAGCAAAAATACGAGGACCTCTAGTTCGACCGTTGAAAGGAAAGACAGTGCGTGGTTCCCGTACGCGGTCCAATTAGCAATAAAGTTACCTTGTCGGGGCGTACAAGGGCAACATACCGACCCAACGCTTTGTATTAAAAGTAACTAGGAATATAAACATGATTGTACGCGAAAGACGGCAAAGTGACAACAGTGTGTCAGCGTCCCATAGGCATAGTGTACTCGGAGTCTTTACCCTCAGAGCTCCGCCATTCGGACCTAGCACACTCGGAGTGGACCTTTCTTGCCCTTTCCAGGTAAAGTGTTTAGGAGCAGACACAGTCGAAATCAACGAACCCGTGCCCTCGAGTCAAAGCGACAATTTCTCAACTCCAACGAGCATGTACGAGAGTATTCATTTTAGCACCTTATCAAATGGCAGCGTCCTGATAAATCGGTTGAAAGCCGCACGATTGGCCAGAAATCTTGTCGACAAAATTCAACCAAAAGTTGTAGAAATATCCACCAGATACCATGGCGACCGACTTTGAGGCGCCGTGGGTCGAAAAGTACCGGCCTCGCCTTCTCTCGGACGTCGTGGGCAACCGTGACACAATGGCAAGTCTTCAAGCCATGGCACAGGCCGGTAACATGACGAATTTGATCCTCTCTGGTCCACCAGGCACAGGCAAGACGACGAGCATTTTGTGTCTCGCACACGAGTTGCTCGGCCCGAGCGTCAAGCAAGCAGTGCTCGAACTGAACGCATCGGACGATCGTGGTATTGACACGGTGCGTACCAAGATCAAGATGTTTGCGCAGCAGAAAGTGACGCTTCCTCCGGGCCGCCACAAGCTCGTCATTCTCGACGAAGCCGACTCGATGACCGCCGCCGCCCAGCAGGCTTTACGTCGCACGATGGAGATCTTTTCAGCCACCACGCGCTTTGCATTGGCTTGCAACAACTCGACCAAGATTATTGAGCCAATTCAGAGTCGGTGCGCGATTTTACGCTTCACGCGGCTGTCGGACGAGATGCTGTTGCGTCGACTCTTGACTGTCTGTGAGCAAGAGAACGTTGGCTACAAGGAAGAAGGACTGGCTGCACTCATCTTTACCGCAGAAGGAGACATGCGCAATGCGCTCAATAATTTGCAGGCCACGGCAAGTGGCTTTAACTTTGTGAGCGACGAAAATGTGTTTAAAGTATGCGATCAGCCCCATCCGGCGGTCGTCCGCGACATCTTGACTCATTGTGCCAATGGAGAGCTGGATGGAGCAGAGCAACAGGCCATTGCTTTATGGAAGAGTGGCTACTCGTCCTTGGACATCATTGGCACGGTCTTTCGCGTATGCAAGGCGTTGCCAATGGACGACGAAAAACTCAAGCTGGACTTCATCAAGCTCATTGGCGCCACCCACATGTGCATTGCTGACGGAGTGTCAAGTTTACTGCAAATCCATGGATTAGTAGCACGATTGTGCTCCGTTGCGTTGGCAGCCAAGGCAACACCTTAAAGAGTGAAAATTGGGTACAAAGGGTACACTTGACCTTTTGATTAGAGTTAGAGTATGTTGGCAATTATACGTGATGCTTTGAAATGCCAAGCAAACACGTTCCTCGAGTGAGTTTTGTTTTGGGGCCACTACTCGGTTTAAACACCTTGCGCTCGCGTAATGAGTCGGGTAAATCCTTGGTTGCAATCTTCACAGGGTTGCGACGATTCGGCAGCATGGCCCGATTCACAAGGGCTTCATCGTATGGCTCTGGCAAAGTTTCTGGAAACTTTGCAAACAACCCCTCTTCGCCTCGTTTCATTGCTTGATTCGGCTTCCACGGTTTGTACGTAGGAGCGCACGCTGCTGCACGGTCCTTGGGGTTCATCTTCTCTTGCGCACCTGGCACTTTGGCCTGACACTGAGCATCCCAGCCCAAGACACGCGAGGCTGCGACATGTTCGTGACTGTCAAAGAAATCCACGCCTTCGGTCGTAGACTTGAAGGGCTTGCGGTCCCCAATTGCGGCCTTGTGCTGTGCATTCTGAAGCAGAGTCACCCTCCGCTCCGATCCATAGTCGGCGTCCATTGCCGAGAAATGGCCACCGATCAACGTACCAGCGTACCCGAACGTACCCCGATTTCCAGGCTTTGTAACCACATTTTTCTTTTCAAATTGCCGTAATTTAGGGTCAAGCCGCGGCGCAGCGTTTGCCTCGATTGCTTGTTTCATATCCGCTTCAGTGCGCTCGAATTTGCTAAACGCGCCATAGTAATCACCCGACCCAGTGTGACGCTGAGCTGGAGTCGAGTAGCTAAAGCCAGTAGGCTTGACAAACTTTTTTGTGTTTTCAAGTCGACGACGAGCTTCAAGCTTGTACTGTTCTGCGTATTCTCCACTTAAAGGATCAAAATTGGGGTACCCCGGACCAAAAGTTGCAGCGAGTTGACCCTTTTTTGACGGACATGTCAGAAACGGCTTGCAATCACCTCCGAGACCTCGTTCCTTGCTTTTCGTTTGGTTGTACGGGTCACCGACTGAAATAAAGCTTGGATCGCTAAAGCCACCGTCGCGAGATGGCGTTGCCATAACGAGCGGCGCAAGACAAGCTTTATTGTTGTGCTAAATTAATTAATCATCTATTTTCAATGTAATAACCGAAGCAAAAAGATGTTTACTTTCTATAAATGACATTGCTCGGACGCCGTCCACCACGTGGTGAAGCAGCGCTATGATGTATAAATCGTCGATGAAGCTCCAAGCACAACTTTTGAAAAGGATTGTGTCGAAAGTCTCGTGATGAGTGGCGTCAGTAGTCGAATGTATTTTATCATTTATGCAACTTGAAAATCCAACATATTGACCGCTTAATATCGCACTCATTTCCTTCCATCCATTGTGAGACTCCTGTAAGAATTAAAAGCTGCAATAATCTCACTTCTTTTTTTATCTATCTGCCTTTGATAATAAAGAGTCGACAGCAACAGGTTCTTCATCACTGAGCATGTCTATCATGACGTCAAGCTCATTTTAGCTCTGCCCGAAATTTGGGTATCTTAATACGCGAATTGGGTGGCATATTTTCTCAAAGGGTTAAGCTTGCGATTTGATAATTTCTTTTTGATACTCAAAGAATTCGTCGTCTGGATTTTAAACACCAAAATTGTTCAACTTACCAGTCGTCGTCTTCTGCATTCTGTTATATGTCATCTAACTCAATTGGCACATTTTTCTGCTTTTGCACTCCTTGCAGATGTTGTGATGATACCTCGATATACTTTGATCTGCCATGTCAAAGAGAGAAGAGACGAATTAAATAATGAAAAAGGCAATAAATTAAAGAGGAGGAAGTACGAATCAAACGCCTAAATCACTACTTTCTGTTTTTTTCAATCAAAGCAGGTTTGAGTATAATTTATAAGATATTTGGGTTTGGTGCCGAAAATTATCTCAACAATCGGTCTACCTGCACGGCGCCACCGTTTCATGCAGCCACAGCTCAAAGACGTTGACCATCTAATCGGAGCAACTAAGGCAACAACTGCACTAGCGGCATGAGAATACCTATCGAGATGGTGGCGGACGTGGAATCACCTATCTATAATTTCGTAAAAAAAAAGCGGTGCGACAATTCCAGCTACCGCTTTATTTATCGAGCTACGCGAGCATTAACGAGCTAACGGACTTAATCTAAATTTACTTCACGTGTTTGGGCCGCGGTACCCCTTACACTGCAAGAGTGACTGTGAGCTGGGCAGTGAGGTTTGCATTGAAATAAAGTATGGAAAGCACGCAATCAGTGAAGAAGAATTGGAGCTACGGACTCAGAGGAGAGTTCAGCGTGCTAGACACTACGTGTTCAATTATTTAGATATCTTGCATATACACCGTAATGGAATCATAGTTAAAACGATCACTCATGCAGTCGGTGAACCTTTAAACTCTTCAGTCTTGTGATATTAATTTAAAGAGAAAAATAGAGAACTTGTTGATTTGTTTACAATAGTCATATAATCAAGGTAAGATATGTCATACTAATATAAAGGTGATTATTAATGTACCATTTGCTTGGGGAATGTAACACCAGCTTATTAATGCTAAAAAGGTTGCATACTCGAGAGAAAATATTTGACCTAAGTCATACAGCACGTCTAGTGAAGATACTTAAAGAGATGATTCTCCGGCTGCTAAGTTGCATACAAGACCGAACTCATAAATAGCAAATTTCTGAGCCAAGCGACAAGTTCTCTTATATTCGACAGAAACAAAGGGCCCTGATGTTAACGTTTGGGCCCCGCAAATACTAGACCAAAGAAGTAAAAACTTAGACTCTGTATCCGTTATTGCTTCAAAAAAAAAAAGGTGCAGAAGTTTCGGCTGGAGCCACATCCTGACAATTTTCAGAGCCCATTTGCACTCTAAAAGTGCGGCATCATAGTCTGTGAAAGCTTAACCAGTTTTCTGACGCTGTAATACGGTTGAGTCACATGGAACATGTGCTAATTGACGCTGAGCTTCTTGAAGGGAAGAAGTTGCAAGCGTGATCAAGCGGCCGCCAGATGTTTACAATGTAAATATTCCTTACATTGGAAAATAGGATGGCTACTTTCGGCCTAAATCGTGGCTCTTTGAAAGCATTTGTACCCGTTTAAAATTCATCCTGCGTTGCGAGCAGCGTTTAAAGCAGTCAAGAGCGGGCTCTCAATTAAGTCCGAGACACTTCTATAGCCTGGAAATTCCTTGAGAGGTGGCTCTGACGTTCTCTTGAACAGAATGCAATATGCATTTAGATATCAGAAAACGGAAGCTGAATTCCAGAAGAAAAAAAACGTTTGTCTTTGTAAATTAAAGGGCAAAGGCGTAGACATAGAGTGCAGGACGCAATTGGGTAGCGAAGACCGAGCTGAGAGAGGCTAAACATAGTGAGTCGAATCGAAGTTGGAAAAGTTGAGTTGGCAGGAGGCGAAGACTGATCGAGAGTGCGAGTGGTTAGCGTGCAGACGGGGTGTGTGTGCTGTCGCAAGGATCGTCTTTCTTGTGGACTTGTGCAAAGAAGAAAAGTTGGTCTGGTAAGCTTCGTTCGAGGAATTGTAGCATTGGAATAAGGCCAAAGATTACGTAAAATTTCAAACCCACCGAGCTCGTCCGACAATTTGTTCACCAGCTGTATCATTGTCGACAAATTCAGCTGTCGCTTGGCATTGTGAGCTTTCCAAAGTGCAGGCGGCCTTTGTTTAACGTGCAGCGAGATACTAAAGATATCAAAGTAGAGGCACACGCACAACTCACAATGTAATGGGGCTGCCATCTCAAACCAAAAATAACGTGGAAGGGTTTCGTTTCTGTCTTACATGACTGTAAAAAATGTAAGCCTCGAAGACCGCCTGTAACTTAAAATATTCATAGCTACCTAGTCTAAGTCTTTCAAATTAATGTTGCGTATACTCTAATTATATATTTAACCAACGACAACCATGGTGCGCGCTGGGAAAGGGAAGCAACTCCATCCACGATTGCGTCGACGATTATCCGAGATTGGCAAGAAATTGCTGCGTGACGCAATGGTCACCGACAGTGACGGTAACGAAGTGGACAGTTCCATTGACTACAGCATTGTTTCGGACTGTGGCGACTCGTCGATGGAGTCGGAGCTTGACGATTCGTTACAATGGGAGCAGCAACAAGAAGAGACTCGAGCTGAAGCAGGAAACGAACTCAAGGGTCGTGGTAAGCAGCGGAAGAAGTTCACTGAGACGGTAATTCCAGACGACGATCTTGAAGGTGCGATCGAAAAGCTCACGGAAAAGAGAGATACCATCAAGGTCGCGGCGCTTGAGAAGATTTTGGAGCTGCTGCGAGCCGATGTCTTGAGCAATCGGGTACAAACGATGAAGGTGACACTAGCGTCGCACACGCTGGGATGTTTGAAAAGGCGAGCAAAAGAGTCGTGTACGTTGGCACTTCAAGTTCTAAGTCTTGTGGCGATTACACTGGGTGGCAATGAACAGAAGCTTTACAATGCCATGCTGTTGCCTGTGCAAACGATCTTTGCGGACAGTCACAATGATTCAACGCGTGTAGAGGCCGTGTATGCCCTTAGCGTCGCTTGCTTTGTGTGTTGTCCAGACGACGAGACTAAGTGGGAGTTGCTCGAGGTCCTGGGTGAGTATTTGACTGCTGCGAATGGGGCAGCGGACGATGGATATAATGGAAATGTGTTTTCAGAGGCCCTTACAATTGCAGTGATAAAATGCTGGGCGTTTCTTGCAAGCAGCTTTCATCCGTCAATTTTAGTCGGCAAAGTCTACAATGCACAGTCCAATGTCCATAGCCACGTAGCAACATTGGCTCGTTTTGCTCGAAATGGACTGCTAGCTTCTTTCCGAATGACCGCGTGTGAGGCTTTGGCACTTGTTGTGCAGTTTAAGTACATGATTGCTGGCAGCTGGACCTACTCGCATGAACCAGCAGGAAGCATCATCGGCGGTCTCGATACTCGCATTGAGGCGTACATGCGCGAGTCTGGAAAAAGTGTTGGCAAGAAAACTCGAAAGACCCAGCGCTCGGTATTAAAGGACGTGCTGGAGACACTGGAAACCGGAAAAGGACCGTTCACAGAGTTGCAAGCTGGAGGTGAAACCCTCTCGGTCTCGACTTGGAGTCGCTATTTCCAAGTGCACGTATTTCGTCGTGCACTACATTCTGGCTTTCAGACACACCTCGTGAAAAATGAGGTGCTGCGCGACGTGTTCGAGATTGAAAAGAATGTAAATGCCAAGATTGAGCCGGGTGCTGTTGTCAAGCGTCGTGCTGGCCTTAAGACGAAGACAGTGCACAAACGGAATGACATGTACCGCAAAGACCAAGCCCAGAACGCGTTTCTTTACGACGAGTAGCAACCAGAGACGTTAAACTTAACGACATCAGCAACGAAAATATATGGACCAATTTTTTCAAGCACCTTTTTACGACTTTGGTAAAGATAAGCGTATAAGGCCAGGCATAGGGAACCCATTTCACCCCATGGAAAGGGTACAACTTTCCAATTCGAGTTGCATTATAATAGCTAGAAAGAAATCTGGACCTATTTGTGGCAGTAGCTAGCAGCCTAATTACCGAGCAACTGACGCAACGCATCTTGCTCTTCTTTAGTCTCAGCCTCAAGAATCTGCCGGTTGTCAATAATCTTGAGCAATTCGCCGGTCTTGGTGATTTGTACGATCAAGTAAACGTACTCGTTCTTCTTCATGTCTTTCTTCACCTCTGCAAACACGTAAGCGTGGCCTGACGGACCCTTGATGTTATACTTGATGCGAAGACGCGGAGTGCCGTCTTTGGCAGTGAGGTTAACATGCTCAATTCGATTGCGACGACCTTCCCGATGACCACCGTGATCGTGGCCGTAGCCGTGGATTGGCAACCCAAGACGCGACGTCACCTAAGCACATGTCAGCAATGACGGAAGAAGAAACTTAGGACAATTTTTGCAGCACTTACGTCCGTGTTTTCCGAAAGAAAATCGAGTGATTCACTAAAGAGGCCGTTGGGGCTCATACGGCTGCACAATACCGAAATCAAATGTGAGCAATCTGTCAAAATTATACAAAGGTAACCTTCGCGTACTTGGGCAGCAGCTCACGAACGACAAAGTAGACACCGACGGCACCCAGACCGACGAGGCCAAGCCAAAACCCACCAGTAGCTGTAGCTGTCATTTTCTCGTATGGCGTAAGCACAAGCGCATCTGCGGCCTTTTGCCCTTCTGCAGTGGTGTGCGGTGTGGGCTAGAGTTGCATGCATGTACACAGTATATAATCAATGCTTTAAGTCGACAGTTTTACAATGTATAGTGTGTGTCACCTTTTCAGAGTAGAAACGAGAGCGTGTAGACGTGAAGGTACGTGTGAAGAGAATTGAGCGACGACATTGCCCCTGCAGTGCGCTTGGATGCTGCAGCGTCGACTTTTGTGCAGCACGAAGAGCAAGGGTGGGCAGGATACGCAGCATTCGAGGTTGTTTTTGACGGTGTCGATACGGCGATCACCGATTGGCCATATCGACACCAAATCACATAGTTTATTGTGGCTATAGAAAGTGATAGCTATGTGCAACTTATAGCTAGGTTTAAGGAGTGGTTTAAGGTAATTTACTACATAATAGCATAAATACTGTAAGCACTTTTTTACCGTAACAAATACCAATTGTCGTATTCACAGTAAGCTAATATGGTTCAGGCATCGGTTTGTGTACGAGATCCATAAAGTGCGCCGTAATGAGCAATAGAGTTTAAAGTGGCAGCTTTAAGTCGAAAGTGACTTTCACCTCCTTAAAAAACGTTTTGCAGTGTAGAGTCGGTGGTAATGCTGAGCAAGAAAGAAATCATACGACATACCCACACCATGGTCAAATTGGAGTTGCTATTTGCATCCGGGGCCACCGGCAAGTACGAGGCACGCAGTTGTGGGGAAGACTGAAAGAAGATTCGTGGTAATCGACCATACAAGAGCGAAGACGAAGATGGCAATAGTGGCAACGCCACCCCACAAGCACTGTCGTGAACGTCGTTTAAGAGCTTGGGTCTCACGCTTTTGCCGAGGGAGCAAGGGTAGCCACGCAAGCGACAATAACTTCATAATGTACGCAATCACAAAAGTCCACGTAACTTGCCAACGTACATGTTGAGTGTCAAGAATGATATCAGCCACGCCCACGTCAAAGAGCGCATTCACGTTCTTTGAAATGCACGAAGCAAAGGGACTGGAAAGATTACTCACTGTCGTCATTAGACCATAGACAGCAGCTTCATTCCCAAGCTCGGCGAGCTCCACCACTATAAATGTCGACACGAGGAAGTTTATGGCTTGAGGAAGCTCCTCCAAGATCGGTGTGCCTAGCCAAAACCACTGGCTCCGC
The DNA here is from genome assembly GCA_003676415.1 of Plasmopara muralis. Classification (NCBI taxonomy): domain Eukaryota; phylum Oomycota; class Peronosporomycetes; order Peronosporales; family Peronosporaceae; genus Plasmopara; species Plasmopara muralis. The sequence continues at coordinate 204,588 of RCHQ01000025.1, read as the reverse complement.
ACGACGCCCCAAATTGTCAGCATACCCACAAAAGCGTCCAAAACAATCACTGACACGGTGGTCAAGGCAATCACGCGACGCCAACTCCACCCGAGACCAATGCTTTTCGTCACATAGAGGGCTGCACTGAATACAACAAGTCCAAGCACGGAAAATAAGCTTTCATTCAGTGGGTGAACACGAGCCCAGTATCTCTGGATTGGGTCCCCGGCCGTAACTGCAAAGCCGTCAAAGATACCGCTAAAGAACCGGTAGGCTAAAATTTGTACCATCGCCGAATTTTGAACAGCAAGCCATAGATTGTGCATGTACTCCCCAAATTGCGGTACACGGTCACCAAGTACCGGTTCTTGAACGAACCATAGGGCGGCAGGAATTGCCACCAGACTTAACAAGGAGAAAATGAGCATCAATTGGCTCATTGAAAGTGACCACGTAAACGATCCTCCATAGTCCTCGCCATTCAGACCAAACCCAACAAGCAATGCTGCTAGAATCATCGTAACGCTGCGCACAAGGTAGACAGTCGATTGGATGCTCCCGCGTATGTTTTCAGGTTCACGTTGCGCAAACTCCACCACAAGGCCGTCCGATGCTACGTCGGCAATCATGTATCCCAAACTAGCAAACATCATAAGCACAATATAAAGAGATCCTGAGTTTGGTGCATGTACATTCACTCGACCTTGAACCTCAGCTGGAGACATCGTCGACAGGTCTTTTCCTCGCAGTAATGAGTCGATATAGTAAGGAGGCTCTTGGTTCACAAAGACGAGGATCAGCAGCATGCTCGAGCAGATGAGCCACCCCAGAATCATGTACGCACGACGCCGAGAATGACAGATTGGAAAACAATCGGACACAATGCCAATAATGACTTTAAACGACCATGGTAGTGAAAGTAGCACGCGAGCCGATAGCGTTTGGTAGCCGTTCAAGTGCAGATAATTGTTCAAAAATGGGTACACAGTGCGCGGTAGTCCACCGTATAGCAAGCCCACAGCTGCATACTGCACCAGTAACCCAATGTGACGCCAATGGTACAAATTGGGAACGTCACCGGATCGAAGTGGCGGTCCTCCTTCTTCGTCCTTTTCGACTTTGCGGAATTGAGTGGTTTCAAGACGTTTGTCCTCATCGTCATGGCTCGAGTAAGTGGAGCCAACGTACGAGAGACGCTCTACACGTAGCACGTCTCGTGCTGCATCTGCACCATTGACATCCATTAGGCCCCTCCTTTTATCGTTGTGGCTTCCATGGCAGGCCAAGACCTCGTCCCATACACTTTGACCTGATGGACTATGTCACGAAAGTATCTGATTCCCTCTGCTTTCGCATACCTACCACAAACTCACTCCCCAATCGCATACTAAGGGAGTATTGCCAGGATTTTTGACCATTTAGCGTTTCTCGAGCAGCAGCATCACCAAATCGTCGACTTTGTTATCGCGCCTCTATCGCGTTGGCGATGACATCCATGTGGTCGTCCTTCACCTATGTCTTGCTGCCACCCGCGGTGGTCTTGTAGGTGTTTCTTGTGCCGCAGATTGATGCGAATTTGGTTAGATTTAACGTGGGATTTACATGTATAACGAGGTTGCTTTTGATGACCATCCCTTTCCCTGGGCGCATGTTGAACCGTGGCATTGTCATGCTTGGCGATCTGATTTTCAACATCCGTATCGGCACACTGAGCATCTTTTCTGTCATTACGTTCGTCTCCTTCGTGGTGCTTGGGGCGCAAACTTATGACCTGCAGAAGCGCTATTCACTTGCGAGCGACCAGCATATTGAGGCCCACTACTCTGCGGATCTGCAGAAAAAAGCTTCACGCTGGCGCTCTGAGCGCAATTGGTGGATCAGCGCGCTTACTTTTACTATCTATTGGTGCGTTGATAAAGAAGAGGGACTATCGGCTTTATTATTTAAGTTAATGTTGTTGTTGTTGTTCCAGGATGTTACTTCGATTTCACGCCATGAAGAAGAAGTTGCTTAAGGTACAGCTTCACGAAGACTAAGTGTGGAGGAACCTTACCCCTTCGCAATCAGATGGTGCTCATGATGGCAATATGGTGATAACGGCCATTGCAAAATATGCCAATAATGCTGATATTCTTTAAATGGTGGTTGCATTACTACTTTTGTAACATTCTGGTCACAGATAGGAAGTCAAACTTCATAACAAAAGAAAGGCTTTTATTTGGAAGGCCAAGGTTTTGTATGTAAGCTGGATTCCCCCCAGAAGTTATCGCAATCGCCACAATTGCGATTACTAATTTAGTCGTTTTCACGAATTATAAGGCACGTTTTATTTTTCATACCAATTTGGTCTTCAAACCGATCCCTTATATGAGGATTAAAGATAAGTCGAATCGCGTGTCTTCCTGCACACCTATGCGACCCTGTCACATCTAACGAGCACTTAATAGTCAGCTATACATTTTCATGAGTACTACTGTCTACCTTGATTTCTCTCCAGGGCTTCCCTAGATGGATCGTGCAGCCTTTTCGAAACTGTTGGACGCGGTGCGCATGACTCTCTCCGCTGCATAGTGGCTAAAATGCGTCAAGGCAATTAAGTTTTTTGCGCAAAGTTTATTCTTTAAAGTTGAGGCAGCCCAGAATTTGATGCCAGTGGCGGTTGCTTTTACTACGGATTCTAAGCCGGTGAAACTTGCAACACCCATTCCTCCAAAGAAGCAAAATTAAAACCCTCTTGTCCAGATAAAGCAAATCGAGATGATCACAAAAAGCAGCTTTAGTTTTCGATGAGAAGTGCGCTTAACGTTAGCTTTATCCCATCAATGAGGCCGAGCTAAAAGCTAAGTGCATTACCGTGAAACACTGCTGTATGTCTCAAGAGGATATGATGGAGCACCTGAGAGCAAAGTTTCCTTTGGCAGACTTTGAGGTCCGCCAGTTTTCCTGCTTCCTTAGTTACAAGCGTAGTGAAAGTAAACTTTACACCTGAGCATCACTTCTCAAACAAGTCGAGGTGACTGTTCCCATACGTAGCCTATGGTTTGCGTGCAGCTCTTGTCGCTTGAATTCTTACGCTGCAAAATGGACTTTTAAAAGGCATGGGCCTATGATAGAATTTTGCTCAACAAGAATGGGGATATAAACTTTCGCTTACCCTACATAAGCAGCTTCTCTCAACGCATCAGTTATTCGCGAATCATTTAAAATGTACCTGAGCAAGAGTCAATGCAGAAGTTTCCATGATTCGACCCTTAAATATGTTTTTGTAGCTTTTCCCATGTTTGGTGGTCATAGTATTTAAACACATTAACTGTGAATTGTCAAGTTGATTTCTTCATTTATACTTGCTAAAGTGAAGATACAGATTGGCCTGGATTGGGTTGTAAGCGGCCACCAGAGGCGATATGTATTCATCCAACAGCTTCCTCATCTCGAGAGAGGTGTTGATACCGCAAAAAATTGGCATTTTCTTTTTCCGCTGCTGTGGCATAAGTATCAAATTGGCTAAACTACACTGCCCTAAGTACCGGGTCAGTGAACTCATTAAAAATCGGCTAATTTATGCTTGTGATACGATTATAGGGTGAATTCCACGAAATCAGTGTGTGTCACGATAGTTGATGGTATTATCATATTGTGCGACGTAAAGCATTTTATCCGAGGACAGAATTTACCGAAAGTCCAACAGCAATGCAATTTATGTCTAATGACCGATACCGAATGCTTATTGCTACAAAAAAAAGTCAGCTGCGACGCTAATTTTCATTTGGAATAAGCTGGAGCGTCAGCTAGCGCGTTTCTTCTTGCCAATTGAGTATGCGTATGGTGGGTAGTCACCTACCTTACAAGCTACCAGGGTTAATTTAGTTTTAGTGATCGTCGACCAGAAGTTGTGAATTTAGCTTAAATGACCAGCTTCTTTCTTAGGGGTTTTGCAGTCACCGTCTTTATAGACGGGCCGCGCTCGGGCACGCTCCGAACGGAGGTGTTCCTCGTACGCGCGATCTCTATTGAGGTGTTCAAGAGAATAACAATAACATCTGATTAATGAGCGGCTTCAGTAAACCATGGAGTACTTCGGAGCTTCGTGCGTCTGCATTCGACACTGTGCTATTGAAAAAGTATGTTCATGCGCTAAGGGGCTACAACGTGAAATTTTTGCTGTACTCGTACCGGTCGGAACAAGGGTGACTACACCAAGGATTTAAGTTTAAAAAGCGAAATGGAAAATCAATTTATTTCATATATACACTGTCTTAGCTGGGTAAAAAGTCCATGGTAGAGCTTGATGAGGCACAACATAGCTGAAGTAGTAGTAAGCGGCTCAAGAGACAACATCTCTTCAATACTTCTCTACAAGCGGTAGTGTAAGGCACAAAGAATCTTCAAGTACAAACAGAAGATTTTTCAATCTTTGAGCGAAAATTGAATCCGTATAATAATTTGGTATAGGCATACTAGATTGCAAATTTATGAAACCTGCCTTCCCTGGTAGGACGTCATTGAATTGACGTGGTTCCAGGAGACAAATACTACGTGGAGCGACTATGGTACACAATAAAGGAGGAGTGTGACGCCATTGATGTACTGAAGTTTGAGAATTAAGCACTCATTAAAAATACTCTTTCGGATGCCTCGTATGAAGTACATAACCTTTCATTAAGTACGAAAACTCGCACTGTTACTTTGTCTGGCGCATGCTAGCATAAGCAAAGGTTCAAATCCACTCACGATTGATCACACGCCAAAGACAGAGTCAGGAGCACGCCGCTCATGTAGCAGATTCAAGTGGCATAGCTGTCGCCGTAGAGCTTGTCAATCGGCTAAAGTTTGAGAATTTTGTGAATACACTAGGAAATTAAATTCGGATGATTAAATTTGCCATTCCACGCCGACTCTGTATTCGACAGTTAAAGACCAATTGTCGCATCTTACACGCTTACAGAAATCCAAATGTGCCCTTACTCTCGGCACAGACGTCGATTCCTAGAAAGAATGTCTACAAAACAACGTGATGAGTCACAGTGCGCTCGACTAATTGACGGATACTTTAGTCCTCTCATGCGATAAAGTGACCCGCGCTTCAAACCCCAAGTGGCATGAACGGTTAATTGATCTCGAAAGACTCTCGGACACACTTGCGATGTTGAAGTGTCTCGTGACACAATTGCCGAAGCTACACAGGGTGAATGCATAGCTTACTTTGATGACCACTTAGTCCATATTCGAGCAGAAACGGGATTGCAGACGTTGAAATCCTCAAAACTCTTGTTTCGCAAGCAATGATCGAGTGCATGTGCATGCACAAGTTTGACGCAAATGCCGATGATTCTGCCTTTGGCGCAAAAAAACTGTTCTGGGGTGCTTCATTTGAGAAATGACTTTTGGACAAAAGTCACATAAAGGTCAAGGCCATCGTGAATAATTAGGTTCCACATACCTAATAATGACTTAACGAAATGTACAGACACAAATGAAATTACTTACCGCGAAGTGGCTACGCTTCAGGCCGATCTCTACTTGGAGAGTCCGTCGCTAAAAGGCGCTTGACAAAGCCAAGAAAAGCATCTATAACGACCGTTTAGTGTCGTTTATGACCTATCAGATATTGCTGTCGGTACTACACTGCTTGAAGCAGACGTCAGGAAACAAGATGGGCTGATTGCATTCAAGTGTCGGTGACAAAAGGCTTCGAGAAGGGCTTTTTTTTTTGACAAAAAGCTATCTGCAATGAAGTACGATTCGCCAAATTAAGGGCCCCTTTACTATTTTTTTGCGATCTGTACGGATCTTGCATCACTGCGCACCGAGACACATTCGTATTACCTTTCGAAAAGGATGGCCATGTGGATTATCTTCTTTGCGGCGTAGTCAAGAAAGCCGCTGCTTGACAGATACGAATTCGTGTCGCGTGCTATAGCTGTAGTTCTAACAGATCTAAAGAGTGCCTATTATGCGGTAGACGAAATGTGCATAGATCTTTGGAAAATTAAGAAGTTGAGGACTCCGACAAGACATCGCCTGCACAAAGTATACCTAGATCTCGGTGAAGACAAGGCAGCATACTGCGTTTTTAAATGAAGACTTCAGTATCGTACTTATAACACAATACCCAATTTACCGCTTGGCGGTCGCCTCGGTCTGTAGAAAGCGTATGGCTTTGTAAGCATCTACCATTGGTGCTTCAAGCTGTATATCTGGGTCTGAATGTGTGAACGCATGCAAGGTGTGTCAATGCGTTGACTTCTCACCATACGCGGTCGCATCAATAAAAAAGGTTGCCAGTATTTGGTTATCACTAGCATGACTTTTGTGCTCGACCTGCTGAAGGACATAGCAGACCTTAAGGATATTGCTCTTTGCTGACCACTAAAGAAAATGGACATCCTTGATGGCTGAAGTGAACACGCTGCTTTTCCTGGACAATGTCTACAAAAACATCGACCTTCAAAGTTAAATATTCCGAGCCGAGACCTATCTTGTACGGAATCGCTGTAGGGTAGCTTTTTTAAATTGCTCAGTAGTAGATCGATCGATTCCACAGCGAGTTCTATGCAGACTAAAGGGAAGAATTTCGTCGTCAGGGAGTGTGTGCGCGACTATTTAGGAGATAAAAGTAGCATGTTGGACTTTGCTGAGTTTGCAGTACTCATGCCTTGGAAAGTTGAATGCCATTTTTCGTAGATGGTTCAAACAAATTTCGCGCTCCGTTAGTGCAACCATATTGTGCTTTTAGGCATGACGGGACAAGAATGGCCAGAAGATCGAGTACGACCACTACAATTTGCAGTGATGGCACCGAATGAGTCACTAAACGAGCACGGTAGCTTGCATAGATGATGTTTTCCGGATGTGATAGCCCGATTCCTTAATCTGCACGTACCTTACGCTGAGCATTTGTCGGGATCACAAATTTAAAATCATATGATTTTATCACAGCCGGCTTATCAACCACTAAGTTTGCCCACATTTTAGAATCAAGCGATACTTATTTAATTATATTTTGCGTAGTTGCACCTCGTGCTTTTGCTTCTCTTAAAGATTTTCGGCTAGACCTTTGTACAAATTTCTGAAAAGAAAAATTGCATGGAGTGTGATGCGCTGTGAATAATATCAACCGCTCGCTATGCGTGACGGATGAACGTACCAAAATAGGATCTGTTTATCCGTTAAGATAACTCAACTTGGTGATACGAGCCTGAGGCTTGCAGCCAAAGGTCGATTCTTGTCGTACAAGCACCCACCCTACTCACTTTCTGATACCAAGGTCAGTGACTCGTAATAGCGATAAAACTTCACTTTGCTTAAAATGACAGAAACGCGCGGCAAGGATGTGTTTCTTAGGCGATCAAATCAACGCATAGCGTACTTTCGCCGGGATGCCGTATGATATTCAGATTGTAAGCTTACATTTCATTGAAGACGACAATAAATTTGCTTTTCTGTGTCCAAGAAAGTCAAAATAATTCTTATTCTTTGCAAAATATAAACATATACACCTGGCAAGCTTAATATGCTTGCCAGTTTGCTTTTAAACATATTAGATTGTAGATTGACATGCGTCATCGAGGTTTTATGCTCCATCAGGGAGCGAATTTGTCAAGCATATAAATCAAATTACAAGAAGGAGTCCTACGTAATGTTCTCTATCGCAGGTAAAGATGCAAAAGTCAAGTCGTCAGCTCCTCGTAAGCAACTTTAGCTATATTTTACAAAAAGCAGGCAGGCGATTTGCTCCACTATAGACTGAATAGTGTATTTGTCATCGGTTTCTGTTAGCATAATCGAAATTGAGTTACAATGCAAGTTATAATTAAGGAATTAGTGCCGAACACGAAAACTTATAGAGAAATTCGTGGCGTTCCGCTCCGTTCTTGCTAGTTTCAAGTGCTGACTGTCTTCGACCCGACGTTAAGGCAAAAGGATTCAGGTGCGTGCTGGAGACCACACCAGAGAGGTTGTGTGTTGGGGTGTCACATTCGAGGGACGATAAGCTTTCTTTGGTTGAGCTTGCATTTGAAAATGCGTTCCTAGCGTCTGTGGGCTTTACGCTACTTCATGTAGATAAGCGAAGAAATCCTATTTCTTAGAAATTTTCTATAGTTAAAAAAGGATAAACTCGAAAACATGTTTTCTTTCAAGTATCAAACGTTAGACTAGTTACCTCGCAGAAACAGATTGTCGACTTCGCGAAAGCCGGTTGTACTCATCAGCAGCACAAGGCTTGCAATTGCATCGACCCAAGACAAACAATATATTTTTATCAGACAACAAGGAAGAGGAAATTTAAGTGTGTTTGTTAAAGGTGCTAAAGTATTGCTAGATACGAGAATTCTGGGTGTACGCTCGGAATTTTCAAGCTATGAATAAGTTTTGTTGGATCGGACCATTGAAAACAATGACTCTCAACCTTACCACGAAGATGTCAACGCTCCCAGGATTATTATTAGGGGCGTCAGAAATTCCTCAGACTCACACATCATGTGGTGCCCCCACAGCCTCTTAAAACATTGTCTTAGCAGTTGACCTTGCTTAAAGTAAGACAAAATCGAGTGACCATATGGACTAACGTACTGACAATAAGTTGGTGCATTTTAAATGGTCGACAGACCTTAAAGCTAACCACGAAGGTATGCTAATTTCGGACGAAGTTCTAAAACGTGCGCTGAGACGCGTGGCAGCCGATCAGATTGTTGAAATCGATGGCCGAAGAGTGTAATCAGTGTCGAAGTTGCCGATGTAAAATTCTATGTATTAAGAAATAACTTAAGCGAAGACCTCGTTGTCATAAGTTAGTGCACTATGTACCTTCGCTTTGGCGACGAATAAAAACAATCTTGGGGGTTTTCTTGGAACATTTCCAGCCATTGGCTCTCTAGCTTCCACACATTAGTCACTAAGCCTGCTTTGAGTAAAATTCTGGCAGCGATGACAGACAGCGTTATAGAAAATTCATTGCGATGCGGTGTGCCGCGGCCTTTACATCTCAGCAAACCCTCATCAGTCGGATTTCTACAATCTTGATAGTTTTTTGCATAAAATGTAGCATATGAAGTAATTTTACGGCAGATTAAACGCTAGGGAAGATACGAGATCTTCCAATAGAAAAAACTCTTATTATCTTGGTTTTTAAGGAACCAAATCGTGTAACAGGCTAATACTTTATCAGAAAAAGATTTATGCGGCTTTGTATAAGCGACTATATATCCATTACCTCAATTTAGGCAAAACCTTTTTTCTCTATTGTTCAGTTTAGTACCAATTGTTGTGCACCGAAGCAACAATTTAAGTAAGGCTCCTGTCGACGAATAGTCGACTGTTTTGATTTGCCACCCCTTATATTCTCGACTTGAGCTTCGTGAACTATTGTTCTTTGACTTTATGCGAAAAGTCATTTGGTCATATGATGACCATATAAGAGAAGATAAAAAACCGCTTTGATCAATTTTATGTATAATGTACCAGCGTGTACACAGCAAATATTGCGTCCAAAAGCATACTTTATAAATTCAAAGCTTACATGTTCAAAATTATGTGTGGGCGATAAAGAGCAGATATTCCACCAGCATAATCAGTACCGGTCTATCGTTTTAGGCGCAAATACTTCCACTTTACGACAGCGCAAATGGTGCGTCTTCCATCTCGAGTGCATGTGACTGTTTCTGATGATGGTACAGAGCTCTTCAGACGCTTCCAAGAACGCCAACACCAGCTCTGCGACTGGCGGTCCACCTGCTGACGCTCAGGACCTCTCGGTTTTTGTGCGTACTTCACGAGTATCATACATCCGGGTTGATTACTAACTAGATGCTCATAACATTGGCCTACTGCAACAGGTTCAGAGTTTGCTGGAGCAAATGGTACGTAATCAACTTTATGGACCAATTAAGTCGCGATTGCTTACAACGTAACGCACTTTTTGCCATGCAGCAATCGCGTTTTGCGCAGATGTCGGACGCCATCATCGGAAGAAATATCCTTTTCACTAAATGAGTGCCACTGCATGTTGTGTAACCTAGCAGATAACCTGCAAATTAGGTACTTAGTGTCCTTAACTTTAATGCTGTGCGATTTGCTGGTGTGGTTCTCGTGCACTTGATGAAATGGGATCGCGTATTGATGAGTTGGAAAAGTCCATTGGAGACCTCATGGAGCAGGTAAGTGAAGCCTTGCAACACAAGAAACGAAATCTTACTGCGTTCTTGAAACAGACAAACGAAGAAGGTGGCGAGAGTAACCATGAGCCGACAGCAAACGAATCATCGTCAGCTAAAGACAAGAGCGAGAGCGTGTAAAGATTGTGAACCAAGGTCTAGAAATGGCACTTTTCAAACACACAATTGATTGATCACGGCGTATTCCTTTCGTTCGACTCGGTAAATTACTCGTTCGCAACTACCTACGTGTCTTCATCTAATAACTAAAAGAGAAAAAGGGATAGCATCAAAAATACTAAACGGTCAACGAAGACACTATCGGTCCGGTATAGCCGTCGTCTAAGGCTAGCTGGCACTCTACTAAAAGGTCCTTAATCCTTCTTGTCCTTAAACTCGGCGTCGTGTACATTATCATCCTTGGTGTCGTCACTCGAAGCACTTTCACTCTGCTGCGACTTATACACGGCTTCCCCAATCTTCATCGACATCCTCTGGACTTCTTCAAGCGCAGCCTTGATCTCATCCGTGTTGTCACCCTCCGACTTGGTCCGCAAGTCCGTAAGAGCAGTCTTCACCTTTTCAAGCAACTCGGCATCAATCTTGTCTTCGTGCTCCTTGAGTGTTTTTTCTGTCGTGTAAAGAGTCGAGTCGGCGTCGTTCTTGGCCTCAATCAATTCCTTGCGCTGCTGGTCAGCGGCAGCATTGGCCTCTGCATCTGCCACCATTTTCTCAATCTCCGCTTCAGAGAGCCCACCACTGGATTGAATGACAATGTTTTGCTCTTTGCCAGTAGCCTTGTCCCGCGCACCAACATTTACAATCCCATTCGCGTCAATGTCAAAACTCACTTCAATCTGAGGCACACCACGTGGGGCCGGCGGGATGCCAACGAGGTCAAAGTTGCCGAGAAGTTTATTGTCAGCAGCCATCTCCCGTTCCCCCTGTAGCACCTTAATGCCCACTTGCGTCTGCGAGTCCGCAGCCGTCGAGAACACTTGCGACTTTTTGGTCGGGATCGTGGTGTTTCGTGGAATCAACTTGGTAAACACGCCACCCAGTGTCTCGATACCCAAGGAAAGTGGAGTCACATCGAGCAATAAAATGTCCTTGACATCGCCACGGAGTACACCACCCTGAATCGCAGCACCCATCGCCACGACTTCATCCGGATTCACGCCCTTGGACGGTTTTCTGCCAAAAAACTCCTCCACAGTCGCCTGGACTTTAGGCATGCGGGACATACCGCCGACCAAAATGACCTCGTTGATCTCGCTCTTGTTCAAACCGGCATCCTTCACGCACTTCTTGCACGGACCCATGGTGCGTTCAATCAATTTGCCAACCAATTTTTCGAACGTAGCCCGAGTAATTTTCATGTTCAAGTGCTTGGGACCCGACGCATCCGCAGTGATGAATGGCAGACTAATGTCCGTTTGCGCCAATCCATCGAGTTCGCGCTTCGCCTTCTCGGCAGCTTCGCGCAGCCGCTGCATCGCAAGGTTGTCGCCGGACAAATCAATGCTCGTCTCTTTCTTAAACTCACTCACAAGATGACGGAGCAATTCTTCATCAAAATCTTCCCCGCCAAGCAGCGTGTCGCCATTCGTCGACTTGACTTCAAACACTCCTCCTGAAATCTCGAGAATCGACACGTCAAAAGTACCACCACCAAGGTCAAAGACAGCAATGACTTTGCCGTCAGCTTTGTCCATGCCATAGGCCAAAGCAGCAGCTGTAGGTTCATTGATAATACGAAGCACGTCCAAACCAGCAATTTTGCCCGCATCCTTGGTCGCTTGACGCTGAGAGTCGTTAAAGTAAGCTGGTACCGTGATCACGGCTTGAGTAATGGGCTTGCCCAAAAAGCCATCCGCCGTCTCCTTCATCTTCGTGAGCACCATCGAGCCAATTTGCGACGGGGAGTATTTCTTGCCTTTGGCTTCCACCCACGCATCTTTGCCATTGTTTCCCTTGACAATCTTGTACGATACAACCTTGGACACTTCCTGGGTCTCCTTGTCGCCAAACTTGCGGCCAATCAATCGCTTGACGGCGTAAAACGTATTTTCAGGGTTCGTCACAGCCTGGCGCTTGGCAGGCATGCCAACAAGGCGCTCGTCATTGTCCAGAATGGCGACAACAGAAGGCGTCGTGCGTGCGCCCTCCGAGTTCTCAATGACACGCGCAGTCTTTCCTTCCATTACGGCCACACACGAGTTGGTCGTACCGAGATCAATGCCAATGACTTCCGAGCCCGCAGAAGCCGAAAACATGCGCTTGGTCGCGGTCGAAGCAGTGGAACGCGCGGTAACGAGACGCAGCATACTTGAATATTTATGAACTTAACGGTTTAAAGCAAAATGACAATTGAAGGCCATTGTGAACCACTCGCTCGTCAGACGTATTCGATCTTGTATCACGATGATTTCGATCAAAATGCTGATATTCGAAAGTAGAGATAATTAGATACTACAGGATTTGGTTAGCCCAAATTAATTGTTTTATAAGATGAAATTTTTTTTTATGCTACAGAATTAAATGTTAGAACTACGACAAAGTAGCGTCTATTTAGGATTCTCTGCGGACTTCTCGGACGGTGCCTTTAAGAAGCCATGAGGAAATTGACGTTGACGCGTTCTTTATCTGCCATGTGGCAATGCACCTTGGTTTAAAAAATGCTATCGCGTCAAGGACCTTTCAGCATCCATTATGTAGTCGAGAATTCCTGTTAGATCGTTCCAGAACACACAGAAAGGAATGATTGCTTTATCGTACTTAACAGAAAGTGGAGGAGCAACCACAACATTGACAAAAAGAGGATCAATGTTTGGCAAGAGGAAGGAAGGCGTGACGCTGCGTCCGCGCGTGCGTCGATCGACACCACTCGTGGACCTTAGTCTTGCCGTCATTTTGGGTGCTGTCACTGGTGTATACATTTTTAAAGACTCGATGCAGCGCTGGCAGATTTCCGAAAACGAGTATGTGGCGGCAGAGCTTAGCAAGGTAAACAAGGCGACTCAAAGCGCGGAAGCTGTGACGACACAGGATGCGACGAGGAGCTAAAGTGGATTTGGATGTCAGTGCAAGAAATGAGTCGCCGATTTGTGGGTGATCGAGGATATTGACCTGCAGCTCACGAGTTGACCCCATAGCCCGATGCTACTTTTCGTGCAGCTTAACACCGGAATCATTCAAATGATCTAATAGCGCTCACAACGCAGGCTACGTTGGTTCTCCACAGCGCCATCTTAACATCTTTTGCCTACGGTTGGAAGTGTTATTGTTCCGCTACCACTGGGGCGTATGTCAGTACTGCAGTCACTACTTGTTTATAGTATACTTTATTTTAAATTATATCTCACGAAAACATATGCGAGAATTGAACTAATGAAGCAATACATTAGCATGAGTGGAATGCAAACAGTTTCAAGAGCACAGAAGGTGAGGAGTAAAGGGAAAGGCATCTCTTAGGCTATTTAATGATGACCCTCAAATTTTGCTGGTCGCCTAGACTGTTCCTAGAAATAAGACTAGTTCATATGTTAAAAATTGATTTTCGGCTAAACCGGAGCCATAAAACAATGGTGACTATTAGATTATAAGTTTTTTCGAAAGATGTGCCATTACTAAAAATCTAAAAATAGCCTTCAATTTGGATTGGTGAGCAGGACTGAAACACGCATATCGCATGTGCGCCTTCCGAAGTGCTGGGTGATAAGTATTTAAGTCAAACCCACGTCTACGCGGGTAAACTGTCGACCTGAGCCCACTATTCGACTTCGTACGACTTACTGCATCTGTCGGACGGGCGATTTGCGTTGCTCGATAAAAGTACTCATTTATCGGGGCTTGAACAGGCGGCTTAAATTACAGCCCTTCCTGCAGGTAAGGAAATGAAACGCGTCACGACGCTCGAATTACTTGTGCTATAGAGCTCAGGTATCACAGGCTTCCATAGCCCCAGTGGTAGCGACTACTGCGGACTCCAATGCATCCAACATTGAAAGTAAAGAGAATGAATCCTGGGTTGACCACTAGAGCGATCATGTTCACAGACAATCATCCCTTACATGGGAGGGCGGGCTAAGAGCTGCGTGCATCTACATCGCCAATTGCTTCGTATCCTGAAAACACGTAAAAAAGCAAATTAGAGCAACCTTTCTTCAGACTACTTTTGTCTACGCATGCCGTCACGCTTATTTGCCAGCAAGCAAGGCAAGTTTGAGCTTTAAAATCTATTTTGACGCCCCTCTCCGAGCACGCTGTGTACATGAAAGGCTCGAGGTAGACCCGCTTCGTTTTTGTATATTCCGAGGGCATACATTAACACTTTTGAAGCAGGAGTACAGCTACAAGTAGGCTTGCTCCTTCAGAACACCGCTTTTTGGCGTGACGGGCCTCTAGTAGTGGTCAGTCTCAAAAGGTTAAAATGCTACCGAAAAGGGCAAAGTCCACTTTTGTGGCTGTTACAAGCGAGCCATGCCTGTTCCAAAATGGGTTGTAAAATCAACCTTAATCTCACTTGAGGGCTTAAAAAGATCACTATTATACTCTTATTTCAATGAAGTAGAGAAAGGGTGGTCACCAGCAGGGGAAATCAAATTCTTAGATTATGTGATAAGCGATACATCCCATTCAATCTTTTCTTTTAAAAGCTTGACATTTTACACAAGACAACAAAACTGCTGGTTCTATTTGCAAGTGTACTGACTATCAAATCCAATTTTAATTCTTGGTAAAGTTCGGCGCGCTGAGAAATTTTGAGTGTCGGCAGACAATTGCGATCATTTAGAATAGGCTGACTGATGCCTTAGATGCAAAGAGAGTAGGTCAGTTTAAGTTTGACTAAATTATTTGGCTCTAGACGTCTTACGGTAAGAATAAACGTAGCCGTGACATTGCAAAACGAGCCATTAGTTTTGAGCTTGACGCGTACACGTAAGACGTATTACTTGAGTATGACGTAACATTTAAAGCACGAGGCCTCGATCGATTAGTGGATTGTGACGGACCAGTGAAACGATTGAAGCGTTCCTTTTTCGTAAACAGTCATTAATAAGAGACCTGGTCAATAACACGCAGTAAATATGAGAGGTACCGAAGGCAGCAATATCTATCCGAATTTGGACATGGCGACATTTTTAAATGCACCTTGACAGATAGCCAAAAAGGCTACAGCGTTACTGCTTGATAAAGGTGCTGAAAATAGAGCTTTAAATAGCAATGAGTAAATTCAACAGATGAGTAGCCACTAATTGCGGCTATAGTAGCTCCGCAAGCTGGTACAATAGACCTACCACGACAAACGTAGGTACCAAAGTTTCGACATTTACTGGGAAATGTAATTTCGCTTGAAGAGAACAAGGCTCCAAACAGAATCAATTCCCAAGTATTACAACCGCCCTCCTTATTGATAAAGGAACTTTATCTTCAAAAATGATTAACAACAGGCGAGCTCCGCTCAAAAATACTGCCGGGGGTATCAATTTAGCTGGATCGCGACGAAATTTTACTTGGCTGATTCAAGTACCGAAAAGGTGGTGTTACCAAACATGAGTTCTCCTGAAAATATATTTTTGTCTTTGGTTTGGACGAGGATGTTGTAAATTGTCTTAATAAAGTATACGTTGATGATAAGCTCAGTGACCTCGTATTATCCGAAACTTGATATACCCTTTATAAAGTGTTACATTCTTTGGCCAAGTCCTTGGACCGAAACTGATTTATCGATACAACATCAAAGAAAGGTTAATTAGTTGGGCTGCCAGCGGGTTGGCCGTTGCTCTACTTATCGGGATCAAAGCAATCTCTTAATATTTTTCGTGACATGACACATGCAGTACACTGTCTCTATAAAATTATTCTGGTTGGTTGACCTGTGTAAATAGCTCAAATGACAATTTACTACTAATCATAAGCCGACCAAGATATAGGTAAGTGAAGCATTGACTGTCTTATCCGAATATGCTCCTAACTGTACTATTTGTACACCCTCATCAGGGCAAGCTCTTGCACTGTGAGTGCGGGCTAAAGAAATTCAATTAGATCATGAGAGTTGGTGAAGTAGAAACAAGAACAATTACAAATGGCGTCTACAAATTGCTGGAGTGTCATTCGCCGAGTTGGACGCCTCAGCAAGAAGCTGAGAGTTTTAGTGACAATGTAATGACAATGTTGACCTTGAGCTAAAAAGCCTCGACATTAAAGAGGACCAGTAAATATAAGCGCAATGTCGGCGACACCGTCGCCGACAAAACTGATAACATGCGACCAGCTGAGGCAGGTCATCGCGGCGATTGCACTAGCATTATTGATCATGACATCGAGCCATGTGATGATCGATCAGTTGAGTGGAAGGTCGGGAGAACATAGTGACCAAAAGCCTTGCGTCCATGTCTCGTGTATGTGACTGCAAATTGCGTTGCGTCATTCACAAATTGAAGACTAATTGACGAAGCACCACAGCTGTCAACTGATCACGACCAAAAGTCTGACCGGTAGCTGGCCTTACGGTGCTTGAAGTTAATTAATGAACGGTTGGCTTTTTCTCTGCGACGACGCGACGATTTGTGATGATGGGAGGCTCGTTTCTTCTATTTGCGAGCGCATTAGTCCATTGATCATCACTCCATGTTGTGCTTGACTCGTATGCGTGAAAGCCATGCTAATCACTAAGAGCGCCAGTGCTGCCACCGGTAAGTATGAATCGTTATAAATTCTTTCTCCTCTGAGTGAAGCTTTCGGCAGCTACGGACAGCATTCCCGAATTTATGTGCACGAAAATGCGGGAATGCTGGCCGCTGTTGATAAAGAACGGGCGGAGTGTGCGTGGCATCAACATAAAACGAATCACGCTTAAAGTTAGAGCACATATTGCTAAAAATCGACGTAACATAGATTCGTGCCCGAGCGCCGTGAGAAAGAATCTGCTATAAGGCTGTTTTTTGCTTTGAAGTGCACCATCATAAGACACCGAGCCATTAGCTGGTAGATGCAAGACTTCTTGTTGCTGAGAGCAGCAACGCCGGATCAGTGTAGACGAGCACATGGCAAGGAATACCTGGCATCGTGTCGAGTCAGGATTCATTTCATTGGAGGGCAGCTCAAGCCTTTATATCTTTACAGGCTAATTAAGTTACCTTGTCCTTATCTCAGCAGTGATGTTCTAAAAGAGAATTGGCCGGCTTGATGCATAGTAGTTTAAAGGATTTCAGGACGATACGAACGACAATCATCCCGTTCAGTCCTAAGTTTCTCGTCTAGAACTCAAGGTTTAAATTTATTGAAGTAAATTGGAGCTACTAAGAAGACCAAACTGGGACGAAATAACAAGTTTCGATTTTCAGTATTATTAGTCAAGTATGAGATATTTATGACGCACTTTATAGGTTTGTCCTAACGGTCAAACTTCACTCTACGAGCTAATTATTTGAGCTTGCGCTTACTGGAAATGGCATCTAAAGAAAACTCAAGAATCTATATCCCATACTGTGGATTATTACACAATCGTCGTAAAGATCTACGTCGACCCCAGTAAAGCGCCCTGCCCCTGTTGGTTATTTGATTTTTTCAAGCCCTTGAATATGGCTAGCCTACTTTAAAAACATCGTGTGCCTTTACATGCTGCAGCTATAGTAGCAAACGCTTTCTTGCTTGGCAAATCTAAGGCTCTTAGATTTTAGACCCGAGAGACGGCTTTACCGACAATCTACTGCGGAGTTTTATGCGCTGGAAATATAACTTTAAAGGACAAATCGATGGAGTGAAGTTGATCTTTATCCAAAGGACGACCTTAATCGCAACTTGTGTTGTTATCGTCTGCACTGCGAAGTTGCGCATGCGAGGCGGATCTACCCATTGAGCATACATAAACACGGATCCTTTACTTATTTAAGGACTGATTTTCGAGCGATTGAGGTCACCAATTTTCTTATTTTGAGAGCAAGCTTGTGCAATTTGCGCTTCTCTTGCTTGCGAAGAAGAACACATCAATGTTGGCGGAATTCGAAGTTTGCCGGAAGAAACGTTGCTTTCAGGTTTTTCGTAAAGTGAACACTTTAATGGATTGACTCTACAAATGTTCATCCAGTAAGTAGGTGCATGTTCAACAAGCGAACAGTAGTCTGCCGTCCTCGTTTAAAATCAACTGACTCTCTATAATTTGGAAGAAACAGGCCCTTTATTATTCGGAAGAGACGGATTATTTTATTTTTCATCAGAAGTGGTATCCATTAGTTTGAGCACTATATCCGTGCTTGAGCTCCAGCTAGCATAAAGTCTCATTAAGTACCGCAATGCGTTGTTTACTTATCGGTAGCTCAACGTTATTGGCGCTATGAGGTTTACGAGTCTTTATTATATAGCTAAATTGCATGTCAAACAGATTGAGGAAAGTCGTACAAAACACTTTAAAGCGTTCAAAAGGGTTCAGTTCACAAATCTGCTCGCTTTGGCGTACAATTAATCAAAAGTGCTGCCACGATCGACATTAATCTTGCTCAGTGAACGATTGTTCGCGGAAATAGAAGTTGGATAAAAGTATAAAACATTTATTTTATAAATTTATTATTAAAAATTATTGGTAGGACGAAGCACCTATGATACTACCATATATTGCACATCATTCACTTTTATTGCATTCTAGCCATGAATAACACAATGCAATTGAATGCAATAAATCGAGACAATTAGCGTATATACTGAGTCGAAATAGCTACTAAAGGTGCCAAGATGCTGCGAAGGCGAGGCTTTAGCCACTCAAAATGTCTTTTTTAATGTGACATCTCGTTTTTTCATTAGCGTAGCAATCGCTCTTAATTAAAGTGGCAAAAAATCTGTAGCTCGCTGGCCGTCTAAATGCTGTGGCCTATTTAAACACTTGCGTTTGATTAGGCCACAGCCTTTAGACGCGTCGCGTTAGAGACTGAGAATAGCCCGCACAGACTCCAGTGCAACCACTGGATCGGATGGCGTGATCTTAGGAGCACTGCTCGAACTTTTAGCTGTAACGAAACCATCCTTTGGCTTATCCAGGAAAACGAGGCACTACGGAGAAAAAAATTAGGTTACGATTACTCCATAATTAAAGCCAAATTGCAACACCTGAGCATATTGCCGCCAGCCCGGTAAAGTGGCAAAGTCCCACAACTTGGGGTCAATTTCACCGTAATCATTGACGCCAGCAGACTTTTGTTCAGCAATCCAGGGACAGAAAGTTCGATGCTGCGAAAGCAAATCAACAGCCCGCGAAGAGTCTGTCCGTAAGCGCTTTGGTTGTGGCTCTGTCGTTTCTCGAGTGTTAGTGATCATCGGATTAGCTTGCCAATGACGATTACAGAAGCTGCACCACAGCATGTCATATTGATTGTTTTTCTCATCAATTTGCCATCCACATCCGACAAGAATAGCAGCAGTAACAAGCGCCTCAGGGTTCAGAAATCTATCTTTTTGTTGAGACAGTATTGCCGATAGCTTCGATGCGAATGTCGCTGTAGTTATTGTTCCTTTGATGTCTTGACAAGCGGCCAGATCATTAAATATCTTGGCCGTTACCGCGCTTGAAAGATTTAAGTTTCTCAGTAGCGTTAAAAGCTCAGCGTTCTCGAGCATCTGCACCACCAATTTCTCCAGTCGACCCACAAACATTTCGTAAACCTGACGTTTGGTCGCAATAGGAAGCTGCAGACAAACATACAATCTCAGTGACATAAATCGTAGCGACTTTCACTACCACAGTCCTCACCGTCGTGAAAGCTTTGGGGGACGGATTACCTCGCCATGGACAAAGGTGCGTGTGGCCAGTGATGAGCTGCTGAGCAAATATCTTGGCCACATTAAGTGCACCGGCTTCACTCAATCGATCGTCAATTTTAAAACACAACTTCTGTTTACAGCTGCAATTATCAGAGTTAATACAAGCTTGTCCTCGCTTTCTCTCCTACTCCTATTCACTCACCAAATGCAATGCAATTCGTCAGGTCTCGAGTTTCTCCAGCCATAGCGGGCACACTCGAATGCGTTTATCACGTCTGGCTTCGCAAACCACGAAGCCACAGAGAAGCTACTGACTCGAGCTAAAAACTCTGCGTGGTCCCACGGACGACTCAAAGGTGAAGAGGCCTCACGTTTGTCCTTTATCAGCTGCTTGGTTCGATGTGAAGCACAAATCTCCAAAGGAGACGCAAACAACAAGGGATCTTCTCTCTCACGAGCGTCTACGGACGCCGTCGCGACGTCCCAGGATGCTAGCAAGGCTTTCAGTTCCTGCGACATCCGTGTGCGTGTGTACATCAACTTGACACAAATCGTCTCTTTTTAAAAATTTCAGTTTTCTATATAAATGTATTTATTTGTATTTTGTACTTAAAACTTGCAAGATGGCGGACGAAGCGGTGGACATGAGCAAGCTCGAAGCGGAGGCCGCGAGTCTGGCTGGCGACACTAAGACCGACATAGCGACCACGATGGTGTCCGAGGATTCTGCTGAGGCCGTCGATGCTGAGATCGAGGATATGAAACGCCGTGTGAAGGAGATGGAAGAGGAAGCCGCGAAGCTGAGCGAGATGCAGTCGGAAGTCGAGTCGCAAATGGGTAAAAACACGGCTTCGAGTCTCAACGAGATGAACGGTGGTGCGTCCAGTGCTGCGGCAAATGCGCAGTCACAGTTGGACGACACGTCCGTATACATTGGCCAGGTGGATTACGGCAGCACGCCCGAGGAGCTTCAAGCGCTCTTTCAGTCGTGTGGCACGATCAATCGCGTGACGATTCTATGCGATAAGTTTACAGGCCAGCCAAAGGGTTACGCTTACATTGAGTTTGCTTCACATAATGCTGTCGAGAGTGCGCTTTTACTTAATGACACGATGTTCCGTGGGCGGCAACTAAAGGTCACTCCGAAGCGATTAAATGTGCGTGGATTCAACATGTCACGTGGAGGAAGAGGAGGGCGCGGTCGCGGTCGAGGACGAGGACGAGGACGTGGTCCGCCTCGTGGAGGCTTTCGCGGTGGTCGAGGTCGCGGGTTTCACCCATACTATTAGACTAGCCACGCTGGGGAGATAGTTTCTCACCGAAGGGATCAAGCCCAACGTTGATGATGGCGGTACGATGGGTTGGGTGGAGAATCACGAAAAGAATAGGCAAGAAAAAGAGGGAGAAAAGAGAAAATGGGGCCACAGAAAAAAAAAGAAGAGAAAACATTAAAAGAGGCCTTCCCCCACTTAATGATATCAGTGATATAGAATAGATAGTAGAGAGCGAAAGTGATACATGAAACCGAGTAGTATTGTTACATGAGCAGGTGTGAAGAGATAGCAGTGCCACCTACTTGAGGATCAAAGCAACACTTTCTTGTTCCGTTTTGCAGGAAGGCCAGGTTGATTATTTGAACTGCGCCGTTTAGCTGCACGAATCGCTTTTTCCGAGGAAGTGGACGACTTGCCTGTAATGTTGACAATGTTCGACTTAGTCCAAAACGATGCCACATAACGATGAGAGCAAAATGACGCACCTGCGTGTGCGGAGGTCGTCACTGACGTGGAGCTACTACTGTCCATCAAAGCTCCATCCCCCGGTCGTTCTATATGGAGTGAAGTAAGTAAAAGCTATGAAAAATACCTCCAGACAAAAAGCCTACCGGATATCATAACGGGAGTCGTGATCGGCTCGTACTTCTTGCCAGTAAGCGCGTGGTAGCGTTCACTCAGAGCTCGAACTTCAGTTTGCTTCCTCTTCAAGTGTTTTCGCAGCGAAAGCAGTCCCACAGCATCCTGACGCAACTTGTCAAATGTATCACACACTGGTTTTGTAGGCATCGGCCGCGCAGGCACCCCCATCTCGTCCAAGAAAAGCTGCAACTTTTTCACGAGCTTTGCACTCATCGCGTGTTTTTGCTGAGGAAGCGCTAGCAACGAGCTTCTTAAAATTACACCAGTGGGAAGTGGACGCTTGATCTCATACGGAACATCCGCAAACTCCTTCTTCTTCTTAGGTTCGACTCGAACTGCCACTTTTTTCAACTGCTGCTCCACACCACGAAGTTCATTATTTAAACGACGAAGTTCGTTCTCCTCTTCAAAAGTTCGAGTGAAGATCAGATCAAGTTGCTTCTTGCGCTGTTTCTCATAGTCAATATTGAATCGGTAACGCTCCAATGTAGCAGAGGAGGACACCAAAGCCCTCGCACCAGTTTCCGAGTCTACGGTCGTCGTGACAGCTGAAGAGCTTATTGATCCAGATTCAGTACTGTCTCCTATACCTAACAACTCTTTCTTCTGAAGTTCTTTCTTGTCCCTGTATGCAGCCAACAGTCGTGTCGTCTCGTAGTAACAGTACTTGATATCCTCAATCGATCGTAAAGCTCCTTTCGTCATTGGGTGTGCATTGTAGTTGTCCGAAACTACGACCCATCTGTGAATGATAGCATCAATTTATTCACTATATCTCCTTTGAACATCAGCAGTCAAGGACTCACCGTAAATCAAAACGCTGGCACAATTTCATCAATACATCCATCTCTTCCTTGCTCCACTTCATTTTTAAGTCTTCGTGATGTGCTAACACGGCCTTGTATTCATCCTCGGTATAGCTAGTCGTCTCACACTTGACATTGAATCTGGCAAATACATAATCGGGCTGCTCCACGTGAGCTTTCCCCCAGTGTGAAAGTGTCAACCCTTCCTCCTCATTCTCGCCAACTAAGCCTGCGCGCGCCGGATTCCGGAATGATTTACGAATCCACTTGACAGCTGGTGATTTCTTACGCTCTTGCCACTTTTGCTTTAGACTTGCCTTGCCAAATCCCTGGTACAGCGCGTGGCTAGCACGATGGCTGCTCTCTAACAATTCCAACACCTCGCGCTGCATGCCCGTCAACTTCTTTTGTTTGCTGGTGCCACCTGTCAATTTCCCGCGCACTGACGGAGATGCACCTGATGGTTTGAGCTGGTCCAGATCATTTGCTGCGGCAGCATTGACACCCGACTTTGCTCCGGCGAGCCCGAGGATCTGCGCTACGTCGCTCATTTTTACTTGAAATTTGTGCTCACATGATTGGTTGATAATAAAAAACGCGCCAGGTCTTCAATCAATAAAGTGTCTTCGTTTTATTTCCGTCACAATGTACTCCGACGAGTGTGTCCTAAATACAAGCATGCGAGTATAACACAGCTTCTTGAAACTTTGAAAAGCTCAATAGTCAGACCTGTCTGTGCAATGGAACCGACTGCTGTTAAACTATCAATGACTTTTCCAAGATTACTTCTAAAACTATTTGTGTCGCGTTCTATTAGGACTGACTTGCTCTCACCAAGCGTGACGCGTGTATCTAGCAAATAAATAGCATCTAAGAGTGGAAAATCAGCAGCACATTGGACGTGATCAATCTTGGCATTGTGAAATCATTCATGAGATCCAGATACCCCCACGTGTTGTCCATTCGGGCTAATTTCGTGGCAATATCGCGCAACTACAATTGATTCACCTAAGAGTGGATTTACAAAGTAGCCATCAAAGTATGATATTCGTTGCAGAGATATTTACAACTTGTAACAGGTCACAACATAAGGCCGAGGCTTTCGGAAAATTAAAGAATGGTAGTCCCGGTAACATTAGAGACCCGGTATTTACCCGAATGCATGTGAATGAAAAGAATTAGCATTGAAGCCAGACCAAAATTTGGATAATCACCCGTAAAAAGTCTTCATCGAATTGTTTTGTGTTCAGGAAACACATAATCTAACCGTTAGAGGCAGTTTCCTTACTGTCAGACTTCGACTTTCGTCAGAGCTCATACTTTCTCGTTCACGATTTAAAAAGCGTTATGTTTATATAAGAAGATTGACGCGCTCCATTGCTGTGGCGCTACTCCCCAAGCAAGTCAAAGGAATTTTAATCATAAACAACTGGCCGGTGGGGATGAAAGTATGACGAATATTTCACACTATGTAAGGCCTTTCTTGTACCCAGCTCTCTAAAGGGCAAGTTGCAACGCTTAAAAAAGCATAATTTTTATTGATTTTCAAAGGATTGCGACTTCTTTCTTCGAAAACCGTAGATAGGCTGTTCCTCATCGTTTAAATCCTGGTTTCAAGTCTGATTTCAAAAGACGTAAGTGTTGTTCAGCAAAACAACATCTGCGATGGTAAAAAAGACATACGAGCTGTGTCTGTCCCGAAGGGTGCCGACAATGTGGACCTATAGGATAACAATGGTCGCTGAAAGAAGCTGCGCCCTTAAATGAAGGGGTGTGCTCATCATTGGACGACCTATTAAGGGAAACCTTCGTCCTTACGATGGGTGTGTAATTGACACACATCATGGGCTATATATTTAATTGATATGCACCATGGAAAATTAACTTTTTTCGCTTCTTGAAAGGGAAACCAGCTGTAGTAAACTGATGGCTGTATGAACAAAAATGAATTGATGATAGCTATTTCAACAGCTTGATGGGCCTTTGGCGTGCCTCAAAAGTTAATGCGCCAGCCAGTCAAGCAGGAGAGGCGAGCTAATGCCCCGAAAAACAGCAAAAACGTCAGTTTCAATTCGAATGGATAATAAGACGATACTAAATTTATCTCCTAGGAGCCTATTTCAAACTTTTTGTCTTGTATCAACAAACACAAATGTAAGTGGCTGTGAATTTTACGAATTTAAAAGCGCAAAAATAATTTTTTGTTCTTGACATAAATTAGTAGGCCTTAATTTCGAGCTTGCCGTGACTCAAGAATGCCCTTGCCATGTTATGTACAACATTGCTTCGGTGAATCATGTGTCCGACTCTGTTATGCGCACGGCTCCTTCGAGAACCGAAAATCACCCAGAACAAGTTATAGGAGGTATCTAGGGTAATATTCAGACAGAATGGCCTCTTAAAATCCTTACTTGGCGGAAAAGAAAGCTTTCAAGCAGCAACGGCTGCCTAAATAGCTGTAAATTGCGATCCAACAGGAGGCGGCATACTTCCAAAGATGGGTAGTATCGCACCACCATCTGCAACAACAAAGCCTCATAAGCGGGTTGCAAAGAATTGCTAAAGACAGACCAAAAGATAGATAACAATGTGGCACCAAAAGCGAGTAGCATAGCTGTTCGAGACTGGGAGACGATTTTACTGTTAACAAAAAAGCTTTATTAAAGGGAGAGTTGACGTCAAGTGCGCTTTAATTCGAAGCAAAGTCAGGAGAGTCAAGGTACTGACTTCTTGATTGAGTTATAGTAAAACGCATTTCAGAGGTGGTGTGTCTAAAGAATAACCCCTCCTCAGGACAGAAATACAGGCAGCGTGCTTTGTCTCTTGGATTAAACATTCCGTAGGATTTACGATGTAGATTTCACTGGAGTTAAAAGCAAGATAGACCTCATACCAGGTTCAGACATTTCTGTCATCGGGCAATAGCCACGACCACGAAAGCAAATTTAGCACATTGTTCGCTTCTTCGCCCGAATGACGACGATTGGCATGGTGAAGATGTCGAAATGTTTGCACTCGCTATTGATTCACGTGTTTAACAACCGAGTGGACAGCGGCTGCTGTTTGAAATTTTTATTGGCTGAGCAGCGATAGTTGGACAAATCTTTATTCTCAGTAAGGACGCGATGCTTGACAAAATGGCCACGAGTGCGATGTAAAGCGCACTGGGTATTGCTACCAACCGCTGCAGACATGTTAATTGACAAATGGAGTCGCCAGGCAGATAACTTGGATGCCAATTTAGAGCCTCTGGTGCAATCCTCTATCGCAGGCAAGAATTTCAAAGTCGAGTTCGATACCAAGTGCAGTGTTATAGGACGACGGGCTGCTGCATAAGAAGGACCTGCAACTTACAGATGTAAAGATCCAAATAATAATGGCTTGCGTTTCAGAATTCGGATTGTAACACTCTAAATTTTGCCAGTTGCATTCTGATCGAGTAAGAATCCACGAGTCTGATGCCAAGTGTGGTTTTGTTTTACACTGCTGTAATAATTTGAGGCTCTTTGCATTTTTAAAAACGAGGAGCCGGGCAAGTGTTTGTCGGTATTTATAGCTCAAAAAAAGAAGGTGTCCACAAACTTAGCGAGTGAAAGAGATCAAAGCGCAATCTCCGCCTTGACGGCATTGTGGAATCTACTGGAGCCTTTCTCGCCCAAGCATACCCCTGACGGAAGAACTTTTAGGGCTTTCCCCGCTCAGCCTCGCAGTTTCTGAAGAAGGCGTTGTGGCCCATTTTTTTACAGAGGATGTGTGATAGCCAGAGCAACCTGCTTGAAAGTGGGATCAACCATCGTGATAGGACCTGACAGATCAACAGTTCTCTTTGCTGTCTGTTTGACAGCCTTTATGACCAAGCTGATTTTTTGTGAAGGGGAAATATTGCTGGATAACACTCATCCCTTTCTTCATAGAAGCAGTTAACAAGATGCAATGGGTCATTACACGAAGTCAAGCTTCGGGGTACAATCTGGTTTTCGGTCATATAATCCTTATGCCTATGATGGCTTCTCGAGTACGACAATCATCCTATCGCCATTCATATACTTTTGCTTATTAAGATATCGAAAGGATAAATAAACGGATACCGTTTCTGCTCAAATTATTAAGCTGGCTTTTAGGCATACACTAATATGGATAAAAATAATCAAAACTTGAAAACTACATACAATCTTTTGCACACGTCAACGATTAATAAATGCAAACTGCCGCCTATCGAAAGGCAGTGGATCTTGACAAGACTCCTCTTTGATAGTGCTGTGTGTCTTTGTCCCATAGTTGTCTTTTAGTGCGGTCGCTCATCGGTCTTGACTTTTTTTGCCTTATTTGGCAATAAAATGCACCCCTTTCGCTCATTCTAGTCGGCTGAATCTGAGTGGTGTATTTGTGGAGCTGCTTTTTTAGCACGACATGCTTAGATTAGATAGTTGGACCGCAAGTACCGACTAAATCTGGCCTTTTTTAATATCAAAGGTTTAGAGCTGTTGGACATAAGGTGCTGATGTGAAACACAGTTAATCAAGAAAAATACTCAAACTAAGTCCTCATTGCCGTATATTTTTTAGCGCTATGCACATTCACTTGAAGATAAGTGAAAGTTTTTTTTTTAACAGCTTTTGCCAATTTAGGCGCTTTTTACACTAGTTTGTAAATATGCTCAATGTTAAGTTCCGGCAGCAGCGATAGACGTCGCATTAGAACAAGCACAATCTTTAATATAAATACGATACAATGTACGCCGCGATTGCATTTCTACAGACTTTTAGTAGTCGCTCGACGATTTTCTACATATGGTGTAATATTTTGTCACTTTCTGCACGAAAGTGACAAAATATTTCGGTAAATGACTGTTTTTGGTCTTGATTATTAATGAGTAATAGACTGCGTAATAAAATGTTAATGTGATAACGCTAATTGATAGGTGATGAATTACTTAAGCCATATTTGGATATATCAAAAAAATCAGGTTACATTTTTGCCTGTTCTGCAACATAAAACGTAGAAACTTTGATAAAACGATCTTCTATTTCTGGTAAAGAATACCGAATTTTTCCTATACTTTACGTAGCTAGAAGTTCTTTGCCATCTCAAACAAACACATTTAACTCTCCGTGTTCGTCTAAGAATCCTTTCCGTTCATTTTGGGCGGATGCAGTCGCATACCTTGCCCTGCAAATATATTCCGTTTCGAATGTGTTTCGGGAAGAAATCTGGTCTCGCAATAGAGACTTGTGAGAGCATGATTTTTTTGTGTCTATTCCCCCACGAAACATTCGTGCTTTAAAGAGCCAGCAAATCTTAAGGGTGTCATGGCCCATTTCCATGGAATTGTGTAAGGTCTCATGCGTGGACCGCATTGTTGCACAGATTTTTAAGTGTTTGACATAATAGTAATTGACGTTATCTTTCGTCGATACATTTACTGGAAATGATGATTTATCAAACAGCTACAACCTACCACCAGGCGTACTCGACAAGCTATCATTTCGACAGCCTGGAAACATTTGAACTACATAGCCTGTACCCGACTGACTATATTTTTGGGTATCGACCATATGTGAATGTGACGCCAATACTATTTTAGGTTGTGTGTCTAGGTCGTAAATACGTTCATTTATGAGAAAATTAGCCAAACGATTAGAAAGAGATGGAAGACGGATATAATATCTTTAGATCCTTTTGCAAATACATTTTCTTTATAATGTGACACTTCAAGCTACTATTCCGAGGAGAAGTCGGTGCAAACACCAGCACCAACTATAGTCCCGAAACAGTGACACTTACAAAAACTTACGTTAGGCTAGACGTGGTACGAAATCAAAGATTCCCAAAAAGTAGGAGCATTTTCGAAAGAAACACATCGCCCATAGTCTTTATCGAAAACGTTGATTAATGTGAAAGCATATTGAGTTTGTGAAAAGGAACATGCGAGCTTGAACCGTTAACAACAGTTGCAATGACTTCCACCTCCGCACAAACAATAATGTCGATGCCGTCTACGGGAACGATGCGGTGCGTCGGATCGCATCAAACATTTGTTGTAGCGATCTCACCCTCTTGTATGCCTCGTAAGCTTCGCGAAAGCCGTCACCATAGACGGGGGAAATGTCCTGTTTCAGTTGATGCATGTAAAACTTGCGCAATCTACGTTCGTACGTGCGCTTCTTGGTCTCTTTGCGCTTCATAATCTGTTTGTACTTTAAAAACATAAAACTCATCAGTTGGCAAATGCCTTCCTCGATCTGATTGAATTGAAAGGTTACGTCAGTCACGAGCACTGCACAGCATTAGATGGCGTCATCGTACCTTGGGAGGAATCTTGTCGGGAAAGTTGTCACTCAGTTTAAGAAATGCATGGGTGGCTTCGTGTGCCAAAACTGATGCCGTGAGATCGTACGGCAGTCCATGCAGGATTAAAATGGCGTTCACGGAGCGGGTCTGTATACAATTCATCCATTCAAATAGCACATGTCTCTTTAATGACAATACCCTTGATAATTCATTACCTAACACACCTTTTCAATGGAGACCACACGAGGAACTGCGTGCTTGCCGGTCCGACCCATGTGTTTGATTTGCGAGACCTCGGACAGGCAAAGACCACGCGTCACGTGGCTTTCTACAGGCTTGTTTCCATTCATCAACGCTTTTGTCCTCTTGTGAGCGTTGCATTGCTCGTTAAGCACAGAGGATTCGACAAGGTAAACTGGAATCTTTAGCAAGAGATACAAGACGGTTACTCGAGCTGGCACACGGACGCCAAGAAACCACACGACGGACAAACCTTGGGTAAGTCAATACCAAGATCGCGCATGTACGCCCACACCTCTTTGACCACATCTTTGGCCTATAAAACCACGACAGAATCGCATAAGATTATACCCGCACATATCGATAAAGGCTGCTTAATACAGTACCTCGTCGGAATCAAGAATAACGTAGTTCAAGCACTCGTGGCATATCTTGCGACCGTCACTATGCTTATGGAATTGCCGTCCTGGAACTACCGGCTAGCATCGTATCAAAAAAACCATGTCAACAAGGCTGCATGCCATGTCTTCTTCCATTATAACTCCACACCTCGACACGCTGACAACTGCAACAGCGGTCACACTTGTCGTGATTGGCGCAGTAGTATTCCCCTCCAAAAGGCATAACCTGCACAATCCAATGCAAGCCGTGAGCCTTTCCCGTAGAAGCTGTCAAGAAATTCTCCATCGTACCTTGAACGATATTTTTTGTGTACCTGGCTGGTACGGGATAAAATCGTCGCACACAACGCATCTATCATCCCAGTTACTAACTCACAAGCAAGCAATCTGTTGCAGTTACATCGCGTACCGTGGATGGTAGAGCTGCTTGTAGCATTCGTGATGGTAGTATTCGCCGTCCTTCATCTGAAACTGATTCGTTGTAAAGTTAGTATTGCACGCAGCACAGCGAAAGCAGTCGGGATGAAAGGCATTGCCATCGACATTGACCCGTTGTCCAAATCTGTGCTCAAATGGACGCGATGAGTTCAAAAGCTCATCTCAGTTCACAAGAAGCATGTACGTACTTGACCTCACGCTTGCATCCAGGACACTGCATGATACGAACAGCATTGCATGCTTCACACGTCGGTGCGAGCTCGTTTGCATTGAAAAACGTGCAAGTAGGACACTTCCAGCCCGTAGAACCTTGAGAGGTTCCGTTTGTGTTGGCACTATCTTTCATCTTTACATTCGCTTTGCTGCTGCGGTTTTCACTTTGCTTTGTTTGACTTTTAGGTCCATTTGGCTTTTTTGTTGGAGTCTTGGTTTGCCGCATTGGCTTGGGCATTGAAGCACACTCTGGATGATAATTGGCACCATTGACCACTTGAAAGCGACTTGGCAACGGACGTTTGCATCCTGCACAGCAAAAGCAGTCGGGATGGTACGTTTTGCCATTGACATGGAGACGTTTGCCATATCTGTCATTCCAGTCAAAGTGTGATCAGAATAAAAGCAGAAAAAAAAGAACAAGGTCGTTCGCACTTGATCTCGCCCTTGCAGGTGGGACACTGCAGCACACGAATGGCGTTGCACGCCTCACAGTTGCCCGCCGAGTCGTTCGCATTCAAGAGCGTGCAGTGCACACAAGTCCAGCCCATGTCGTCGGGAGCAGGCGAATTAAACACTAGTACGAGGATAAGACGGCGATATAGAAATACAATTCCTTGACGATACAAACTGCAAGACAAACGCAATTTCTTGCGTACGATCCTGATTGAAGTAGTTCACGCTGCCACCCAACATTGCATGATCAATTCCGAGCAGACGCATGGAACAAGCGTAGACCGGGCAGCCCGTGCAGATTAAGACAGGCGGAAGGTCGTTGACCACGTATCGAACACTACTCCTGACATCCTTATTGTTAACTATTGAATTAAATCTTCCGCATTTTTAGTTATTTTTTGAAGGAGATGAACACCTGAATCAAAAGACACGTGGAATACTGTTCTCTGGCCGTTGTGAGTCAGTATTCAAATCCTAAAATTGGCTTGTCTAAACTTCTTGAAATGCTGTTAATTATTTACGATTCGGAGGTCGCTTTTCTTTGTCGCAAACGTCAAGCTCATCAATGCGCTGAGTATTATGCTTGCTCAGCCTTCCAGTCTCTTGGCCAATATGAAGAAGGCTGTGGCCATTAGTAGCCACCGTGTGGCCACCCATGATTATTAGAGAGGTTGAGTGCGGGGACAATGCTTTCAAGAGGTGCCTAGGGCATATTAAACTTTGGTCAGACGTGGAGTCCACACAATAGCAAGACCGCTCCACTTGAAGTATTGAGGGCGCCGACGTCATATTGGGAAGGTCACCTCGCACGACCATTGATCGTATGCATGCTCTGTCTGTTTAAATTCCTTGCGATTGACAACTTTTAGTATCTAGTATCCTTTTTTCCCTTGATAACATGATTTTGAGATCCATTCCCATGTTTGTCCAAACATCCACGCCCTTGCTCGCCTTTATTTATATTCAGCTGACAATTTGCAAAGTCAGACCAATGTCACCGTGGGGAAGATTAAAGACGTGGGAGGGAAGGTTCTCTTTAACTAACACCAAGGGCACTTTTTCATCCACTAGTTAGTAAAAAAACGTGGGGGCTTAGTTTGTTTCTGTAGAAAGGTATAAGAACTGTAAATGCATTGAAATAATCACTGCAAGCAATGTCGACCATTAAAACTTATAGACCTACAATTGTGGCACCTTAACACACATACTCCATTAGATCACGGCTGACTGCTTTGCTGCTGTTGGTATCAGCAAGTACTTGAAATAGCGTTTACCAGAACGCGACGGTAAGTGTAGGCACCTGATCAACACTACTCAGTCCGTAAGACCATGACATTCAGGGCCGTACACGTGAAGAGCCTTGCTGTTTGTTTCCCACTCGTACTGGATGAACAAGTGCCAGGCACAACATGGCCTACAAATATCACAATGCCCGTCTTGCCAAAAACTTTCGGAAAGTAAAGGCCAAATTGAGGCTTATGAATATGCAACGATCTGCTTGACCCGTCTGTCTCTGTACGAAGATGACGCGTGAGCCATGACTTCAATTTTCTGGCTACTATATAAGGCTTCAAAAATTTAGCCATCCAATTCTGCATATAGTTATATTAGCATGTGCTGGAAATCAAAAAGAAGATTTCTAGTCTAAACGACATTTAAGAGAGCCATCATTTCTCTCCAAAAGCTATCCGTACTTTAAGACTTCGCCACAAGACAACATATCTGCCAAATCCAAATTAAAGTGAAGCAGACCGCTAAACGCTCACAGCAATACAATCGCGAACGCTATCAAGAGATTAAAGACTTGACTTCGGCATCGTTGTTCGCGATGAGTAATCACGTTAAGGGACTACTATTTTATATACCTGACGGGTTCGATTGTCTCAAAGTCTTGCGTAAAAGGGCATCGACAAACACATTGATTTTACCAGGCTTGTTTCAGCGCAAAAAGTATACTTACCGAATTTGACAACTACTTTGCCCTTTGTTAGGACAATCAAGGCAATTTATCGCCGTCCGTATGGATGTGTGATTTAAATTAACCACAAAATGTTCAAAGCCCTGACGATGAACGCGGAGCTGCGCCAGGCATACTTCATGACGAGTCACTCCTTGTCACGAATGAGGTAATTTCATTTGGAAGCCTTGAGCTGCCTGAATAAAATTGGTGAATTTATACCGCTCGTTCGCATCAAGTCGCAAAAATGCACAGCCGAAGGCGCAGTTGAAAGCGGCACAACCAGCGCTCAATACCTTTGTATCACTTTCTAAAGCCAAGATTGGTGCCTTCTGGATACTCTTCTCAATGTTATCAAAAGGTCTTGAATTTTGTTCTTCCAGCATCCTTAAGTAGCCTATTTAATTGGTTGGACAAAGTGTTTGTGAGGACAGCGATGATAAAATGTACTTGTACAACTTGCCTTAATCACTTTGCGATCTTAAAGAGGGCCAATCCGAAACGGATCTATTATCTTAAGTTCTGCCACAATTCTTTGTTGTGCTAAAGCTTCAATCTCGTCTGTCACATTTGTCGAAGTTGGCATTTGCTCATGGCCTCATATACTTGCCCAATGGGCATTTAAAGTCGACAAGCCTCGTCAGAGCGGCTTAAAAATAAAGACAAAAACATTGTCCGGGTGGAAGCTCGTATTGGTCGAAACAATCGTGTAACAGATTTTGAAATGTCGTCAAGGCGCTTGACAACATCACCAACCACTCCAGAAGTATACGGTAAGGCGTACTAAAATACTGGCACCTAGCAGTTCGCACTACAGATTTTAAAGCTGCTAATGCTTAATTTAAACCAAAAGCGATGCGAAGTAGAAAAATACTTAATGCTCTGTTATGTTTTGGTATTAAGTCACAAATTTGGCTTGTAATTTATCAGCACTGCGCCATGAGTAGTACACTCAATTACATTTTGTATTGATAGTAACCACCACCAGGTACACTTTACGAATCAACATGCGCCCATACATGCTAAAACCATCTAGAAGAAGACACTTATGCATGTATCGCTGCACTTTTAGCCTATTGTAACCACAAAGTGTTTGCTCTATTCTTGAATACACCGACCCTGTGGCTCGAGCGGATAGCCGTTCGACCCAGGACCGGGAGGTACCTGGTTCGATACCCATAGGATTCGAATCAAGGCAGCCGGAGATAGGTCACTAAAGTGGACGAGCCATCACACCAAGGTGTGTGACTGCCCTACCAACTCGCGCCCGTTTGGGTCAAGGGTTGGGTGGGGGACACCCAACTGACCGAAAAAGCCCCATAGTGTAATGAGGGATACGGAACCCGGTCCCAATATGGGTCGGATTGCAACCAGCATCCCACGATAGTGACAGCTTAGTCCTAGCGCGTGAGTTCCGGTAGCTTAAATCTCTATTCTTGGATACAAAAGTTGGTGACGAGTTGAAAAATTTGATTGCCGCATCATGCTAACCAATGCCGTTTTGAGAAGGAAGATCCGTGACCTCATTATGCTCTCGTTGATGACCGACGCAAGGGCAAACACGTGGCTTATGCTTCTATCCGGTGGAAGTTTGATGTGGATCCGAAACTTACGCTTCTTCACTAAATGACACATTTAAATCAAGACCTCTTCGAAATCACTGAGCCCAGGAAAACGCACCCTTTGAAAGATGAAAGACTTTTCCCGTTAAAATGAAGCATGAACTTACACCTGGACATTTCGTGCATCTCTATGAAATTGGCATTTGACCTAGCCATGGCTTCGTATCCTTAATTTTTCAGCTTTAGTAGCTCTGAAATGTCTTCAATTGAAGCGCACTTGCTGTGGCACGACAAACAGCAAATCTATCAATCATTCCTGTGAATCAGATTACATCCTTAATCACAAATTCTCTCTCGACACCCGGAGATCGACTATATATCGCAAATTTATTCACTCATTGCAAAGGTTCCTAGCCTAGCCGGCATTCCGAATGGCGTCAAAAAGTTCTAAGCCATAGATTGAATCGGCGCTGGTTCGGAGTGGTCGAAAGTGATAAGTGAAATCCCATTAGGCCCTGAAAATATGTTTTTAGTATTGATCACACGCCATCGTGGATGAGGGAAGAGGCTTGTCTCATAAATACGTCCTAGGTCTAGCTCTCGAACACTATCCCCAGTCATCCGATTCACTAGCCATTAATAAGATCGCCTACCTGGGTTGTGGGAAGCAAAAAAAACGGAGGCCGACAAAAGAGAAAGTAGACGTCAAATGATGTCACTCTGAGGATGCAAAGGTCAAGTCCCAACCACGATTTGTCGTAAAAGTCGAGTCGCAGGCGACCGCCAAGCCGAGAATTATTTGCCGGTAAGAGCGCGTTTGGCAGATTATGCCTGACAAACTAGCCGCTAAACTACCTTGCTGGATGATTGTGTTGAATTGTTGATAAATCCAGCATATCAACAGCGTATTTGTGATCATTATGATTGCAATTGAGGCTGTACGAAACGAAACCAAGTATCACTTGATGTCTATTCTTCTGTGAATAATGACTTGGCAATGGGGATAATGTCATCAGGGAAAATGGGATCTATCAAACTTATGAGCTTGCGACAAGCACAAAGTAGATTAGAATTGTGATAGAGGAGCTCTAAGCTAAGACGCTGGTTAAGCCTCGGAAAGAGCGGTAGGAGTTTAGCTTTTTCATCAATTCAATCAAAGTCAAGCTTCCTGGTTTTGATAGCTGATCGAATCAAGCAATATTGAAAAAAATTGAAAATCAGATTGATTAGGTTCTGCATCCTTGATATGATTCCCGATGTGATCAGGCAACCTAAAATTGACTGTCGACCAGATTGGAAAGTCTAGGCAAGATAATTGACGCAACTGTGAGTGAAGACGTTGATTGAGCACACTTGGTCACACCAGAATCTTAAGTAGATGCGCCTGATATACGCGGCGCATTAGACAAAAATGGCGAAATAATATCGTCCAGCTGTTCGTGCGTATAGTCTTGCTACCGCCGTAGTAAGCGATCATTGCTGGCTGGATTAGCTGACTACTATATTTGCTGTTTCTTAAGCGATTATTTCCAGAAACGAGCGCTTTAATATTGCTTAAACTGCTGTCGCGTTTGGTGAGACACCGTACCATCGTCCACACGTTTTGCCGTGACTGCAAGTCTCTAGTGTAAGATACATGACGCGTACAGGGAGCATAAGCACGTTATGTTTGGTGAATGTCTTGGTGCGCGTTTGATAGCCCGACCTCGTTGATCAATCATGAAGTCAAGAGTTGCTCGGAATCGATCGACCTTAGCTAGCTATTTCGGACCATCGAAGCGTAAAATGTAGAGCCGCAACAGCAGTCATATGCTGACATCGCTTATCCAATTCGATACCAGGCGAAGAAATAGCACCTGCACAGAATTTTGATCGCTCGAGATCTTGAAAAGCTGATCTCGGTCAATCACATCCTTGCGAAAGTGCTCCTTTTTCGCTTGCCAACCTCAGCAGCCTTATTTGTGCCTAAAAGCTTACAGGATTTGATCTGCTTTAATTGAAAAGGTCTATACTCTGCGTCAATACTAGACGACAAAATTGCTCAACACTTGCAATAGTTGATATGTCACCACTTCTACCGCATCTGTTATTCGTCAAATTGCTACTTCGGGCGTGTGATCCGATCGTGAAAATTGATGTGGCCTTTTAAAATTACAATAGTGGATACGACCAAACCACAGGTCGAGCGAGCTTTCTTGGGGGCTTGCAGAGTAGAAAGACACTCCACACTTGTCTTCTGATGTTGTAAAGCCGCTAACAAGAGAAAGCAAAAATGCTCTTTCACAATGGTGGCAATCCGAACTAAAAACCATCGCTGGGACTCTCGGTACACTTGGTGCAGTGCAAGATGCTTTATATTTTGTTATAATGTCAAGCAAATCACCCTTAAAGTAGCCTGCATCTACGCCTATCCAAGGCCTGAAGTGCTACGTCAAAGATTGGGAGCAAAAAACAAGGCCTTACTCCCTCAAGCTAGGTCAAAACGCTGTCTATGCGAATGCTATGATCAGCCAACAACATAAAGGTCTTTTCTATTCTTGTAGTGCGTGGGGTCTACCAACTGTATAGGCAAAGAATATGGTGGGCGCGCGCTTGACGATATAATCGACAATCGACAATGTGAAATCGCTGTGACTTCAAAGATACATGTTTTTCGAAATCCAAAGATTGGCAACAAGCAGTCGACTATATATATTAAGCCGTTGAAGATTGCGCGTTCGTTCTGAGACTCGATCGGACCCACATGATCGATCGATCACGTGAATAAGTTTGTCGAGACGATTGATTTAGTCGACCGTCCGGGCGTGCCAAATTGGTTTTGCAGGAATTCGACATTACTAAGGTGTATAGCCAAGAGCTGTACCCTCAGCTCCTCACTTACTCAATCTTCCTCGAATTGTTGTGAGAGATTACAAGAGAGCTGTACCAGCAAATATAAGCTAAGAAACGCTCAAGCCGTTGAATGAATCCGAGAAATGATGATTCGTTAAGCAAAAGGAGCCTTACAATTCCGCTGCCCAAAAAATATCCAGTCGGTTTTTCATGTTAACAATTAAGCCTTTCAGAACATGTTTTTGAAAAGGGATTTAGCTCAGCACCAGGAGTTGGTCCCATAATCCTGCAACGCAGAGCACCTTCAATATCAACTCACTTGCAAAGTTTCTTCTGCCGACAAGTCGATTATATACGTATGAGCAGTGACAAGATTCTAGTAGTCTAGACGTCCTTCTTACTTTAGATACTTTCACAAAGATTATATTTGGTATCTTTTCGCTGACGCCCCATCGTGCAACTCTTTCAAATCAAACCGCAAATCCATTGTCGCGAATGACGTTGCCAAACCAGAGCGCCGACTTTTTCGGCGTGCGCTCCATGGTCTCGTAGTTGACCCAGTGAAGCCCAAAGCGTTTCGAGTACCCTTCCGCCCACTCGTAATTGTCAATGAACGACCAGGCAAAGTACCCACGCACATCAGCGCCTTCGGCAATCGCCTTGTGTAGACCTGTCAAATACTCCTTGTAAAACTCGACGCGAAAATCATCGTTTTGCGCTTCTTCCTTGGTGCGGTCGGGCCACGCACAGCCATTTTCCGTGACGAGAATGCCATTCGGCACGTTGTAGCGCTTTTGAATCCAGATGAGTAATTTCTGGAAGCCCCAGCCCACGACGTTCCAGCCCATGTCGGTGCGTTTCCATGAGCTGTCCGACGTCACTTTGATCCCTTCATCGAATCCATAGCCGCCCGTGTGATCGTTTGGTGGCGAGATCTTGGCCTCGTACTCGTCCGACGGTTCCGTGTAGTTGGTACCATAATGATTCAATCCAAAGAAATCCGAACTCCCTTTCAACAACTTCTTTTCGTCGTCTGTAAACTTTGGAAGACGCACTCCACATCGGTCTTTCATGACTTGAGGGTAATCCCCTTTGTAGACAGGATCGGCAAACCACCCGAGGGCAAAGAGCAAGCCACGTTCCGCCGCTTCTTCATTCTTGGCTTTTTGCACAGGATCGGCCGTCGGTTTGGGTTCACGCCAATCACAGTTCAGCGTGATGCCAATGCGACCTTTTTGCACTGCGTAAAACTCATTGCGATACGCTTCCACGGCACGGGCGTGGGCCAAGAGAAGATTGTGACCCGCACGATAGACTTCCGTCTGCGGGTGGCTCTTGCGGCCCGGCGCGTGGATGCCATTGCCAAAGCCCAAAAAGGCAGAACACCACGGTTCATTCAAGGTCAACCAGTGCTTGACCCGGTCCCCAAAGCGTTGGAAACACACGCGGGCGTATTGCGTAAAGGCGTCTTGGATAAACTTGCCACCCAGCCAGCCGTCATACTCTGTCTGGAGCGCCAAGGGCAGATCCCAATGGTAGAGCGTGACGATGGGGGTGATGCCGTGGGCGAGGAGCTCATCAATGAGCGCATTGTAGAACGCAACGCCTTGTTCATTCACCTTGCCAACGCCAGCAGGCAGGATCCGCGGCCATGCGATGGAAAGACGGTACCATTTCAACTTCATCTGCTTCATGAGTTGCACGTCGTCTTTGTACCGATGGTAGTGGTCGACGGCGTTGGCCCCCGTGTCGCCATGCAACGTCTTGCCGGGCGTGCGAGAGAACGCGTCCCAAATGCTATCGCCACGTCCACCTTCATTCACCGCGCCTTCGACCTGGTACGAGGCGGTTGCCGTACCCCACGTGAAATCTTTCGGGAACGTCAAGTGGTTAGGCATGAAGCGCTTGAAGGTCGTGGGTGCTGCGGATTGTGCTAATGTGGAAATGAATGGGTGGGGTATCGGAAGTAGGATTCCATCAGCCCACAGGATAAGATCGTTTCAAGATGCAGGAACGATAGGATACTATTTCTTGGATCGGACGAGTTGTAATCCTTATAATTTATAGAAAACCTTTTAAAATATTATGTGTCTGTCTTAACGAGTGCCATAATAGCACTGTAGCCGTTGCAATACCTTGATTAGGATACCTACGGCAACCCTGTTATTTTATGCAAAGTGGAACAGACAATGCGTGTCGAATCTGATTCGCAACCACAGAACAACAAAGGCTCCTCATCTGATTTCGTCCAACACAATCGTCTCATGTCTCGTGTACGATGCCATTCGAGCTGCGTATCGTGCTAGCCGCACTGCAGGCAATCTCTGCGCAAGCAGCTGCAATCCTTGCAATGTGCTACCGTGTGACGACGTGACAAGACGTAACGTGCCTTTTAGACATCGTCGTCTTCGACACCCAAGCGAGGGATAGGACTCGAGCAAGCCGGGTAGCCACTGAATTTGCAATTCACGCAAGCTTGTATCCTTTAAATCTTGCCGAGCACCATAATGTAACGCTACAAAGTAGAAATAAAGACGCGATTGTCTTGACAAAGCCAATCGGCTTCGTTTTCGCACCTCAACCCGCGCGTAGCCAGGTTTATCAGGTAAGAGCACCTTGCTGCTCGGGTCTGAGCTGCAAATACCTTTTATCGTGACAATGTCAAACGTCTCGACCCCGGTTCGATGCCTTCCATGGC
Organism: Plasmopara muralis; assembly: GCA_003676415.1. Taxonomy (NCBI): domain Eukaryota; phylum Oomycota; class Peronosporomycetes; order Peronosporales; family Peronosporaceae; genus Plasmopara; species Plasmopara muralis. The sequence goes on along the minus strand of RCHQ01000025.1, from coordinate 164,886 downwards.
CAAGTTCTGCACCATTTTCAGCTCGTACGATTTCATTCTCTCGTCGTTCAATCATGCAACTACTGGGCACACAACAAGAAGAAAGAAAAATCCCTGCGATTGACCGAAATGTGATTGAAAGGATGCAGGCATCGCACTCCAACGGCTCTGGCAAAGACTGGATCGGCCGTAGCGAATGAAAGTGAAGCTGCAATAGCTCTTGCTCATAAATCGATACAGTGGCCTGTTTCACCAAGTAACAGTCCATTTTTGCATCCATGTCGACTGGTACATCGAGTTCCAGTACCATGCTTCCATCCTGCGAAATCAAATCAAAACGACCGTAGTGACTTCCGATACTAGCCGCCGCCAGCATGCGCTTGTTTGCTAGGGTTAGCGTCTTCAATTCTCCATACTCCTTCAGGTACGAATAACTGCGTAATACTAATCGACCTTCACCTTGATCAGTCTCAGACCGTACCAGCTTCACAGTCACCATTGTTTATATATCCGATAAGTTGTTTGTACCACATTTATTAACATTGGACGCTTCCCGGTACCATTTGTGTCTGCCACAAAGTGCACAGTTATGCCATTTGCGTGTGCATCTGGCACTTTGACTGGAGTGATAGTCACTAACTCATCCGTAGCCTGCAACCAAAAGATGCACAACATTAAGGCATTCCTAATCATGAGCTCATGACTCAAACACCTTTGTACCTGTCCTCTTTCAGTCCAAGAAGAGACCACACGGGGTGGTACACGTCGGTCATTCGAGCGAGAAATGTTTTGGGTCTCTAACACTTGTTAAAAGGTTTGAAACTCGATACAGAGATGAGAATAACATAGCGTTGCTAACGCTGAACGAGTGCGTGTCTCTTGCAAGGCTCGAAACAGCTTTCGAATCCTCTTGCGGCTTTGTTGATTTACGTAAAGTAGTTTTAATAAACTCGCAGCCTCCAGATAGGTGATTACATGAGCAAGCAGCCCAACATTCAACAATAGCGTATCCCATCTCGCCGGCACACCCATCACCGCCAAATTTCTTCCAGATGCGCCGAATTTTGTGTTTACAAACAGGCCTAAACGATCGATATATAATTATCGATCCAGCACTATAGTTAATTTAAGACTTCCATTTTTATGATTGTTGCATCTACATTCGATTCAGAGATGGGAGAAATTATTGACCATGAAAGAGATCAAGGCGACGACCTTAGTACAAATCTTCTTGTCAATTGTTCGAACGCGGATGGTGAGATCATACGCACTGTACCAGTGCGATCTGAGAAATGTAACCGAGCTAGTAACTTTGACAACAAAAGCACGAACGATTGGAGTTTGAGTTGTGACAGTAGCGTTCGAGCAGTCAGTCTAGTGCAAAGCAACGACGAAGTTCGAGAGTGTCGCGACGACCCAGATGCTTTCATAAAAGATGACGGTATTGATCCTAGTCAAGTGGAGCGGAAGACCTGTTCTTCTCACGATGAAGTATTAAGTGAAAAGGGTGCATTACAAAGCGAAGAGATTGCAAAGAAGCAGTCTTTGTTTGAACTTGTCCCTTGTGAAAGCCCAATGTTACCTGTGCTGAACAAGCATCAATCTCAAACTTTCGAGTGGAAACAGGTTGAGTACGAAATGCCAAATGAGCTCAATACAGGTCGAGGGAATCTTGACGAAGACTGTGCTGAGCGTCCACTTCTTCAACACGAGAAGTTAACCAGCTCGCCTCACCAAAGTGTGGTCACAGACTTAACATTAGTGACTTCAGACCATAGCGACTTGAATTTGAATTTGAACAACTTGATTCCAGTACTTAATGAAGCAGAAGGGTCGCAAAGCGAGGCGAAAAGAACTGGTGAAAGTACGCTCCTCAACCATTCTTGTGTTACTCTGCAATCACAGACTAAGAATGAGCCGTCATCTTTCAACTCGCTCACACCTGTTGATAAGAAGGGCACTTATACTGTCGAGTCGCTCTTTCCTGTCGTTTACGAAAGCGTTAAGACTCTAGAAACGGCACAAAAGACTTGTGCGAATGAAAAACCAATGTCGAGTGGCTCCTCTAACACTCCAACGTCGACGCAAAGACAACGAGGACGCAGCGATGATAAAACTTTAATCAAGCGATTAACTTTGCGCCTGACAGCGCTCCAAGCCCAAGTTGACAACGCTACTAGCAGTTTGAAAAAAGCAACTCATTCGTATAAATTGCAACTCTCGATCGCTGAAAGTGACTGCAAGAAACTATCGGAACGGAAAGCCCGATTAAAGACGCAAAATGCCCTTTTGACTACGAGTCTCCAGCGGTCAAACGCTGAATTGAGCAAATTAAAGACTGAAAGCGAAATTTATGCGAATAAATTACCACGGTTGCAAGCTGAATTGTTAGAGGAGACGTCACAGGTTGATGAGATCCAGGCGCAATCGTTGCAGGCCCAAGTGGCGATGGTCCAATTGAAAGCGCGATCGCATGTTCTTCAGACTCGAAATCTTGCGATCGATGCGCAGAATAAAAAGCTGACGCAACAACTACGCGAATGCCAGCAGCAGTTGAAAAGTAAAGCCGGAACTTTGCAGCAGCATATTGAAAAGGCTAAGAATACCGAAGGCGAGTTGAACGAGCTGAAACTTACTTACGCACGGGAAAAATACGAGTGGAAGAATCGATTTAAAACCACTTTGCAGCGCTTTGAATGGGATAAAAAGAGGCTCGAGACTGCAATGAAAGCGCACGAGGAAAAACAGGTTGGTGATGTGAAAAACAGAGCAGCGAAAGCGAGTAAAAAGCGACAAAGTGCGGAAGTCGTGGCAAATAAGCTGCAAGAGCAGTTGAAGCAGTGCAAAGACGAACTTTCGTGTGCCAGGGATACCTTGCAACATCGTTCAAACGAGGTGCGCAATCTCGAGAGTCTCTTGCGCAGAGCCCATCGGACGGAAGCTACGCTGCGCAGCGAATTGGTGGACTGTAAGTCCAAGCTCCGCACGCAACAAAAGCATCGTACAAGCATGGCGCGTCAGTCCAAGCGACATCACAACCAGATTCCGATCGAGCTCGTGCTACCAGTCACGGATAGTAGCGAGGACGAAGACGAAAACAATTCGGCGAATGATTGGAGCAATGACTCGCTCGCTGCCCAGTCTTCCCCGTTACGTTGCAGGGAATGTGTGCAACTTCAGGACCAGCTGGAGCACTTGCAGCAAGAGCTTCGTCGCCTACGTTCGCTCCACGCTACTGAAATGAAAGCGCAAGCTACCGTGCTGGACGCGTTACTTTGCCGCGCAAACGGCAACTAGAAAGATATTCAAATGCGGAATACTACGTGAGAATAATAAAGATAATATTTAATTCAGTGCACTAAAATTACGCAAGTGTAGCAAAATTTAAGTCAACGGGTAGATGTCGCAGTGCTCGAGCGAGCCAAGTACACCCATCGAGAGGCCAAAAAAGTGAAGCCTATGCCGCAATAGATATTGAAAGAAATAGTCGGGTAAAGGAGTGGATCCCATGTCAATTAGGCACTCGGTATTGAACTTTTGCCTTGAATTTGCCTCCTTGTTGAAGTGTTTTCGCTCTTGACGAGGCGTCATGTGGGTTGGAACGGTGTTGAATCGATTGTTTGGCTTTACCTTGCGCTTAGGATGAAGGCCTTGAGGATACGGATCAATCAGAGCCTTGCCATTCACGTACAGGATCTCGGGTGTCTCGGCACGAGCATCTGGCATAAAGTGCAACATACTATTGCAAAGCGTATCAGGGTGATGCGTCATGTCTTCGTTCGGCATGGAATCGACTGCACTGATACTCCATGGCGAAAAAGAGTAGGGGACATGAGCCAATTCAAACGCAAGCCAAAAAGTTTCTTTGTCCCCCCATGAAAACTTGAACCGAAAACGTTCTTCCGTGATAAACCAAAATAAAATATCCATCACTGCTTTGCCCGCCCGTTCCTTATCAATGAATACCATTGACGAATCCATTTCGTGATACGTCAAGCCATTATATGCAAACGAGCTAAGCAGGTGTTGGGAAGGCGCATAGCCTTTAGAAACATTAAATGTGGCGTAATCAAATTGGTGCAGGAGTTTGTGCAAGTACATTTCCCCATCGTCATCACGCGTAAAAAAGCGTGTGCCAGGTCGGACACGATCGTAAAAGAACGTGGTACCTGTTTGTACATATCCCTCTAAGCTGCGCACAATGGCAGGATCCCGAAAGACGATATTATCCGCGTCGAGCAGAATGACGTGGCGAACATCGGTGTGGTACAGCGCAAGGACCTTGATCCAATAACTCTGGAACGTTTTTGCCAAATCTGCTGTCATGACACCACGGGACATATAGTCCGAGCAAACATCCACTAATTCGAGACGATTATCTAGTCGAAACAAGAGACTGACGGATTGAGAAGACAATTCTGCTTCTTTACAATAATACACTTGAATAAGGTCTTGATTCCCAAGACAGCGGAGTTCGCGAATAAGTGACAGGCCCAAGTTGAGCATTTTATCATGCAGACACATTACAAAAGCACGTTCGCGACTGACTGTCGTGTCAAAGTTTTTGCCACGCTTGTAAAAAGAGGATGATGAATCACTTGTACCCGGGTCCATTAGATTGGGCGAAGCGGAGCGTAGACGATAAGTGGGACCGACGGCCGTATAGTTCATGAACGAGAGGCTGACGTAGTTGATGGTCGCAAGCACAATTGTGATGGCTACAAACACCAACATGGTCTTCCTTGCGTTGAGGTGGGAAGAGCGCTTCATGGGAACGCGCTGGCTGACGTACACATCTACTCAATGTCCGATTACAAAATGTCCAAAAAGTCAGAGTTGGGCCAAAACCTAATTTTTTGACTGAATCTATCGAGGGCAAAGCCTTTTATTATTCGTGTATCATTATATGCCAATAGAATATGATAAAAAAAGGGACCCAACGAATACCCGCCAAAATTTGGCAAGCTCGCCGGATGCTTTTACTCTGGCTTGTTTTTGTTGCGACACTTGTAGCTCCTCGCACGTGGGAGCAGAATAAACGACGCACAATGAGCTTTGTTTCATTTTGCATGAGTTTCTACTTGGTTGCATTAACAATTTGCCATTCTCCTTGATGCAAACGATGCTAAGTTTTTGTTGAACCCCATTCGTATCATTATGTACAGACTCGAGGGCAGCGTGTGCTTGGAATTGCTTTGCTTCAACAATACGTTAGGGCACTGAATGCGCTTCGGCACACTAATTATCATGCAAATTGTTTCAAAGCTTTGTAATTCTGGATATCGAAGATTTTCCATGTCTACAGAGTACACATGTAGAAAAAATCCGTGGACTTGGCACTGAATTATGATCGCCTAAGCACACTGGCCGTAAAGAAATTGGCGAGCGTACTTGTAGAAAACCAGTCAGAGAAAACGACAATTTTATGCGCGGAATTGTCGAACCAACAGACTGACATCACTAATTGAACTTATGATGATATCTCTACTATAAAATAAGACATGATGGAATCTCTGAAAGGTGTGAGCTGTAGCAACGTAATCAATACGATTCTTCATCTGCAGCGCATATTCGTTGGATATAGATTCATGCATACACAACTTCACAGCCTTAAATTGATATAGATGATTACGACATTGTTATCCGCTTACGGTCTACGGAAATTAGACGGTTGGCAATGGTACCAAGGTAACATTACCAGTGATATATTAAGCGTAGCTGCTTAGGCATGTACACGGTCCCCTTTATAATTTTACAACTAAATTTAGCCTATTTAGCAGTTACAGCCGTTTTTAGAGAAGCAATCCCTTTTTTCATATGGAAACGACGATTCTTTTTCATTGCCAGCTGCACGAGTAGGAATGAAGGTTGAAGGGGAACATTGTCCTGCAAAGCGCAAAGAACTTTGAACTTGGTCCAATTTCGGGTAGAAGCACCGTATAGTATAAGAGATTTTAAGGGAGCCACTCACTTTTAGCTCTTTATCATCCCCCCCTTTATCTTACGAAACAGTTGTAATGATAACTACTCTACACACAGTACAGCCTGCGATTGAAGGGCCATTTAGGGAAAGGTTGTGGAAGTGGGCGAACGCCACTTTGAAGAGCATTGTTGAGCGGATTCAATGTTGGCCAGATTATTTGTTGTTAATACTTGTGAATGCTTGGACGCGCCATATAAGACTTGTTTATTTGCAAATGGTTAGCAAAACGACACAAAGAAGAAGCTTGGTAAAAGTTATATGAAGGCCTGGCATGAAATGGTGTTCTTGGAGTTGACGAGTCTTGTAGCAGCGCTGCAATTCGCTTATGAAAACGTATAATTTGACGAAAGTCCAAAATATTTGTATGTTACTGGTTAATTCTTAGTATTGATCCATGACTGGGTAGATGGTAATATATACTTTGAAGTGGATTTTGAAAAAGTTCCGCAAATGTGAATTTTTGATGTTCAATTTGTATCATTTGCAAAGTCGATCTATAATAGTGCATCCGAACCAGCCAATTAAAGCACGCATATGATGCTCAGGTTCTATATAAGGGGGCTAGTGGTGAATAGCGAAGATTGAGTGGGGACTAGCGGCTCCCGAAAGAAAAAAGTATACCACCGCTATACTGCTCCTTTTGTAGTGTCCTTTGTTTACATGGTGCAATTTTCCATTATGTACATTCATAGTATCTTTTGAAATCAAGCAGGCTAAGGTTTGAGCTTAAAAGCAACGACAGTGGAGCAGACATAAGAATGCCCCGTCAAAGCAAGAGCGTATATTGTAAATAGTGTTTTTTTCAAAAAAACGGAGATAGTGCGCAATATACATAAGATTGGCTTACATGGTGATGCTTTTGAAAAGAATGACTGGCGAAGCCTACAATCCTATCCTTATGCTTCATTTTCTGACCGCTTTATCAAATTGACGTGAGTATAGTACATAGTCCCTAGGTTCATTATATGTATACGGTGCCTTCTGTTTAGGTTAACTTTTACTTGCATCATATCAGAAATCAGTGGGAATTGCGCATAAGTTCAGCAGCTTATTAAACGAGTGACAATAGAATACAAGGCCTCATTAAACCTTTGATTAAGTAGTTAGCTTAAACTCATACATCTACTCGACGACCGCCGTGAATGAGGTTTGCATGACCGCTTGGGGTTCACAAAGACAGTATTCGTCGAATGTTCAGGTAATGTCATCGAATGACGCAACGCATTCGGTGCGACAATGAATGTTCGATGTATTCAAATAACTGACCTACGGTGAATAGGGTGTCGGTGGCAAACAAGTAGCCGTCATCATAATTTACTTGAGGAAAAGATACAAGCTAGGTTTTTTGCCCATTAAAGCAGATTGATCGGATAGTGGAGAAGATCTAGACGGGAAACGTCGATAAATTCTGGAAATTAATCCATTTCAGACGAATTTGTACGCTGCCTGGCACACCATTCAAACTTTGAGCTTTGATTTGCAAGTTAAGCGCCGTGAAACAACGCAGATATTAAGATGCTACGAATGTATGTATGATAATAAAAGTCACACGAGTGGTATATTAGAACATGCCAGTAAAGTGAATCTACATTCATTAGTTGCGAAGACGTGAACAAGATTTTTTTTGCCTAGGTTACATTATCTTACGTTTCAAGAATAATTAGCGAAGCGCAAGACAAACACTGTGCAGTACAGACCCCTCTTTCCTTCTTCTTATCACAAATACACGTCACCGACTAAAACGTTTCATATTTAAGGCTAACGGTAAATACTGATAACATAATGTAAGAGAAGAGCGATTGCCATACTCAGACAAATACACGATGTTAAGCATCGTTGGCTATAAAGTAAAAATGCAATGCTTCGAAATCGTTCAGTTTTGTTAGTAATACGTCAAGCATTTCTCACGACATCAGCTTAAAGCTCGACAAACATAAAACATAAACTAATATCAGCCATATAAATTTGTGTCAGCTCTATCTACAAATACACGAAGACAAGACAAAGGCGAAAGCGGGCAGCCCAGGTAGTAAAGCAAGGATCGAAACGGGTTAGTACCTTACTATCCGGAACGGAAGCGGCGCTCGACAAGTCTTAAATATCTAACAGAGTGACACAAGTGTACGTTTGTCTGTCCGAGTGATGGTTCCGGCTACCACCCTGTGGCTCGAGTGGCGAAAAGCCCCACCCGGAACCAAAAGATACCCGAATCAATACCCATGCGAGCCGTATAAAGGCAGCCGAAGCCAGGTCACTAGAGTGGACGAGCGATTACAATCTAAAGTGTGACTGCCCTACCGACCCGCACCCGAAAGTGTTAGTGTGCTGGACGTTCAATCGGCAAGAAAAAAGCGCTCTAGTCCAACACGGCATTTGAGCTGATAGCTCCCAGCATTTCGCGCTAACGACAGCTTAGTCCTAGCTTGTAAATTCGATAGCTTAAATCTTTGAACGGTTGTGGGTACAAAACTATCTCCTAATCTGGCTATTAACGGTCAAATAACGGGCTTAACTTTACATAATACTGTAAGTGTTATAATCAATTATTAAGCTCGGCTGTACTACAAATATACACCTCCTCATTAACTCATGCTCATAGCTATATCTCTCTCATTACGCAAATGCGCTTCCAACATTAAAAGATAATATTGTATATCATTTTACCTTGTACGCTAATGCACTACCGCGATAGTAGAGGCAGTGCGCAAACGGAGCTACGGCTGTCGCCGGCCAAACGATCGAGTTGCATTGGCAGCCTACACTTTATAACTTATTGCAACAAATTTGATAAGGCATTATCAGTGCATTATCAAATTTTTACGCTTAAACTTTAGCGCCTTATTCATGTGGTGGCTCTATAAGCAACATGCACAAATTTAAAATTTATTTGCAGCGATTTTTGGAAGCACAAATTATGATAATTTTATAGAAAATGTCATATGTGTATAATTGTTTAGAAATTCATATTGCTAAGTCATGGCATGGTAGTAGAAGAGTGAGCAAATTATTATACTTTCAGGGTGCTCACGATTCTCATGCTCCGTCTTTATATAATGTACAGCCAACTTGTACACCGATATCATACTTATAGTTGGTATTGGTGGTGTAATCAAGAGAAAAAAGGCAAAAATGGTTGCGAAACAAAGAGTGAAGAAGCGAAATTTACTGATGCTAAGTTTTGCGGAGTGTTGGCGGATCAATTTTTGATCAGTCGATACATAAAATACCACGATCGAAATTAGACGAAATACTTCAACAGCACGTCAATGTGGGAGAATATAAGGCTACTTATTTGTGATGATATGAAAGGGCTTAAGTCGAAAGATAAACTTTGCGACTCATTTCTATTCTATTCTATATTCGCACGACCAACTTCTAAAGTGTGAATAGTGCTTTTTAAGCGAACCTGCTTCAAGCATTTGAAATTGGTGGCTTCTTTTTAATGCATATTTAGTTATGCAGGTTCTTGTCATGCTGACGCAAATAATAAGTATGTAGTAGGACAGCAAGTGCATTATACTGAATGCAAGCGAGAAAGAGAGCATTTTTCAGCTTACGACAAATCTGACATGTGTTCTTTCTGGGATAGCTCTGAGCCGCAGGTCCGCTAATAAGCCCGAGCATCAAACTTTAGAGTGCCAACATCGCTCGAAATAGTACATTAAGCGCCGTCGTCATTCGAAAAGTAGCAAGTAAATGTGTCACGCAAATGCGTCACGCAAATGCGTCACACAGATAGTAAGTCAACCATGCTAAATGTTACTGTTCGATGTTATGCTCAGCCTCAGTATACTTCAATATCGAGTGGGCGAAGTTATAAAACGAAACAGCGTGGCAAAACAACGACAGCAATGTGGGAACCTTGATGCAAGAACTTCTCCTTCCATAGACATACTTTTCCATTGCCAGAAAAAAAATGTCTATCAAGCTGACGTGACTCTATTTGTAGTCCATACGAGAAAGAAGGTAACACACTTAATTCGTATCCTCGACTTTAATTCAAAAGGTATATGATTTCTTATATTGTAGTTTCAGGGGACGAGGAGGCCTTTTGTGCGAAAGCTGCATGACGATTTACACAAACACATTTTGCAATCACTTTACAAAGAATATATACGAGCTGCGCATATCGCTCAGCGTGCCACTAAAAGACCGAGTTTCACAATTATTATGTGAAGGGGCTACTTAAATTCGCATTTGGATGAGACCAGCTAATGCACATATATGTACTTAATGCTTGCCGTGAGTTGAAAAGGATTAGTGATCGCTTGATTAGCTCCGGACATGTGTTGCGTCGACATCCCATGTCAGCTTAGTAATGCTGAGAGTCGAGGTTGCACTCACTTGTCCAATCGCAGGCTTCTAAAAGGCCCTTGTATCATAGGCCAATGCTTATTTTGCACTTACAACCATTGCTGTATTCTTTTGACATTTACCAGGATGGACTTGTTTATACACGCTCAAAAATGATCACTGACTTGCGCATAGCAATCGTGAGCTAGATCATGTCTTCGCATAGCTTGACTTCATACTTAATAAGTTTTCCAAAGATAACTGGCATCCTTTTTCAGCATCGATAATATCACTCTCCACGTAAAGTGGTTCTTAATGAAAAAAATTCGGGCTGATCTTTGTTGATTGACTTGTGCTTAACGTCTCACGCCCTCCAGACGGTCGGTAGATTACTTCTTCACATCTTTCACTAAACTTTCCAGGTCAAAAGACTTTGATGCAATAAGTGCTTCTCAAATTGCATAACTTTTGAATTTACGTAATAGTGTCCGTCCAATTAGTCACATAGACATTCGGAATCAGTAGTTTAAATACGTATTTATAAGTGCCGTCACATATCTATGAGATGTTTTCTACTCAAAAATTTACCGTGGCACTCCGCTTCAGGGCAACTTATTCTCGAAAAGGCCCCACTTCCTAACGTTCACCATAAAGTGTTGAGACTTTTAAAAGAGGCATATGGTCGTAATGAAGTATTTCCATACAGATTTAAGCTTCCCGAACCCACGCGCTAGGACCAAGCTGTCAATAGCGCGGGACGCTGGACTCGAATTTCGTACCCCTCATTACTTCATGGGCCTTTTTCGGCGAGTGGGCCTTCCAATCCACCCAACTCTCACAAGTCACACGTGTGGGTGTGATTGCTCGACCACTTTAGTGACCTAACTCCGGCTGCCTTATTTCGGATCCTATGGATGTCGAACCAGGTACGTCTCGATTCTAAGTCGAATGACTAATCGCTCGAGCCACAGGGTCGAGAAGAAACATCAAGATGCCATTTATGTCACTCTTGTGAGCACGTTGGGATAACGCGGAGGCCTTTCAAATTTTGCGTTGTAATTTACCCTATCAATTACGCGTAAAATCATGTCCTACGCTGTTTTCTATAGCACAAAATCGAGCAAATCTGACTTGAAGCTACTCGCCTAGCACAGGATTTGATTACCATGTTACTGCGTCGTAACGCACTTGTCTTTCGCCCTCTCAATGCACTCAAGTATGCACTTGAACGTACCAATCAGTTTCCACTTTTGAGCCCTTTACACTCCTGGCACCGGCCTGCATGTCGGTCCCTCACTTCATCGACGCCCACCAAAGTATCGCCACTGCTACCGACGTTGCACGGTAAAGATCTGCTGAGTCTCGTGTCCAGAGCAAGAGACTCGCATCCTTTAAATTGGGCCGAGGGTATATCAGTCGCTGAAGAAGTTGATCAATGGGACCTCATGGATCCCCATTACGATCTCACCACGGCCAAACTCACGAAACTCTTCTCACTCTTTCATCCCAATGGTAAGTGGGCTGCGTTTGCTGCAAATTGAATACTTTCCGCATCAGTTTTTACTAGCTATTTCTTAATTGCATATACAGAGCATGGCATGGTATCGTATGACGGCTTTCGACGGGGTTTACAAGCAATGGGAATTTCGTGCGAGAATGACGATGAGTTTAAGGCCTTTATTAGCCAAGTGGATGACGACAAGAGCGGAGGAATCTCGTACGAGGAATTTTTGTACGCGATTCAAGAGATCAAGATGGCACAGCTCTTTAGTCCGGACTTTGTAGATGCTTTGAATCGAGAGTACTTTGAGGTATACGGCTACAATGTTCAAAGTGCTAGACTGGGATCAATCGAGTACGCACCCGATAGGATTCGAAGTGCGTACCCGATTGAAGGAGTGGAAAAATTCATGTACTCAAAGCGACCAAATTGGGCGACTGTCCGATGGATAAATGTAGAGGGAACGGATCCGCTATTGATGCGTCGCCTGGCAGTTCGGTACCGACTGCATCCGCTCGCGGTCGAGGATACATTGGTGGCTGATCTTGAGCGACCCAAATACGAACACTACGCTGAGCACTCGTCCTTAGTGCTTCAAACTGTCCACGCTCGAGATATCGAAAAGACATTGGAATACCAACGATTATATCGCGCTTCGTTATATGTTCGAGACAATGAAGTCTCGCCGTTCGAAACCATGAGCAAAGCTGAATTAGAGACTCGACTCGACGATTTAGGCATGGGACGTATCATGGCACCGCCCGAACAACTAAGTCTGTACATCATGGAGAATGTGGTCATTAGTGTGCAAGAGTCGCAAAGTACGTTGTGGCCGACGTTAAAGCAGCGACTGGACACTTCATACTCCAAAGTTCGCCACAGCGGTGTCGCTTTTCTAGTCTATTCGATCGTAGACGTGTGTGTCGATGAATTGTCACCCATTGCACACACTTATGGTGCCAAGGTAGCGATGCTGTCTCGCCTTTTACGCCACGATCCACTGAACTTTGATGCCGATCGTCTTGCCAGGTGTTCAAAGGAAATCAAAGGGCTTCAGTTATTGTGCAAACCACTGTGGGAAATGATCACGCAACTCATGGAATCGAGTGACTTTGAAGGCGAAACTTTGCGGTATTTTCGAGACGTTCAAGATCACGTGACAGTCATTGATGAGACGTGCGATCGGCTGTTGGATCGATGCCGTCTTCTCCTCGATGATTTTCACAATGCACGCCGTACTCAACAAAGTGAAGTGAGCTACACATTGACCCTCGTAGCCACCGTGTTCTTGCCGGCACAATTTCTTACTGGTCTCTACGGGATGAACTTTGTCAACATGCCGGAATTGCAGTGCGAGAATGGATACATAATATGGTGGGGCGTCGTCTCGTCTATTGCCACTGGGACCGTTTCGTATTTCAAGTTTTATAAAAAGTGGCTGTAATTATTTACGGGTTACTTTTCGTCATCATTATAGAAAATTTGGTATGGAAGTGCCTTTGTTGGGAATTCAGAATATCGATGGATGTAGCAGATTGGCTGCCTCAATTACTGGCGTTTTTGCTACAGTCTGCCTTTAATTAGTTACAGTAACGCTCTCTACAATGACAAGAAGTGCATATCTTGTTGCGATTTTTCGCGATCACTTTTAAATGAGCTGGCGCTTTTGCGCCAATCAATTACAATAACGATGTCAAAGCCACCTGCGAAGTGGAGTAAGAAAAAAAGAGTATCTGATTAAAAGAGTTGGTAGCCTTCGTCCACAGATGAAATGGCCAAGTCCAAAAAAGTTGGTCTCAGCAATATTAATTCAAAGGAGCAACGAAAAGAGTGAAAGAGTGGACAGCCTTTTCTTGTATACATCGTCAAGCAAAAGGTCGGACCAAAAAGTAATGTGCGTTGACTAATTCGATCACTCAAGCCAGCGTCTGTGATTCGGATCCGGTGCTTTGCTATACCAACACTTAGTGAACGAGCTTTTTTTCGTCGTTCGTCAGCTCTGTATGGCTCATTTCGATGCATCTGACACCACAGCAACCAACTTTGAACTAATGACGCGCCTACAACAAATACCAATAAAATTTTATTGAAAAAAAGACCAAGGCAAACAAGTGCATGGTCATTTTTAACAAATAAAGTCGGTAGATGCAAGTCGACAGTTAGTAACGGTGACGCGCTCTGACCTTACGTTGGAAACTAGAGAGTAATACAAGTCGCTCTACAGAGCTAATCTTTCCAGGAGTCTCCCGCAAGCGTTTCATTCCTTAACGCGGTGAATGATCTACTGAACTTGTTAATTCGCTTCGTGTGGCCACGAACCACCCCTTTGAGACTCTAAAAGCGCCAAAATGGATCAAAATCGGCTTTCATGCTACCACTGGGGTGGAATATGCAACGTCCGAATGACTGCGAAACTGCAAGTGGTCTCGATGCAAGCTACTGCCACTTGGCCCTCCTCAGTCGTCATTGCATCATTTGCTCAATAGAAACATGATGCCGCTTGCCGCAGGATTGCGATCCCCTAGTGGGTTCGACTTTGTAAACTGCGCGGGTCCCGCACGTTTGAACAGCGCGATTCGAAGCGTTGCATCAAATGCAACGAGCAGTTGCAAATATTTGCGTCGCAGCAAGGTATCAACGTCAAGTCGAGAGAACAAGCGGGTGGTGCGACAGGAAATTCTCTGTGCTGGAAGTCTCCGTGTTCGCTCGTGTAAGTTTTTATGGAAGCCTATGGCTTTTCAATTGTTGGACACCATCACTAGCTACTCAATTGAAGAGAAAGTTTTACTTGATGATTCCGATGACGACTTGGATGAGGCCGAATGCGACGACATTGATCAATTGACTCGGCCGATCAAAACACACCACTACTCGCTGATTTTCTACCATCGGTCACTTCTGGGCCATGTTTGTCAAACCAAGTTAAACCTGAACGACACTCAAGCTCCAGTCAAGTGTAAATGGGATGACAATAATAGCTCGTTCGACTTTTCCATTGAATATGAAAGCTCTGGACCGATGGGACGCCGTCGCACTTTAATTTGCCGTGCACGCGATGCAAACGATTATATGTTTTGGACACAAGCTCTAAGCATTGCCACTGGTCACAGTGGAAAGAACAAAGATAGGAAAAACACCGAGCCGAACCGATGCACTTTTGCAGATACCGTGATGTCAACAGATACTCAATTGCACTGCCAAGATTCCACTTTAGAACGATTAACCTTCATTCCAACATCTCCTACATCCGCCACAGCTGCTCAAGCTGTCGCACCCCCAGACGCAAGCATCGCCGAGGAATCCGCTCTTAAGCCTGTACCCGCAGCCGTCGCTGCAGCGTATGGTTTAGATCGACAACGACGTGTTAGCATTGGGGCAAAGCCGACTTCACGAAGAGTCCAAACTCGTCTGCAACGGCGAAAACAGCCTGCACGTCCCGTGTGCACAAACAAACCGTCAATGGGAGCTTCAGCACGCTACAGTACTACGTCACGAGCCTCCACGTCCACGGCAGTATTATCTCCTTTTAGTACTCCTTACAGCAATAGGAAGAAGCGGACACATTCACCAGATCCGGAGTTGACCATGAGTCGACCCGCGACAGCCGATCAACCATGTCAAATGTCTAGTAGCGCTGCACATTCACAACAATACTGTGTGCAACACATCAGTATCTCCAGTGGTGCCCATGCAGATTCTAACGATGTAAGGAGGCCACACACCCCAAAAACCAAGCAAAATCGACTGCTGGCATGTGTTCTCAATACTGGAGCACTGCCACTTTTACAGTCCCCGTCGTCACTATCTGAGTCTCCCCTGGACTTTGTTGACTGCTTCAGCGAGTACAGTACACCGTTAGCCCATACGTGACCAAGTCTGCAATTACGATCGTAAATTATGCACTGATCTAAGTAAGATAATCTAGCACATGTCACTTCAATAGGCTAAAGAATGTGGTGCACATAGTTTGACGGCACTGTTGTCACCAGTACCCATCTCGTAAGCAATGAAGATATACGTGTACGTTGCAGCAGGAAACGACGACGATGCGCGTCGAATTTGCTGGTACGTGGGTACATCCGACGCTCAAGTGGAAAAGACGATACGCATACAGTTGCAATTGCCTCGAGACACGGACTTTTTGCTGCGAGACCTCGATGGTGACGTAGTGCCCGTGTCCTCGACGCTGCCAAATGGTCAGCACTTTACACTCGTGCTGCAAGACTTTGCGACTAGCGGAAACGTGCAAAAAACTGTTTTGGCAGCCAATGGCATTGAGGTAGCACATTCGTCAACAAGTTTGAAAAGAAGAAGGCTGGATATGGAGACTGCTACGCGTCCAGCGCCTCCCTCGCCGGTTAGTTTTCCAGCTCCTGCCACCAGCACATCGAGTCGAAGTACTCTTACTCCACCACGCTCGATTGCGACTATCATTGCACAGTTTGTCGACACGTTCACGCGACCAATTGCCAACGACGACAACGTTGCCTTCATCCCGAACGTAGGTCGCTTCGCACTCTATGAATTGTATTGCGAGGTGGTGCGAGATAAAACCTTTCACCCGAAACGCGAAGACGTGTTCTACAAGATGACATCTATGCATGGTAAAGTCGATCGACAACGCGTGAATCGATATTACCAGTCTCCTCTGGCGAATGGGGAAGGAACAGAAATTGTGCAGTGCAAACCACAGGGAAAGGGGGTCTTGTTACGGAGATATCGCCAAGTGGGGACTGGAGAAGAGCTGGAGAACGTGGTGAAGATTGCACCATTCGTTTCATGGCTGGGGCTGGACTCGAATGACGTGGTGACGCGGTACACTCGCTTCGTGAGTGGCTTTGAACCGGTTTCCAAAAGAAAGTACCATTCGACAACACCTGAAAAGTAAGGTTTAATTTAAAAAAGCTGCAAGGCGACTTGATCAGTTTATTTAATAACACTCTTTGCAGTGCTCGAATGTCTACAATTCGTCCTTCTTCTCTGCAGGTTCGTGGTTCTCAGACTCTGTGACATTGGGTTCCGTCGTCTCCTTGTCGGCGTCCTTGGGCAAAGTCTCGTTAGCCTTGGTGTCATCCTTCTCCTCCTCAGTCTTGAGTGGTTTTAGCTTTGGCCGCTTGGCCAAGACGACAACAAATTTTTTGACACTCTGAACCTTTTTGGCGACATCCGCCGACGTCACCAAAGGCGCCTTGTGCTTCGGAGCGGTCTTCTGCGACGATTCGGATTCAGTGAGCCACGCGTCTAATTCATCCAATTTTTCAAACACATCACTGCGCTCCTCGTCCGTCACTTGCGGCTTGCTCGTGCTCCATTCGTTCATGAGCTCGCGCGTGCTAAAAGTGTACTCTTTTGCAGTGTTGATCGCTGCCGGCAACTCCTTAAGCTCCGTCACGCGCAAGAGGATGGCACTAAGCTCCGAGTTTAATACATCCATCCTCGTCTTGTACTCTGCAGCCTCGGCCTTCTCGCCATCTTCATACAGCCATTCTTCCGTCTCTGTCAATTTTGTCTGAAGCGACTCAACTTGTTCCGGTATCGTAACGAGCTTTATCTGGCTTTCCTGGGCCGACAAAGCATCGTGAGCCGTGTAAATGAAGGTCTCAAGACTATTCTTGGCCTCAAGATCCGCACGACGCTTGTTGTCGGCCTTTTCCATCTCTTTTAACATCCGCATCGACTCCTTCTTTGTACGTTCGCTCATAGGTAAAATGCTGACGCCCTCTTCAGGCTCGCGCATCTCATGTGCACGCACTACAAGCAGCTTTTCACGGTGCGTTTTAATCTGCTTTTCTAGTCTAGATTCTGGCATCTCCTTTACCTCGGCAACCTTTTCAGCATCAGCCGCACTACTGTTTGCTTCGTTCTTCACCGCTACTTCAACTTCCACCTCCTCTTCAAGCGTAGCTTCAGCCTTGGCAATCTGAGCAATACCATTGCTGTCCAGCTCAAATGTGAGAGTGATCTTAGGCTCTCCAAGATTTTTATCCGCCATGCGAGCAGCAAACTTTTCAACACCTGTAACATTAAACGTGGCAATATGAACACTCACACCGGCAGGCAGCATGGAAGGTTTGTCGTAGCGAAAAGTACAGGACAAGTCACTTGAATGCGCGAACGACACTGACTTGCGCAAACCAAGGCGGTGCGACTCCGAGAACAGCGCCGCACGCTTCATCCACTGCTTCGACTCCACCTCCTCGATCTTGCCTGCGATCTCGGTGGCTGACAGATCGATGAGTCGCACACCAATCGGATAAGTCGCAATGTCAGTCATTCCCACCTGTCGCACACGAAACGAGTTGCTCAAATTTGCAGCACGAAATGCGGCGCCAAGTGCCATGGCCTCGTCGCCGTTCAAATGCACACTTAGATCTTTACCGGCGAAGAATTCGGAAAGTTGCTGCCGGATCTTTGGCATGCGCACGCCACCACCAATGAGTTCAATCTCATCAATGTCAGTAGCTGTGAGTCCAGCCTTCTCCAACGCCGCCTCTACGGGCTTCAATGTCCGTTCAAACAGGTCAGACGAAAGGGCTTCAAGCTTTGAGCGAGTCATGGACGTGAAAAAATCGATGTCGTTGTACAGACTCTGCATGACAACAGGGATCTCTTCATTAGCCGACAATACCGTCTTGGTCTTCTTTGCTTGTGCACGAATCTTGGCCATTGGACGAGGAACCTTTCGAATGTCTTCGCCAATCTTTTCGCTAAATTCCTGAGCAAGGTGTTCAGCCAGTCGCAAATCGAACTTGGCACCACCTAGAGATTCATCCCACGCGTTGCTAATTGTCTGAAAGGTGGAAATAGTCTTATTTTTCTTGAACCCATCCGGCAAGACTTGACTCGAAAACTCGACGATGCTCACCTGAAGCGAAGTAGAACCCATGTTGAAAAATAAAATTTTCTTCGGCTTTTCCTCAGTGTCAAAGCTCGAATGTACCGCCAAATGAAGCGCTGCCGCAGTGTTCTCGTTGATAAGTGACAGCACACGCACACCTGATATTTCAGCGGCATCTAGCATAGCTTGGCGCTGGGCCTGGGAAAAGTATGTAGGTACTGTAAGCACCCAGTCTTTCACAGATGCCTCAGCAAATGTATCAGTAATCTGGCGCGCGTGGGTGAAAACCATTGCAACGAGCTCCTCAGCGTGAAAAGTCTGGTCTTTTCCGTGTTTGAGCATGATTGTCCCGCCACGCGTGGTGTTTTGCATCAGTTCGTAAGGTAAATGCTCTTCATTTAGCAGCGCTAAGACCTGTGGATCGCTCAGCTTTGTGCCTAAAAGACGGCGAAGTTGCGTGTACGCTGTTTGAGGTCGGCGTACACCCACCGTAGCAGCGTCGGCACCATAGAGGCGCTCATCGCCATCAAAAGCCACCATTGTTTCGGTCTTGCGTTTGCTGTGCACGTTGGTGACGATCTCAAAGGGAGTACCAGGCTTGACAAGTGCCACCTTAAAGAACTCGCCACCAAAGTCCACGCCTGCCACAATCGCCTCAACCATCGAAGTCGACAGCAGCCCAAACCCAAGCACTGAAAGCAAAAGCATTCTCACCAAGTTCATACTGCTCGAAAGTAGGAGTGATGGATGGTCTTGTTTCCTTTAAATGCAAGATACAGATTGCGGAATGCGGAATGCGGAATGTTGAATGAGATAACATGCAATGGCCGACACGTGGCCATATGGCTACATAAATTTAGCCTATAGTATGCTAGCTGCTGACGTGGCGAGTAATAAATTATGGATTTTCAGCACTTGAATCCGAAAATTTAGCGTAAGAACATTATTATTTTCGTCGGGCCAACATTATTATCTTCGTTCGAAATTCGGAAAAGGTTGGTGCCAAATTTGTGAAACTGGTCAGTGCGCCAGCGCGGTGCTTGTGCAAATTGACTTAGCCTGACCACTTTCTGAGTTCTTTTGAAAACGTCCAAGGTTCGCTGTCTCAAAATTCTCTAGAACTTTATTGCTGTTTACAAAGCAGCCAAGGACTTATATCTCTGCCGCCGCAAAAACATAATTGTCGTGGCGAGCATAAACTTTATAAAATCTGCGTGTGGTGGCTCAAGTGGTTAACTGATCTACACCGAAGCGGGTGTGAACAAAAAGTTTCCAAGGTTGGTCTGCTTGTGGTCGATACAAATGTGTTACCAAGCGAATAAACGTCGCCGGAGTATTCGATAGGCTTTGGCTTAAGCCAACCTTTTTCATGGCACACCACCAGGCGTACTAATCGTAATCAATTTGGCCTTGCTTAGATTGAACAGCAAACGTCTACCAATTGCAGTACATAGTACGCGGACATGTTGCATAGGAGCACCTCCGTTTTTGGAATAAATGTCTGTGCAGGAGCCATTGCACTGTCTTAACTCATCCATCGCCATTTTTATGAGAAAATCGGTGAAGAGTTTCGAGACATTGACTCCCGCCGTGTGTCTTAATCTTTTGCAGAGTAGACATCAATGAGCTGACACTACGCTCGCGGTAGTGGTCATTGTGCTATGACACACAGCATCGTGCCCAACTGTGAGGGTTTTGATCAAGGATTTCTTGAACTCACGATATACCGACCTTTTTTATCCTTCTAATTACACTGCCTATAAGGCCGATCCAAAACCATTTCTCGTGCAACGGAGAATGCATTTATATCCTCAAGAGGGGGTCCTGTCTTTAGAACACTACCTATTAGATATTTAGTTTCGGCCAAAAACTGATTAGCTTCAAAGCCTCCGAGATTTCGCGGCACTGACATCCTTGGCAGTGCTTCTAATTACATCGCGTCTGCCGTGACACAATGACCAGTTAAAGTTCACATTTTTCTGTAAAGGTATTTTGTCGACCACAAGGTCGCTCGTAGTATCCAGAAATGGATTTTGTATCGCATCTACTGTTTTTAAGCAAAGCTATGTCACTCGCTTTAAGAGGTGTTTCCTTTGTTCCTATGTTACCCCCTGTGTCTTGCAAACTCACGTAACTCTTTGTATCCTGTGAAACTATGTCGCCCTCACTTAGTGGTTTATATTACTCACCTGTGATATCGCGCCAGCCTTTAGGTCATGCCGACCATCGTTACATCCCTATTACATGCATTTGATGGCTCTATGCTACTCAACCTATACAATCATGTTGCTTGCAGCTTGAACGCTCTATTGGTCTGTCAGCCAGCGCTGCAAGAAAAACGTGATTACTAGCGAAAGACAGCCTAAAAAGATTCATCACGTCTACCTTCGGGACGAGAATAGTATCTTTAATATCCAACTTTTTCGTTAGCGCTTCACGCACAACAAGAGTAAATTTATGGCCCTGTTGCGTGAAATAGGGCGGCTGGCCTTGCCCGATCTAGAGCTCTTGCTTTTCTGTTCACGGCGTGCCCAGGATCGAGTCTTTGGTGTCTTTGTCATGAACAAAAAAGACTTTGTGCTGTCTAAATCTTTGCATTGTACAAACAGAGCCTTTTTAGCTTTAAAAGCGCTCAAAATTGCTCCATTAGCCAGCCAAAACAAAATGGCTAATTTCTGCTGCTTCTTAAGGTGTATTGGTTGACTTTTTTTGACCGACGACAAACGTATGTCTTCGTGCGCAACTTCTCGGCGCTCTAGAATCTATCATGAACTAAAAGGAACTATTGTTTCTCGTAAACTTGCGTGTACATCCATTTCTACCTTTAAAAGCTGTTAAAATCTTAGCACTTTAGTCTTTAGTCAATAATCATCTGAATTCAGGTCTTCCCCGAAAAGGGCGCCTTAAGCCGGTGACCGGCGCTTCCCTTGTTATAAGGGTGTGTCTTCTGATAGCGATCCTTAAACATCTTTCAACAAGCCAAAAGATTGCTTTATCGGTCTTCTTCGTGATTGACGCGGATCATGGGTCTTAGTTTATCGTAGCCAAAAGCAGCAGCAAATGTTGCTTTTTTTCGGCAACAATTAAGCTCACAAAATCTGGCCTAGAGTCAGCGGGTCTATGAACAAAACTACTATGGGCCCTACAAGACGAGAAACTGTTCATTCAAGGCATTTTGGAGACGCGAGTTTACCTGTAGCTGTGCTCATTCGAAGAGCGCTTCAAATCACCTCTCTCCTTGTTTGTGGTCTGATTATTAAGAAGTTGAGTGCAAGACAAACCTACCCCAAGGCCAACCATTCATGTGTCACCTTTGACTAGTTCGGGAAGTGACTTTTAATTGCAAAGGCTCTCAAATCGCTAAGCCTATAAAAGAGTATTTAAGCTTCCTTAATTTGCTTCCACGCAATGAAGTTTGAGCTATAGTGGAGCTTAACGATTGCCAGAGGTAAATCATTTTTTAATTGTGCTTAGACATGCCAGTGTTTGACTCGAACTTCCCGATATGAAAGCGCAAGCTTCATGCGTACCTGAGCACCTGTGATCAAGGCCGCCTAAAGGATCCTTAATTCCGCAGATAAGACTCTAATTATCTTTTTCTTTGAAAACAAATTTAATTTCCAAGCTTTTTCGACCTAGACTTCACGTTAGACGCTGTCAACGGAATTACCGGTTTGAAGCTTCGGGCATAAACATTAGAGCCACTGATAAAGACAGTACTTCGATATTTGTGGTTTTGTATTAGCTTGCGCTTTCACCCTCTAAGCTGGCAACATCATCAAGTTCGGGTAAGAATAGCACAACTGTGTCTGACTGATGTGGAGGTAAGAAAAAGCTCATAGAAAAGAGTCTTTTTATTTTAGAAAAGGAATTATTGAGTATTTCTCTAACAAACGCCATTCGATCGAGCTTCAGAAGAGGCTATTCATAAGTTTCAACTAAGATTGTAATTTTTTGACAAACATGTTAAGATACCGTCAAATACAGGGTGCTCGCGAATGTTTTTGATCGTCCGCTTGCTAATTGAGCTCATAAAACATTTCGATCAGTGAGCTTTTGTCCGAATTGTAAGCCTTTGATTTACTTGAAACAAGGTTATTTCGGCTAAGTGCGACATCAGCACTGTATTTTCAGACCTTTTCTGATCAAATCTTGGGCCTCGAGTGCGTGGCTGCATCGCTTTGTAAAACATCGCTCGACTCTCTCCCCTCGCGAAAGTGATTTTGACACAATGTGCCCAAAATCAGATTCTGGTTCATCTGATGCGTCGGCATTACATGTCCGTGTGTGTGCATGATCTGACGCCATCGCTTTCTACCTCACTTGTAATACGCCTAAGGTAGGCTATGAAGAACGCTGCATCTGCATTTCTTTGAAAAGTCGTCAAGCATTTTTTGGCTTCAACTTCAAAATTGAAAATGATCCATGAAGCGCGAATGGAGTTCATTTCGACTAATAAATAGCAGCTTCACACTGGTCAAATAAGTAATAATGATTTAAAAGCGACATTTTATTAATACATGGGTCGACAAGCGAGATGGTGGACTTATCTTCTGAAGGCGTCGCAACAATCACAGCAACGTCAAAGCAAGCTTGTTCGAGCTTTGTTTTCCACCATTTCAGCCCATACGGGGTCAAAATGCTGGTATCAAATCTTTGAGCTTCAATTTGAGTAAATACATCATTCTGATGCGAATACTGAATAGAGACGATAAACACTGTGATGATTTATTCACTGAGCCAACGAAAGAGAGATTATGCTACCAGGGTACGTCCAGGCCGGAGGAGCAGCAGCGACATAGTTTGCATCAGTGTCGTAGGAACCCACCAAAGGTCATCGCGTGGAACGAGCCGTTGTCCATGTTTAGTAGAGGCGGATTCCCTTCAATAGTTGGCGGATTTTGGTGTACGACTAGCACCCTCCCAGTATTTATACGAGTCTACAAATTTTGGAAAGGTGTGTTTTCTGCCTGAACGATGGCGTTAAATTTGTTGCATACACTGAATCATAGATAGGTGAAAGTAGCATGACCAAGGTATCTAACAGTAAGCTTTTACAGCATAATCGCTTTCACATATTGCTCATTTGAGACCGGAGATAGTGAGCAATCGCCCGCGCGTAGATTTAAATTTTCTGCGTGTCGATTTTGGGCAAGATGCTTTGTAATTCTTCACAACTTGTTCATCAATAGTACGAAAGCAAGTTTTGATGGGATAATTTTTAAATTATTTTGTTTTAAAAAAGTGACAAAAATTATCAATTTATCAGGAAATAACTTTTTTAGAGTACGCTCACGCGGTAAGTCAATTACCTGGCCCATGTAGAAATTCTGTGCTAGGTCCCACATAGGCCAGGCGCGCGGTCCACACTTTTCGGAGATTTTAATTGCCTAAATGGACCTGACGGAGAAGTGACACGTTTAGCCTTTCCTGTTTCCAGCCAGACAAAACGTGTTATGGCAATCGACCTACACGTAGCGTATACGCAGAAATTATAACGGGTATTGTGTTTGAGAACGCAAAAATCAAGCGCTTAACAACGAAAAGGATCCTCTTCTGCTTAAATATGTATTAAAATAGCAAGTTATGTATTAGATTGCTATTTTTCTAGCTAGGTCCAAAAGCGATTATGTGATGAAATCTCGTGTTTGCGTAACTCCGTGAAGACAAATTACATTAAGTATACACATCAGCTATATCATGCATGATATATAAGTCGCTAAACCAAATCAAACTCAAAGCTTATCATAAGTAAGACCTCTTTATGTGGAAGTAGAGGCCGAGTCTAGTTCCAGCCTAAAAAACTTTGAAAAATCATGCGATAATTGTTAAGCATTTGATTGATTGAGCATGGAGGAGCCGACACCGAAATTTTTTGATAGCATCAAATTAAGCCATCAGTACGATAAGATAAAAGTGTTAAGCGTCATTTCGAATGCTTACGACTACGACATCGGCTGAGAATAGATGCAACTTCAAGGTCCGCGCTGCCAAACAAAACTAATTAAAATATTACAAGAAAGAGTTGCCACGAAATACGCACTGTATCCCCAAGATCATATACCGGGTTGAATGTCCTTCAAGTCCTACTTACACCATGCATACTGAGGAAAACGCCCCACTTGTCTTAATATTTCTGGTAGTATAACTTGCGAACTTACTGTGCCTCCTGACGCGCTTTCTCATAGGCAAGGCTATACATAAGCAGATTTTATAGCTCTTGTTGGCAAACAAATTTATTGAGCGTATAAAACAAATGCCATTTTAAAGCCACCAATGCATTCTCTATCGCAGATCACAGTCGATTAATTATCCCCTCGACAGCAATTACAGTTGCATCGTGCTCCACAATAGATTGGATTCTCGCTTCAAACGACAAAGACTGTAGTACAGTAATTTTTTATAAGTACATGGTGCTCCAAATACCGATCATTCAATCCGGAAATAATCGTATTTTTCTTGGTCTCGACAACATATAATGGCCTCTTATGTACAATTGGGAGGCCAAATATATGGACACCTGTAAGATTTTTTCTGACATAGTGTCAAGCCCGTGACTCACACGTCAACTTCTTTACAGTGTCCGCTTAACCGATGAATTGTTGAGAATATATACATCAGCTTTATCTTGGCTTGCCAAAGGACAATTGCTCGAGGAGCATATTAGTGCTTTGCGCTGCATATGCAAAGTAGTACGCTTGGCACCAGTTCAGCGAGTATAACGGGGAAACAAAAAGCAAGGCTGTTCATGGATAGTTATTTTCTTCTAAAAAATGAACTTGCGCACACAATAGTGATTCGCAGCCGCTGCACTTTCTCAAGCGATGCCGCAGCGATTGGGATTCCGTCTGCTCATACTGTCAGTAGACCGTCTGAGATAGATGGTCAGAAGGGTCAGCCGTGTGCTAGAAGGCATACTGCGCAGTATGTGCACCGAGGGTTCTTATTCGCGGGTCGACAAGCTCGCTATGGCTTAGTTGCACTCAACTATGCGGCTTACGCATCTATGAAATTTACTTATTTATAAACAAACGTTTGAAAATTGGTCTCAATGTAGAGGTATTTTTTCTTTAAAGGCCACTACTGTGGGTACATTTTTTCAAGGAACTGGTCATCGAACTTTGCCGAAGGTTGGCCAAATGAAACCAACAAAGCTAAGATCTCGATTGATCAGCTTGACACGAACAATTAGAAATCTTAAAATTTAGGGAATGAAAGTTAAGAGCATTTAAAGTAAAAAATATTTGCCAAATGCGATAAGCTTCGTATTTTCAAACATCGTTGCATCAAATCGTTCACAATCCTGAAAGACAATGAACCCTAACATCCTATGTGAGGTATCTCAAGAGATATTTTAGTCCTAGGACTCCAGCCTCATGTAAAGCCTAAGGTCCTCAGCACCCATTCAAAGCGTAGATATTGCGCTTGACTTTGCTGGTAAGGCTATGACCGCAGTATTGATCATAAAGCCGGATTTGTAAGATTGTGCATTTTGGCTGATCCTGAAGCTCTTTGCAAAGAAGAAAATCTTGAAATTTTAATCATTTGGTTATCAAACCGGCCGTATATTGAACATGTCGACCCGATACGGCAAACGCTGCCAAACAAACGAGACGTGTGCTTTCAAGTAAGCGCAACTAAAACGTCATGTAAACCTCCCAGACTTCCATAGAGCAATTCTTGATGTTGTCCAAACTTCACAATCTCCCTAAATACGTAAGTTTTTTTGATGCCGTTAAACACTCGACAACTCACCGCGGAACACTTCCAAGCCTGAAAATGTTGCATCAAATCTGGACATTACTTAGCAGCCCAACGCACCTTGCGTCGCTATTCACAATGATAAACACTTATATCCTTGCTAAGTGGTTTATTGGCGGTTGTAAAGACCTGAAGCACGTGAATTTGGCAATTAAATCTGATGCATCTACGTCCTGATTTGTCCTCACAAACATGTGCAGTAAAATCATACTCAACGGCTTCGAGCACATCACATTTCTAATGACCTCCACGAGCTCACGCACAAGTGACTCGTGAAAATTCTTACGACAAGCATCATTTTTTTCAATCTGTGATTGTCATTGATGCCAAGAAAGAAGTACAACGTCACTTGCTTTTGCAGGTTTATAAGATTATGGCTTGATTGCAATCAATAAAAGAGAAACAAGTAGCATCTTCATTAGTTTAGACCTTCGTTTGTAAATTTGTTTTGGCAAGGAAGAGGACTGACTGTCGCCCAGGTCATTTATATGACGTTGAAGCCGACGCCAAAGAGGCTGCTTTGGCTTTTTCAGGGCCACTGCATCAAAATTAGTCCTCATCCGGAAGCCGCTCATGCATAAAAGATTTTGCAAAAGCCTTCCACTTCATCGCGGTAGGATAACTGTGCTTACAATTCTTTCTCGCCCAGCAATCTCTGGCTTTTAACAATAATTGGCCAGCACTTGCCTGGTTCGTCACCCGCTAAGGCCGCGCGGAAGCCTCAGGTCGGTGGCAACATTGCGATCTTCCGAAGGTACGCCCTTCATAACGGTGGGCTTAGCTTTAACCTCACCAAGGTCTTACCAGTAGCACAGATCTCAGGGGTAAAGACCTGACTTGAGTTAGCATTAATAATGAGCTCCTAGAGGCAAGAGAGCGAAGTCGAAGATGACAACCCTCGAATGTTCTATATATGGATTTATTTGTTGAAATTTCTAACGCGTGCCGTGATAATCGATTATTGGGGTCGACGCAATTTCCGTCTCGTGAAAAGTCTGTTCGTTTTTTTGACAGCAAGAAAAAAATTAAGGATGGGAAGATCTGACTAACCTATGCCATTGCCTCAATCGGTACGCTTACCTGGCTCGCGCGCTGCTAGGGTTATCTCGAGAACACCCCTAGTGCTGCGTCTATAGATAACACAACATTGAAAGGAAGCCTTCGTCTCAGCACTACTTGTCTCTGCGTGTATTCGTTGCACCGCACCAACTTTCGTGGTAGATGTCGCAGAAAGTGGTTTGCACCTATCACGGTTTCTTTGAGAAAATTTGTTAAGATCATGAGGGTATTGCAACTCGAATAAAGATCAGCTTGGACAATTTGCGTCCCGTTCGAGAGCTTAGAGTTAATGCAACTTGGGTCCACTTCGGCATAATGCCGAGCCAGGTGCTGGGAACGTATGTTCCGAGCGCTTTCACCATATCCTAACTCGCGATCAAAATACCGCACTTGTTGCTTTTAGCTTTAAATCGCAGCAGTCGTACTAGATTCGTTTAAACGTCCCCCACGAGTGTTGTAAAGCAAGTTAGCCACAACGCTTTACTATAATCATCACAGAGCTCACATGACATCAGGAAACCCACCCGCCTCGGCCTTATGCATTTGACATGCGAAGCAGCAACTTTTGCGTAATTGCGTGTACATGCTTTAGATGCTCTCAGGGTTGAGCCTGGGGTCAAGCTGCGGCTTCTTTGAAGTGGACTCTTAATTTCTTCAAAAGAAGATATTACTTGGCTACGTGGCCCATAAGATTTACAATTGAATCGATCATCGTGTGTCTCAGCGCAATATGTCAAATTCGTCGGGATGTCTGGTCGCTTGCCGAATTTGTCCGGGTATGGAACCTGCTATATTCGAGTTCCAAATGCTCTATTGCATTTTATTGTGATGCGGTAATAATTAATGCCGAAATTTTTTTGGCGATGGCTTTGATGGATATGGAAAATTGGTGAATGATACAATGTTCGATCCTCTATTGTGTTAGTGTTAGACAATGTTTGATGCTTGCTTCTATGCAGTGAGAATCTGGTTCTTGGACTCTCAATGGTGATGCCGAAAGATCTTTTGTATGATGCACAAATGTGTGTTAATACGAATGCCATCTCTGTGAATTTTATGTCGAGAATGCTTTGGTGTGCGGATGCGTTTGATATCTCAACCCCTCAGCTTATTCCACAAAAAAGGACCAGGTTAAAAGATTGACTTGACGTCGGGTGGCTTTATTGTTGCCAATGACGATGGCCGAGCTGGCAAGGTAGCTGTGATAGTGGATCAGCGAAAACGACATTAAGGTAGAGTTAAGCCAGGTCGCGCAAGGGACTGTCGTGGTAAGTCGAGTGTTTGCTCGGACTTTCTTGTCGCGAGTGGTGCGTGTCTGGTGCGAGGGATCATGAATTGTGTTGCACCGTTGAATATTGCGACGTACACAGCTTCGGATTATTGCTTTGTTCTGAGCCGGGTCACTACAGAGCGGCTCTATGCCATTTTGGCGTATCATCTCGCGTGTTCATCTCTATCAAATTGGCATGCAAAATTGCGCTGGGCACTGTGTTTCAAAGCGATGTAGAAGAGCTGAATCAAGTCATCAAAGAGATCGTAAGAAACAGGGAGGCTTCGATTGGAGGATTTCGCACTTCGAAGCAACTGATCTTTTTATTTAAGCAAAGCGGCTTAAAGTTTAAGTTGATGGCCAATTTGCAGAATATTCATGTTAGCGCCAGCCAGCACTCTGCTCCAAAGACTGTGAGCGTATCTAAAAGCAATCTTAGCACTGACAAGCTCACCTAGCACGAAAGACAACAATAGACACTGGGAGGAGGAGTAACCCCGACATGCTATCGAGCTGGCGAGGACAGAGCCCGATCGTTGTCCAGAACAAGAAGTCCAGCGAAGGTCGGAATGATGGACTTGATGCGGTACCAATCTCAATCAATAGACCATTGACTTCTCCAGGATGAGCCTTGGAGAACTCTGCCAGCGACAATATTCAAGCTTTGATGAAGCAAGATAAAAGCTTTCGCAATGATTTTTTGCCCTTAAAGCATTAATTTCGTGCGTTTATTGTTACAATGCGTGCGAGTTTTTATTTTGATATGTTTGGGCGCGCTCGATCTCTTATGGAATTAGCTGGTTTTCAGGGCACTTTGTCGACGTCAAACTTTTCTTGCATTTCAGTAAACAAACGGAGTGTGTGCTTGTTGACATGCCAAGCTTTCTTGCACTGATATACCTAATTGTCCACCATGCAAACTTATCCTCAGACTTTCATCTAAATCTTGTTCACATAAAACTTGCAATGAGACATCGACCAATCAGGTAGTAAATGAACTCATAGTCCTCTATTCTACATGTAGATTAGCGGCGTCTCAATGGTTTGGAAGCTCTACATAATGCCAAATTTTTGGGGTAAAAGCTGCTTTTCGCTTGAAAAAAAGCGGTTCGTCCCCGGGACTTTAATGGTATTTGTACTGGTGTGTGTGCCGAGGCATTGTATAAATGGACCAGCCTCATTTAAAGAGGTAAATTTTGTGCACATAATGAAAATAGGGCAAATACTAAAGTAAATGTAAAGATCCCAGGGATGGTGAGCATCCATATCTTCGATCTTTTCGCACGCCTCCTCTGTGCAAGGTGTTGTGAGACCCTGTCACTACGCGGTAGCAATGCCGTTGATGGCAATGAATCATGTAATGCTGTCGCTCTTGAGCGGCTGGTAAGGATCGTGACCAAAAATTCAGCACCATAGTGCTATCGGTCCGCGTAAAATTTAGCATCTCGTAAGCTAGCGACAGCAGTTGTACGACCCCATGGAATCACATACATTATCAATCGGCCCTTTAATAAGCAAATCTATTGCTGCTTTTAAATGTTGAAAAGCGTAGATTCGAACTTGTCACTTGCAAATATACTTTTTGACGTGTTTGTCTAACTGTGGTCCCTTTGATGGAAGTAGATCGTCCTGTAGCGCCGTAACATGTCAATTAAATCCATTTCATCTAGCGATTAGCATGACAAAGTCCATCCCTGACACGGAAGCCGCAAACTTTCAAAGTCATAAACACCGGGTTGAATTCTTTTTTCGTCATGTCGACGATGTGAATCTGGGTTTAATTATAACAGCTAAGACATCACTCTTGCGGAGGTATCTCGCTTCTTTAGTTACCATATTTTGACTAGAACCAGAGAGGACGTATATGAATTTATGTAAGGATAACTACATTTACGGAGATTACGATGTAAAGTGCAACTTTTGTGCAAAAACCATTATACTTAAGGTCCGACCGTCACTGCTATTAGTATTGAGACGTGGGGGGACACGTAACTCTCGGTCCTTTGATAAATTCGAGTTATTAGACTACAATTTTATTTAGAAATTCCAGGCCGCTTAGTTCAATTCTAAAATCGTTTATTACATACTTCCATAAACATCCTTCATAATTAACAAACATATTTACAGCAATGTTCCTTCCTCACCACTGACATAAAAACAAAATCTACATAATTATTGCGCATCGCTTGTTGTTGTTGCCTCCAGGACCTCATACAGCTCGTCGATCGTTGGTCTTTCGTTTGGGTCTATGCTCAGTAGTTTGTCTATCATTCCAATCGTCGCCGGAAATATTTGGTCCGAGAGGCCCCACGAGACGATGATTTTCGCCACCCCCAACTCGCAAAATGCTCTAAACCCCTTGTTGTCGCGCGACGCGCAAGACGTCAGGGGTGAGCCAGTGAGCATGATGAAGAACATGATGCCAAGCGACCACATGTCAGCCGCAAATGCATCGTAGGCTTCCTGGTTGACCACTTCGGGTGCCATGTAGTAAGCTTTTCCCACGGTCTCGCCGCAACCTCGGAGCGGCACACTGGTACTGAGCCCAAAGTCCCCAACCTTGCATACTCCACGGCTGTAAAAGACATTTTCAAGCGACAGATCCCGATGTGCAATGCCGTGCGCGTGGAGGAAGCGCACGCCACGGACACATTGGCGAAAGAGCTGACACGCTTCGTACTCTGGAAGACGGTTGTTCGGTAAGCGCTCTAATAAACTCCAGAGATCTCCACCAGGACAAAACTCCATGACGACGCACCACGTGTCTTGTTTATGTAAAAACTCACCGCGAACACGCACAATGTTGACATGGGATGGCAACGTCATGAGACGAGAAACCACACGGTGCTCGGTCCAGGGATTGTCTAGGTTGGGGTTCACACGTAGTGCTGCCACAGCTCGTGCAAGCGACACTTGCTTGATAGCCACATGTTCGCGGTTGAGTTGTGTGTCTTCGTAGAGCCCGACGGGTCCGTAGAGCGCGTCATTCAATGGACGGAGGAGACGGAAGCGCTCAGAGATGAACGTTGGCAACGGCATTGCAAAAACGATAGTGCCTGCAACGAGGATTAATTTGTGTGCATGGTTTGCCAACCTGGTCGTGAGACTACAAGGTGTTGACGTCTTCCTGCTGTCACCGCTGACGCTCAAAATAACGTCGTTGGAGATGCAGTTGCGCCACTGTAGAAATTCGAACGAAATGATTATTAGGGAGGGATGGGCCAGCGGTAACGGTAGTTGCCATTTTTACAGTATTGCACGCATGTTTTTAGATAGGCTTACTGTAGGCTGCCATACCTTGACCCTCTGCGCGCGTACTGTGTTCTGACGAGCCGACGTGAATTGTGCTTTTTGCCTTCGATTGGGTTCTTGGTGAGATGTCACAGATAAGATGCGAGTAATTGGCTTAGCGAAGGGGGAAGGCGATTCCCCAGCTGGTCAAACGGGCTCAAAAGTCGACTCGGGGCTGGCTACAGCCCGCTGGAAAAAATTATTGCGAACGACCCTACAGGATTACAACATCTTGGACTTACTATAGTAGGCGGTAAAAGGGACTACGCCTTAAGACCTTTGTATCTCCTAACTCGTGCGAGAGAGACAGGCGTTGCGACGTCCGACCCATTGCCCGACCAAAAGAGATACAAAAGCCCAGACTGTATCCTCTGTAGCTGCGTGTAATGGATGTCCCCACCTCGTTTCGCAAGATAGCTCACGAAATCATCCATCTTATGGCTTCTAATCTTCTTTAATTCTATATGCCATATCCTAGCAAGAACGCCAAGGCGTGCAATACTGTAATTGACGTCGACCCATATGGTTGAAGGCAAAAACACATTTGACTACTAATATAGCATTTGCTTAAGCCAAATTGAAAATGAGCGCATTAGCTTTACATTTAAGACAAACGGATCGCTGCAAAGAAAGTAGGCCCGGCTGTCTCATGAAGTTCAACACAACTGGGCTAATAAGCTTGTCGTGTTAAAAGCCTTGAAACGTATATTCGACCTACAGTTTTACCGGTTAAAAGTGGAAAATGAGCAATTTACTGTGTATATATTGCAATAATGCTGTATCGTTGGCAAATTTCCGATTTCTAAATGTCAGCACAAGTATTTTTCTAATTACATATGCAACGCTGTTAGTTTAGCGTGAAGAAGAAGCTCTGCAACGGGGCCACACTTGACCGACGGTCTTGGCCGCGAAGCAGATGAATCAAATGTTCTACAACGCGCAAGACATTCAGCTTCATGCATATCGTTGATGATCTTAGTGAAACGTGTATATCTTATTATTACAGTAGCAGGATATTTTTAGTACACACCACCCGTTGATCAAAAACTGCTATTATTCCTATTTATAAGGAAACATTTGGCCGTCGCTGACCACTCAAATTTAGTAGCCAATGTTCTGGGTGCTATATTACATTTGCGACCTCTAAAGAATATATCAGAGGGATCAGAAGGTTATATTTGTAAGGGCTTGTCTCAAATTTCGCATAGCGAACTAGTTCGTAATCACGAAATTTTATTGAGCATCCTCCACGAGGATCGACCACGAGGATGCAACTGGTTTAGTGCAACGGGAGGGCCAAAGTGTAATCATTCGTCGTTGGTGTCACTGTCAATAGTATTTAACGCGAGTAACCCATATAAATAGTAACGATGAGGGATTGGTATTGCGAAACCACGACATCTCCGATTTATTACGCGAGAAAGTCGTTTGCCCTCATATAATATAGAATCTTACATTGAGTCTTGTAATTAATAATTCTTGAAGTTAGGCAGATAAGTGGAAAGATCTTTAAAGCAAGCGAGATTCTCCTGCTCTGAGTCAGATAAGGAAGACTATCCTGATGATAAGCTCATTGCGGACAGACTGTTTTGAAGTACGATGGGCCAACACGCGAAGTCGCACCTACGTACAATATATCAGCTAAGGTGCCATACACCATGTAGGGCAAGCTGAAGTATCCTTTTGGCGCCCAAGTATGCGCACTGTGTTCATACAGCGTCGATTTATAATCACAAACAAATGTAAAACACCACCCTAAGAGCTAAATTTGTCCCGATACCAAGCCCCATTATGCAGGTTTATCAAAATAAAAACTGAGGAATACGTATCCTAAAAGATATTTTTCAGCATAGTAGTTCCTTATTATATATATAAAGCAATGATTATTAGATTATGTACTACTTTCCCGTTATACCGCTTACTAATGTTCGCTTGATTTCTGTCACACAAAATTGTAATGCCACCAACTAGCGTGACACAAAAAAGAAACTACGTCCAGCTTTCTCATGAAGACTTGGAACTGCTTGAGTCCATTCAAGTCTTAAGTTTCTCTTGGACTTTTTGTCTATCTATTATCTCTTTTGTCTACCAGACACCACTTAAAGATCCTTTTGAAATATTTTTTTTTGTTAATTATTTGACTTTCTTATCATCCGATTGATTCAAGCCAAGCTCACATCGTCCAATTAAGTACACTATGCTGTTGATTCGCTCGCTCGTAGAGCACGCTTGCGCTGCGCGCATCGGACATTGCCTTTTTAAAGTGAACAGAACCCAGACCGTGTGATTAGCTACGACTTGGTAATTTTACCATATGAGTGTAAAAGGATGCGTGATCTCTTCAGCGAAGCCTGAGATTTGCTCGTTAGTCTGTATTTCGGACCACTGGATCTAGCCGGTTCATGTGGTGGACATTGAAGTGACGAAAACAGACGTTAATACCGTTGAGGAGAACTTAGAGTGGCACATGGGACACTGAGCTATACTCGCAGGTAGCAATACCCACTACATGGCTTAAAATACATGGTAAGCATACGCAAAAAAGGAGATTGGGCGGTGTACTGCGCATGGAGAGGCACGAAAGCCACTGAGCGGTGCTTTTAGACAAACTATTCGCTAGCCGTATGGCAAAAAAAGGCTCTGCGGCTGCTTGTGCAGTGAGATTGAGTAATGCTTACTAAAACTGATGCCCGCCCGCATTTCATACAGGGTAGAGTCGCATGGCTGCGTACGATTATCTTCAGATCAAGGAGCACGAGTAAATATCAAACAATGCATGTGGGGTGGCACGTAACTTCACTAAGCAACGTTTGTTGTGGACAGCGCTTGATATTAATTGTCGGCCAGAGATCGAGCATCCGGGCCCCAGCCTTTTTTATGCATGTGTAGCAGCAAATGTCCGCAAAGCGGCGATCTGATGGTCAGAGAGTTCGCCGGAGGCAATACAGACGGCAGTGCTTCAACGCACAACTTTTTTCAAGACTGTCAATCACGTTTAGGAGAAACTCGGGCGCAACATCGCAAAGTGTCTTGTTTTGGATGGAAAAGATCAAAGTAGACATGTTTGTATGGAGATAACAGTAAGGCCAGCGGCATGCTTGAATATTATTTGAAAGAATTCGACTTTTTGTCTTTATCAGTTGAAACGGCTTTACAGAAGTATGTGAGTGCACGAAGTGAATCACTAAATTGGAAGAATTTATCAAACTGTCTAATACTTCTAGAAAATACTGAAATTTGGTCTCACGAGAGCCACCTTTTGCTTTACCATCTGATAAAGATTAAAGTATTGTTTTTGTTTTGTGGGCCAAATTTGCATGTTGTGGCTATGGCCTGTATCGATGAATCATTGTGACGTCATTGACTTTTTATATGAAAGGTATCAAAAAGAGAATGGCTCGGAAGGAAAGTTGCCGATGTTTGTCTCAGAAAGCCAAATGGTAAGTGGCACACCGCACACATTTATAATAAGAAAAATGCAATCACTGTCATGGCGCAGACACCATTTCCTGGAAAGGAAGTGCTCGGCAGGATGCACAATGTACAGCTCACTATGTTAAAAGGATATAGATTTACATTTTTTAAAAGATAGTGACTTACCATTGTTCACGCACACTCACCACCCTAGAATGTATCGCTGATGGTTGTTCATGCCCAAAGGATCTCAAAAGTGCGTCTGCGTCGTCGAAGCGTCTGGCGAGACAAATGTTCAGGCTCACAGGGCGTATGCACAGACACACTTTGATGAATTTTTAATAGCTGTGTAGAATACGGAGAGACAGGCTTAAAAAAAGTGTTTACTCACGAGCAGTGCACGAGTGCATGTGTACGAATAAATCGATGTATATGCAGATAAGTGCGGCTTCAGCGGATATAAGCTTTACACTCTAAATCGACTTATTAAAATGCATGGCATTTAGGTAGATCCCACTATGATTATGGGCATTGTAGATTGACCGGAATCATAGAGCCAAAATAACTTAAAGTGGCTTGGCCTTGCCATTTGCTAATCAGGTACAGTGCAGAAAGCAGCCCTTGTATACTATACTTTAAAACCCCAGAATTGATCTGGAAATACAACCTACAGGCGTTTGCAAAGTCATGTAAAGCTTGAGCAAGGCACTGACCCTAGCCATGCTAGATTTTAAGCAATCGCTTACAATCGACCGTATGCATTAGATTTTGCTGTCGGCAGTTCACTGCCAATAGCGAAAGGCTATTTTCTCAGCAGTCTTGACTCACTAAGAAGAGCTTTCTTGCGCCGACAACGGGCTACTTGCGACGGAGTATGCTCTTGCCAAGTAAAACAGATTATCTTCTAGGCTCTTTGCCATCTGCAATATTTTCTGAGCCTGCGTCGCCGCGCTCTCGCAAGAAACGTTAAGGCAGCTCCCCTCAATTATTCGTGAAATTAAATACTCATGCATTATCGCGTCAACCAAGCCATGAGCGAGCTCATGTCACTATCGTGACCTCGCCGGCTTTGGATCTACTTTATGCCACGTATGCACGAGACGATATGTGTGTAGCTATGCTTAGAGCCCTGAGTATTGACGATGTTAAGTTCTTTGACACGAAATTGTCGGAACGATTGAGCGCGGGATTACGTCGGTTTCTTTAGGCTCTAAAAGATACATGAGCACTACGCGGAGGGCTCGTCAAGGCCGGAGTAGCAACGTCATTGGCACTCATGGTCCTAAGTCTAGTGTTTCGGGCGATATCTTTCGGTTCCCCGGGCCAAAAGTACAATAATATATATGTATTTCAAACCCTTGCGCTTCATTAAATACATTGATTACGAGCTTTGTCTCATCAATCAAATGCACCTGGTGCATGGGATGTCTAGTGTGATTTCTCGTCACTCTCGAGTCGATGCATGGGCTTGCGAGTGCGCTTGCGGTGTATACATGACACTATTCGAACTGTAAGCCGCAGCTTCAAACTTTGCCAAAGGCGTCCTTTCAAATTCCAGTAGAGATCTCGGGTGCTTAAGCTAGCTGTATAAAAGGCGTGGTTGCATTGTTAGCACAAATGTTAACATACTACACAGTGCGTCTATGAGCACTCGGTTGACCATTTTTGTCCAAGAATTTGATTCAAGAGGATCTACTGCTGACATCAACAAGAGCAGCATTTACCGACATATAGCCGGAAACAGCGGATGGCAATCATGCATAGAGAACCTCGCTGTTTGTATTTTTTTTTGATATAGGTCGGAACAAGAGCCAAAAGCGCATTGCTGCTCATGGTCGAATACAAAGAACAACACTATTCCTGCGTTGCCATTGACGTCTGATAAGCTAAAGCCGAAGTCAAAGCTATTTGATCTTTAACGGCCGGTATTGGCAGTTTCTTTAAGGAAGCCGACGCGTGAGCTGCGGTGCAACACTTAAGCAGGTCTCATAGGTCGTCACACACTACAACATGTGGATCACAGTTATAATGTAAAAGTCGAGAAGCGTGCTCTCTCGATTAATTTAAATTCTCGTCGTTCAGAGCAACGACTCGGACTTGATCTATATACAGTAAGACAGACTATCCCCCTTCTCGTAACAATGCAGCCGCAATGTCGAGATGTTGACCGCTCGACTTTGGTATCACTTTCTGCGATAATAATGTCTGTTTTAGGCTCTGGGTATACTACATTTCTTTTGCTTGACTAATTCGCTTTTCAATATAGCCTATAGCCCTGGTAATAAGTTTAACTCATAGTCTGGACAGCGCAAAAGCTCATCGGTAAGAACGTTAAGTTTTTCAGGTTTATATCTAGCCTTAAGCTTGTATTTCGCACAGAATGACACCATCATGTCATTCTTGGATGCAAGCGATGTGTAGCTTACTATCTCAAAGGCTGCATCGTCTAAATTGACTAATACCTTAAAGCGCAGAAGATTCACTGGGTATATAACTAGTGCGTGCTTAAATATCATGTGGGAGTTCTGTCTGAAGCGAGATGACTCGCTCACTTTCTTTCTCATTGAGAAACGGTATAGAAGGTGGCTTCGCAAACGACGCTAAATGTCTCTGTCTCGTCTTGCAAAGATGGGACTGGAGACAGCTAAAAATTTTGCTTGATGCTCATGGAACCATTCTGGTTTTATCTTTCCGAATACCACTCAGCACCTTTTACAATGGATCATACAAAAATAGCAGACTCGCGCATACAGTGCTGTGTTTAAATGGATAATTGACTAGACTTAATACTTTCTTCAAACTTGTTAATAGATGAGGCCGATTTAAGACGGCTTTCATTTTTCAAGATCTGCATAAACTCCGCGGCTGCTTACGAAGTTGCCGATCTCTAAATCCTGATTTAAGTTATGAAAAAGAGCCTTCAGTGTTGATTGATCTCTGTTAAGGGATTGCAGAAAAAACAAAAGTTCAAAAATGTATCCGGGGCGAAGCCGTAATGGCGAAACAAATTGTGACCACACGTTGCTAGAGCACTTGCTAGCGCATGTGGCACAACTAACCACCCCCTAGCAAACTGCTAGACCTACTTACCGCCTTGAAGGGTCTATCCAACTTTCCCATTTGAATTGAATAGTAGCCGTCCATCAAATTTAGTGCACTGTACAGAGAACACCCGAACATGTTATAAAGCAACACATCCTTCCTTTAAGTAAGTGTTTGTACAGATTCCGCTGCACTGTCGAGCTTTTTGTCAGCACAAACCATTTGTCACTTTCCGTCTATCTAAAAAATAAAATCAACAAGTGCTTAGTATTTATAGCGTGTAGCCATGAAAAATCTTGTTTTGACCCAATCGAGCCCTCCGCCTCACCACCAGCTCGGTAGCAGAAGGGGGCTGCAAATGCAGCTGAATCTAAAATATAACAGAAACCAGCAAGTCTATCGAGTAGCTCGAACTCCAAATACAAATATGCGAAAAGGTGGGTCACCTTATCTCAGAACCCTCTCACGATATACCCACATAAACGTACGTGGTGTTACAAGTTCATACAGCAGCTTACACTTCTGTGATGTACAGGAAGATATAGAACCTTTTGGTAAATGACCGTCCATTATCCTTGGGCTCGAAGTGAGCGATGAGCGCGATAAAATGCAGATTAAAAACGTATTTGTTCTCCTTCTTCGAAATAAATCTTTGCAGTTTAGGCGAAAAAAATTTAGATTTCAGTGTTTTCTGAGTCTCAATATGCAAACAGGTAAGGCTTTCGGTGGAATGCGTGGTCAACTTTTCAGCGGCCCGATTCAGCACGTGAGTGTGCGGCAAAATTTACCAAGAGGCTTAAGTGCGAGCAAGTCAGCCTCGCAAGGATTATGCACGATTCAGAATGCTTGGTATTATATTAAGCTTACGTACATTAGCAAGGAAGACCGCCAGTTGTGGGACACTTTTTTTAAAACGTGATTTGTTTTATCAGGTACATTTGATAAAAACGAGACTCTTTGGACTATCTCTGAAGGCTTCTGATAATAGCACGTTTCTTAAACATCAAAAAATTTGTTCGGTATCGTGCCAACTAATGAGTTAGCGCAGCAAAAATTGAATTGGTCAGCAATCTGTTTTCGCATTTCATCTTGTTAATATCAGAGTATACTGATGCATTTATCGAGATTTAAGCTACCGGAACCCACATGCTATTATTAAGCTGTCTCTAGCGCGGATTGTTCGTAGTAATTCGACTTAATTCGGGGCCGGATTCTATACCCCTCATTAGACTACGAGGCTTTTTCGGATTGTGGAGCATTCAGCCCATTCAACTAGGCAGTCATACTTTCAAAAGTGCACTTTAGTGCCCTCACTTTGGCTGTCTTAATTTGGAGGTACCTTCTCATCCCAAATCGAGCGACAGGGTCAG
Organism: Plasmopara muralis; assembly: GCA_003676415.1. Taxonomy (NCBI): domain Eukaryota; phylum Oomycota; class Peronosporomycetes; order Peronosporales; family Peronosporaceae; genus Plasmopara; species Plasmopara muralis. The sequence goes on along the minus strand of RCHQ01000025.1, from coordinate 125,085 downwards.
TGCTGCTGCGTTTGTAAAACTGCCAGGTTACCGTACATCTAAGCGATATTTTTATCTCATGAACGTGACGCTACCTACAACGTACCAGTAACATGCTGGCAAGCCCCCTTCTCCTTGTTTTACCAGACTAAGTGGAAGCCTACTTTCAATTACCTCATAACCAGTACAAAACAGTTTTTGATAATTATCGCTGCAAATTCGGTGTGGTCTCGTGGTAGATTCGAGGATCCGTATTCAACGGATCGCATCGCATCGCAAGCGATTTTGTTGATCAGCGCACGACTAAACTTAATCGAACATATGCAGATTCTTTCTTAATCATGCCTACACGATCATATTTATAATCTTTTTGAACGTGTTCAATACGTTGAGGTTAATTATCTGTTTGGTCACTCTGCAGCGGTGCTCATTACATCCAGAATCGTCATCAGTGCCTAGCAATTGCGCGAACGTGGGGCGCCATGTTTGCCAACTCTGCACTGCAACAGATTCAATCACCGATTTGCGAGACATTTTAGCATATCGTAGGCTTCCTGCAAAATCCCCAAAGATTTGCGAGACATTTTAGCATATCGTGGGCTTCCTGCAAAATCCCCAAAGATTTGCTTAATGTGCTTTTTCGATGAATCCACTGGTTTACGTTTAGATTGCTAAAATTCACAATTCCCCCATGTGAAGTTAACGTGGCGCACACTATTTCTGGCTGTAAGCTTAAGTCATCCATAACATTTTCTCCGATCCCAAATCATTTTTATCATGGCCATGACGATGGGGATGAAGAGTGTTGCAGGCGACGCGCACTTCTTTGAGGAGAGTATGAATCTGGATCGCATTCGCAAGCTTCTTGACAACAAGTTGGGTGTTGCAGGCCACGGTGAAAAGCTAGAAGCCATGAAGGCTCTCTTAGCCAGTATTTCCAAGGGTGAAGACGTGTCTTCTTTTTTTGCAGATGTGGTCAAGAATGTAATTGTCGCTAGTGTCGAGGTGAAGAAACTTGTCTACATGTACCTAGTCCACTACGCAGATGCCAACGCACAGTGTCGTGAGCTCGCGCTACTTAGTATCAACAGTTTCCAAAAGGATCTCGCGGACCCGAATCAGCTCATTCGAGCGCTGGCGCTACGCGTTATGACCAGTATTCGAGTACGTGACATTGTGCAGATTCAGCTTATTGCCATTCGCAAATGTGCTGCGGACGACTCTGCGTATGTGCGAAAATGTGCCACGAACGCCATTAGCAAAGTGTTTGTCTTGGACCCAGAGCAAGAGGACGTTTTGGCTGAGATTATTGGTAATTTACTGAATGATCCCAGTACCATGGTACTTAGTAGTGCCGTGCAGGCCCTCAATGAGGTCTGTCCGGATCGATTGGACCTTTTGCATCGTCCGTTTCGGAAATTGTGTCATTTGTTGGCGGACGTGGACGAGTGGGGGCAAACCGTCACTCTTCACGTCTTGATTCGATACTGTCGGCAAGAGTTTCAAGCTCCCGTTCAAGAGGCGAAAGATATAATAAAGTATGGGAAAAGAAAGACCAAGAAGGGCTTTTATCCCGATGAAGACAGTGCATCAGAGGACGAGGAGACACGCTTGATGAATAGACAGTCACCGTTCATGCTGGGAAAGAGTAAGACCCAACCGTCCGTTGGCTCAGTTTTCGCTAGCGATGCCGTGGCAAATGGCATTGGAGAATTGCTGGATGAAGACCATCGCTTACTATTGCGGTCGTCTATTCCACTGCTCAAGTCAAGGAACAGCGGTGTGGTACTCGCTGTGGCAACACTACACTACTATTGCGGCACGCATAGCATGGCGACATCCACGCTCATTGGCAAGTCGCTGGTTCGAATCATGCGCAACCAGCGAGAAATTCAATATGTTGTGCTGACGGTCATTTCGTCCATGGCTACGTCGCGTCCAGATATGTTTCGCCCGTTCTTGCAGGAGTTTTTTGTACGTGCGACGGACCCGGCGTACGCGCGAAAGCTTAAGCTCGAGATATTGACCTCATTAGTCACTAACGAGAATGTCAGCATCATTTTACGCGAGTTCCAGGCCTATGTGCGGCATGTGGACAAATTGTTCGTGACGACAACGGTCCGTGCACTTGGCCGTGTAGCCGATGCCATGCCGTCTGTGGCCGAGCGCTGCTTAAGTGGCCTCATGCGACTAGTGCGGTCTTCCAATGACCAAGTCGTGGCTGAGAGCGTTGTTGTGATTCGTCAATTACTGCAGCAACAGGCCATTAAGAAAGATCGCCTTCTTGTCGTGCGCTCGTTGGCTGCCATGATGGTTTCTGGCCGTGTCACAAGTCCGTCAGCTCGCGCGTCAATTGTATGGATGCTTGGCGAGTTTAACGACGATGGCAACGGTACGACGTGCGCTGCAGAGTCGCTCCGTCTTCTTGTCAAAGGCTTTTCCGAAGAATCGACGGTCGTGCGTCTCCAGCTCTTGAATCTAGCTGTCAAGCTCGGACTTCGCGAGCCTCAAACGCGCACGATTCAGCTGCTGCTTCAATACGTGATTGAACTCTGCAAATTTGACATCGACTACGACGTTCGCGACCGTGCTCGTTTAATGCGCGCTGCACTCTCTGGAGACGCGAACATTGTGGATCCGCACAAATTGTTTGCTAGCAAGAAACCTGCACCGCTAATTGGGTACGACGATGAGATCAAGACGCGCTTTACGCTCGGCTCGCTGTCGAATGTAGTGCATCACAGTGTTCCTGGATACCTTGCGCTGCCGGAGTGGCGTACGACAAAGCCAGATCGGTCGCTGCGGGACGAATCTCTCTCAAGTATGGAAACGAACCACAGTGGCCCCTCACGTCCAAGTACTAAAACTTCATCGAAAAAGAAGGAGAGAGGCTCTAGAGGCTTTTACAGTGACGCAAGCTCTTCTGGATCCGAGATCTCCGAGTCGGAGTCAGAGTCGGAATCTGAAAGCGACTCGGACGATAACTCGAGAAGTGGTAGTAGTGAAGAAAATGGATCGGATGCCGGCTCGCATTCGTCTAATTCTGGTTCAAGCAGTGAGGTTTCGTCATCGGAAGAGAGCGAGTCAGAGGAATCCTCGGAAGAAGAAGACCGTTCGCGGCGCCATATAAAAGGTACAAAGACAAAGTCGCCGCAAAAACGCTCGCAGTCGGAAAAGGCCACACTCCTTCCTGCATTTGATTCGCTCGATCTGTTGGGTTCTCCAGCGATTGCACCAACAAATCCACACGAGCTTGCACCCATGGCTTCGACGGGCTCAACTCCGAATCTCTTCAATGATTTAATCAGTCTCAGCATGTCGTCCTCGACGACACCACCACGACGTCACGAACTCTTGTCTTCACAAGCTGGCAACGGATTAAACATTCATTACGCATTTCTTCGCCAGCCGTCCACGCTTTCACCAGGAATGAACGTGATTCAATTATGGCTCGCCAATCATTCCAAGGAGCCAGTCGCACATATCTACGTTGCTGGCAAAAAGGATTCGCAACAGGTCATTTCGTTTCCAAAGTTGCCCGTCTTGTTCCCTGGTGGTGCCACTTCCATTGTCCAATTGCAAGTGAATTTCCACAATTGTCTTGATAACGTGCCAATTGAGATCATTACAAGTACCGACAAGTACGACACAGACTTGTGCCCTCGAATCGGAGAGCTATTGTTACCCCAACAGCTAAGTCTCGATGATTTCGACCGTTGCATCTCGATGACTGACTCGTCTTGTCTTTACACGAGTGAAGTGATGCTTTTGGCTCCCGTGCAAATGAATGCAATTGTCCAAGCGGTGCAACAAGAGTGCAACGTGGCGCAAATCTACGAGATCAACACTCTGAATGGCGGGATGGGCAAGTGCAAGTTTGCAGGTCGGTTCCGCAGTGGGGACGCTACGGCCAACACTGTCCTAATTATGCTGGAACTGCAGCTGCAAAGTGGTCACGGACAATTGCTTGTTGTCATGCGGGACGCTGTGCTTGCCCAGCGACTTAGTGCGGCCATAAAGCGGGCTCTACCCATTGTTCCACTCGCGTAAGTAATTAAACGGTTGACTCTTTTTAATGTGTCGCACACGTTTTTTTCTGTAATTAAAACTGCAAAAAAATTTCCCAGTGTCCATAGTCTCGTATCCTTGCCAGCAAGGGGAAACTATCACACAAGACGTAATTAAGAGCCTTCTTCTACATCTTCAGCGCCAACATGTTGCTTAACCGCTTCCTATTTTGGATGATGGTGACCGAGGCCGTCATCTGTCTCATACTGAGTCTGCCATTCGGTCAACGTGTTTCGCACGCTGTCGTCTCATTCTTAATGAAACATCTCGCGGGCAAAGACTCTTTGACTAACCTGGTGGCCACGGTGGTGCTCGCCATTGTCTCCATCCTATTCGTCTGTACGTACAGCATTATTACCTTCGATTAAATCGCGTTCTTGCTTATAATTTCGTACGATTTATTGAGGACAGCGGACGTTTCAACAGTTTACAAGCACCACGCGTCCGATGAAGTGCTGAGCGATGGCATGCGTATCCGCCTGCTTACAGCTCAGCGGGACATGTACATCACAGGTTTCTGTCTCTTTCTATTCCTGCTGTTGCGTCTTGTGTACACGACACTGGCAACAAATCTTCATTTGGAGAAAAATTTGATAGCCATCAAGAAGCAAGCGGAAGGTGCTGCTGCGGGCTATAAGGCGCTATTGGCCGAGAACGAGTCATTTAAGAAGCAGACGGACAAGTTGCATCAACTGCTGGGAAATGAAGAAGGTGACGACAAGAAGAAGAAAGTGGATGCACTTGCCAAATTGGTACAGGAGAATGCAGACCTTGAAGATGAAGTCAAGATGGCGATTGAAAAACTACAGAAGGCTGAGAACCAAGTCGCATCGGTGACGAAGCAGGCGGAGGGACAGAGCTCGGCTTTTATGAAACTGATGGACGAAAAGAACGAGTCTGACAAGCAGCTTGAAGCGGCCAAGACCCACGAGGAAGAGACGAAACGTCAACGCAAGCAAATTGCTAAACTGACGGAGGAACGTGACGCATTGAGGACTCAGATTCAAGACTATGACTTTATGTTTGCCGAAGCCAAGAAGAAAGCAGAGTAAAAAGCGCTTAAGGCGTTGAACGCGTGGTTGGCAATAATGATCGACACAGCTCGAGAAACTTGCGATTTGGCTTCTTGCATTCCTGTTGATTAATTGCTTCATTAGGCGAAACAAATCTTTTGAACTTTTGACTGTCGCTTTCTTCCTAATTTCAAGTTTTGGTTTATTAGTTTATACAATTCTTAAGTATTGTTGTGCAAGTATTGTAGACGCTCTTGAATAATTTGAAGTCTCGAGCTCGCTGAGCTGGAGGTGGATGACGAGACTGAAGAGGCTGGAGAATTCAGTTTTAGCGGACTGGGTAAACCGTCAGGACTCAGTTTCAATGGAATAGGGCGAGATGTCCACTGAGTGATGGCACTCTGGACGTGAATTCGCATCGCCCACTCTTTCCTCGCCTCGTCAGAGGGGCCTCGGTCGTTCATCACAGGCTCCTTCGCCAACGTCTCACAACCCACCATATAGCGGGTAAACACACGCACGTGTAACGCTTGATTTTGCTTCAATATTGGAATGAGCAATAGTAGAAAAGCGTCCTTCACTTCTAAGGTCATCTCATCCAATTCAAGCGTACAACCTTCCAAAGGGATTTCTAATTTGCAATTAGATAAAACTCCTCGAAGCGGTGGTACACCCGGATATGCCTCCATTCGTGCTAGCCATCGCCTTACTCCAAGTTGCTTCGATCGGTCACTAGTCCAGTTCTGCAAAATTAACGCAGTCTCACGAGAAGTGATGGTAAATGTGGGTGCCGGCATGGACACATGCTTACTATGATGGCTGTTCCCAGCGTCGCACTCAAACCACTGAGCAAGTGCATCCACCACGCGCTTACGGAGCAACTGAATGACATCGGCATTCACAAGAGCCTCGTCGTGTTGACTATGAGCCCTTATCGTTACTGTCAAGCGCAGCAGCCTCAACAATACACTGAGAACCGAATCGCTGGATGTTTTTTTTTCCAATTGGTCACACAACACAGAAAGAGAATCAACGTGGTTTTTGCACAAAAGAAGCACTTCAGTCACAGCACCGACCAGCGCCTGGAAATGTAGCAAAAAATCCTCAATTTCGTTAACTCCAAAGCAAAATAGAGACCAAGATTTTACAGAGGGCAGTGCGGCGATATCACGATCACAGAGGCCATGAAAAGCCTCCAGCACATACAAACTGTTGCCGTGACTGCTCGCACAGGATGGGTCCCTGTGGTCATCAGCCGATAAAAGCTGCGACTCCAAAGACTCACACTGCTGCTGAGACAAAAGATGCTCTTGAGTTTTCTGCTCTATAATTGATTGACACTGAATGAGCTCTTCAGTCTTGAGCTTCGCAATCCGTCGGGCTTCAAAAAGTTCGTGCTGTAGATTATCGTTTTCATTTGCCAATACCCGAGCCGATTTCTCATGTTGCGCACCAAGTTGAACAGTTTCCGTAAGTTTTCGTTCAAACTCTTTCGCTTTTGAAAGCAGCGTGGCCTCAGAGTCAGCAAGCTTTGTCTGAACCTTTGTCAGCTCATTTTCCACATCACTCAGAGATACTGCGTATCGCTGGTGGTCCTGCTCATGATCGAGCACCTTTTGTGAAGCCTCGGTAAGCAATCCTTCATACTTCTTTATTGTTGCAACTAACTTGGCATCAGCCGCTCCAAGTTTCGACTGCACGTCTGCTTCATTATTCTTCGAGTCTGTCAATTGTTTTTGTGTGTCTAGCAGTTCGTTTTGCAACTTCCTCAGCATCGTCTCAAAGCTTAATTTTTGTTGCGTCTGCGCGACTTCGGCTTCCCTTTTATCAATCGTTAAAGCTGCTGCGCTAGCCATCAGCTCCTTGCACTTGAGTTCAAATTCCTTCAACATCGTATCCTTTTCCTGTAATTTTTTTTCAATTTGACATTTCTCTTCTTCCTCACCACGCAACGCCTGCTCTAGCGACTCACATTTTTGTTGCAGCTCCGTCATCTCTTGCTGATGCACTTTTCTACAATTCCTTTCCTGCTTGTGAAATTTTGCACTCAGTTCTTCCACCAACGCATCCATCTTTGCCGTGTGTTCTAAAAGCAACCTCACCTCTCGTTCTTCCTGTTCACTCTTCCACTTCCTTTGCTCCTCGTCCTTCTCTGCCAACTGTTGTTTCAGTATACCGCTTGTCTGAGCATGAGCTGTCAGCTTTGCACGCAGATTCGCCACCTCTTTTTCCATCGTTTCCTTCTCTTGCTTTAAAATCATCACTTGCGTCTTAATAAAATCATAATTTTCTTTAGCTGCCTGTTGTTCTAAACGAGCCTCTCCCACCTTGCTCTTCTCCTTTTGCAGCTGAAGCTGTGTGGCTTCTAACGTTGTCTCAAGTTCATCCTTCTGTAACGCAAACGTTGCCTTTTGAGCCAGCATAGTCTCCATTTGCTGCTCCACGGTAGCCGTCAAACTGTGCAATTTATTGAGCAGCTCAAGCTTCTCCACTTCGTCCGACTCTTGCTGATTGTCTTCAACTTCCGGTGTATTCTTATTTATTGGACAATATTTTGGTACCAATTGCCGTTCTATTTTCTTCACTCGAGCTTCATATTGTGTGGCCTGACGCCACAATTGCGCTCGCACGTCCTCGTGCAGCATCCGCTTCGTCTCCTGGCTTTCCAATGTCGGTTTCAAACCAGGTAATGGCTCATGCGATCGAAAGTGTAAAAGTTCCGCCTCTAATGATCGCTTGTCGCGCCGTGTCTTCACCAGATCCGCACGCAACAACTTGAGCGCGGCGTACGCGTCGCGTAGGTCCTTCTCCATTGTAAATTTTGTGGAAAGAATCACACTTGCTCACTGCAGGTAGCTAAATATATAATAAAACGACAATAAGAGGCAAATAACCTTCACACGACACGCAACTTTCCACTGGAGCAACATCCCACTAGTGATCTTGACAAAAGTCATGACTACCCCGGCAGCGGCTCCTTCCTCGCCCGCGGCGCTACGCCAAATACCAATCGTGTGTCCTGGTCACTCTCGTCCCCTGGCAGAACTGCACTACAGTCGTAGCAACTTGCTGGTTTCTGCATGTCATGACAAGCTCCCAATGTTGCGGCACGGCGACTCAGGCGACTGGATTGGCACATTCGAGGGTCATAAAGGCGCGGTATGGAGTGCCAAGCTGGACAACGAGGCTGAATTTGCAGCCACTGGAAGTGCCGATTTTTCTGTCAAGATCTGGGATGCACTGACCGGTGACGTGGTCACGACGCTTGAGCACAAGCACGTGGTCAAGAGCGTGGCGTTCACAGCGGACGGCGCCCGGCTGCTTACTGCGGGCCACGAGAAGATACTTCGAGTTTTTGATGTACTTGGAATCAAAGAACAGCTTCGGAATTTCAAGGCTGAAGGTCGCACAGGCATCGTGGTCCTCCCTCCGTCGCCACTCGCAGAGATGGCCACAGCCCAGCAAATCCGTAAGGTTGTTGTACTTAGCGACCATATAGCGGCCACGGGCGAAGTTGATGGCACTATTACTGTCTGGGATTTGGGTACATACTCACAGACGCGGCAGTTTAAAGTAGATGCAGATGTCATGGACATGGAAGCGTCAAGAAATGGACAGATGCTCACGGTCGCGGCTGGCAAACAGGTAAGAAACACATTTTTGTGTCATCCTATAAGTTACCGTTAATGATCAAATGCACTTAGGTATATTTCTTCGATACGAGCAAGGAGTTTGGACTAGTGAACGTATTTCCGATGCCCATTTCGTTTGCTGAGGAAGGTGGCGCGTCGCTGCATCCAACGGAGAGCAAGTTTGTAGCTGGTGGTTCGGACACATGGGTGCGTGTTTTCGACTATGAGACAGGAGAGCTGCTCGAGACGCACAAGGGACACCATGGACCTGTTAGGTGTTTGCGATACTCGCCCTCTGGTGATTCATTTGCGACAGGCTCAGAGGATGGCACGATTCGCATCTGGCAAAACGACTCTAAGTCTGCCGCTGCTACGTCTGTCGCGGACACGGCCACCGCCTCGAGTTGAATAATACATCCGCATTCAGATCATAAAAAGTTAGACAAGATGACAAAGAAACGGAAATATTTGAAAAACGGAAATTTGTGAGGAGGTCATGGCTGACAAAACTCGTTTATGGTGAAAATATGTCAAGCTAGAATACACTGTCCGTTAACGCTGCTGATACCACTGAATTATGTCGTGCAGCTCGACAAAACCCGTATTGTCCGGATCTAGCTCCATCACGAGGTCTTCCAATAGCTCAGTGGGACTACCATCCTCGTACCCATCCATACCAAGATCTACACTTAAAAACTTGCCAAGGTCTTTCACTTTCATGCGACCTTGCCCGTTGACATTGTACTGTTCAAAAAGCTGTCGGATGCGTCGAATTTGAGTTTCCGCGACCTCGCGTTGCGATAATTGAGTCGTCTTGTCCTGAAACCATTGCTGCGAAAAAGCCAACAGGTCAGGCGGGCTCGCCCGGATCACAGCCTTTGTCCATTCCTTTAACACATGCGGAAGGTCTGGAGGCACTGCGATTTGCTCGGCTGAAAAGATGCGATTTACATCCATCGTTCTGACGACCCAAGACTTAACTTTTATTGGATACTGCGAAACGACCGTCTAATGACAAATTGCCCCTTCAAATCAGCCCTTTAATAACCTTGACATCCTCCTAACAAAATTTTGTACGAGTGCGTCGCTGCAACAAAGGCATCGACCCTTTTGCCAAAACTCCTTGCTTCAACGTTTTTTTCAGCTTCAGCGACAGTCGACTCCAATGATGCGGATGCATCGGACGTTTTGTCCGGGTGCAGCTTTAGCGCAAGCTTGCGGTATTGACGCTTAATCTGTTGAGTTGTGGCGTCGCGTGGGAGTCCTAAAACACCATGAAAATCACGTCGCTCCCACATCATCTGGATCCGCTCTGGCTGCCACAATTGCTCGCCATCCAAACAACCCGGGCTTAACGACTGACCCAAAGGTTTTGCTAATGTCGAGCGCACGAGTTTCATGCGAACACGGGCAGCACGGAAAAGATCCTCTTGCTCGTTTTTGTCGGATGGCGCCGGCTGCCACGTACGGTATTGCCCGCACTGGTCCATTAAATCGACACCATAGGCGCTTTCAATGTCGTAATCAAACGTCGGCAAAGGAGTACGCTCTTGGCGCGCATGGGCCGTTCGAGGTAGTCCACTATTACTCATGCTGCGTGTGCATGTTACAGATGATACTGCCATCACTTCATCTTCATTGTTTGTGGACAGAATCGGGCCACGACGTTGGCCTGCTTCAAAATTAATTTTAAAGCGTCGTTTATTACGAGATGGGGGTGCACTAGCCCTTCCTCTTTTGATAGCGCTGCGGGAAGTTACAACATTGGACGACGAGTCTGATTCTGCAGACGCAGCTGCATGGAGCGCAGAGTGTGAAGCTGTATTTGTCAAAAAGCACGAACAGTGATCTTCACAGCAATGACACTGTAAGCAGAAGAAAAGCATACCACAGTGCTGCTCTTGATGGCCTGTGGATGCGTCATTCATCCATTTGCAAGCTTCTTTCGACTCGACGTGATCCAACATGTGCGTCATGACTTTCTGTATCGTTGCAAGCTGAGACGAACAGCACATGCGGCACCCGCACCTTACACACACACAATGAAGGCAGCAACCTGAACAACCGGTACAACGGCGACGCACATCCCGGCAGCCTGTACAGCCCATGCGTAGTGGAGAATTGTCATGGGATCGCTGACCTCGAGTTGCTCTATTGCTACGCACAGACGTTGCTCTTGACGTGGACATCTTTGATCCAGACGATCGCGTAGCTGAAAGCGATAGACCAAGACTTGACGCAGCCAAGGCCTTTGCAATGCGAATAGACTCAATACGCCGACTTCTACTTTCTGAGCCACTTTTGGCCTCCGCTTTCTTGGATCTATGCATGTATCGTCGGCCAGATGACCTTGTCATCCTAGACGCCGTTTCTCCTTTTGAGACCTTGACAGCATGACGTTTGTCCTGGGCTGATCGTGTTTTGGCACGTGTTTGCTTTGGTACTGTCTTTTGCAGTGGTGTCTTATTGGTTGCCTCGGGTTCCTCCTTACCCAATAATTTCCCCAAAGCTTGGATGCAGGAGGCAGCAAGCCCTTCACATTCCTCGATAAGGTTTTCTTGATCTGGATTAAGTGATAAAGATGCATTAGCTTTATGATTCCCGCCTCCTCTAATATCATGTAGCAATTGGTCTTTTGCTAGGGTAATTTCCCGTCGAAGTTTTTTAATTTCATGAATTTCCGGAGAATCCGCAGGATCATTTTCAAGTGGTCCATCATTGATCATCAATGTCCCATCGTCATTATGTGTAGAAATCGCACCTTGTGTATGGATTCTAACTAAAAACCTTTCGGAGTCTGAATTTTCGTTCTGCGATTGCGTAGGAGCAAAATCTTGGTACTTCAAGTAGTACCTAGCCCACTGATGCTTTACGAGCTTTTTCTGAATCGCTACTTGCTTTGCTTGTTCACCCTTTAATGTGTTAAGATGTTTGATATGCGCACGCCACGGTCCAGCGCGTCCCAACTCGCTCATTACATCTCGTATAATAGCTAATGACTCCTCAAGTTGACAACGCGCTTCCTCGACCTTGACTGGCGTCATCAAACACTTATTTGTCTCTTCGCGCGTAAGTGGTCGGTTCTGGACGTCGTTCCGCATGCTAGCAGGTGTTATTCGAATAGTAGCCGCTAGATCTTCTTCCCGTTGCATAAGTGGGTGGGCATTGTCATTCAAAACGTCACCTTCAGTGCAAATAATATCATTTTCTTCAAAGTGATCCAGTGAAGACTGTTCCAGACGGTCAGGGTCAACAAAGTCGTCCTTAGTTGTATATAAAAGCGCTTTATTATGCCATATGTACAAGGCGTCTTGAAGGCACGTAAATTTGTCATATGATCGGTCATCCGTTTCGTCAACATCGTCTGGATCAAACCACACGCAGGAGTTGTCAGCAAAGAGAAGCCACCATTTGTGAAGCTGCAGTTTTGTAGTTTTCACAATCACATGAGTCGTCACGGATTTCAATCGATTAACATGCTTAATAATACGTTGTCGACAAAAGTCAACATGTTGAGCGTTATCTATATGAGAATCAGACTGCTTCTGTTTGAGTGCAGCCACCAATTTTTTTATTACTGCATCCATATTCCGCATTATTGCAGTAAGCCCCACCAACAACTTTCGCAAGAAATAATCGTTGCTGGGCTTAATGCGCTGTTCAGCTGCAGTACATGTCGCTTCACTGGTCTGCGATTCAGAAGCATCGACTATTCGCAGATATTCCGGTACGTCATCCTTGCTTTTCCACTGCAAAACATGGTTGACTACCTCAGGACATTGCTCGATAGTTTCTCGCACGAGAGAGATTGGAAGAGAATCAAACAAGCTAGATTCAATGGCAGAGGATCTGATCGGACGCAAAATGTACGTGAATATATCAGACTCTAAAGTCCCTTTATCCAAAAGGTTTTCGTGATAGAAGCTCGGGTGAGCAGCCCTACTTTCGAGTGCTTGTCTGGCGACATAATGTTTTCCCATCATGTGCGCTACTAAAGCAAACGAGTGCAAGGTCACAATTTTATTCTGCAATTCACTCCAAACTTTGTGTTGAGACGACTCGAAAACATTCAGCTCTTCAAAAATCGGATCTCTAAAAGATAAATGAGAAAAAGATGGCGTCAAATTTCCAAGAGCGCGCACTCGTTCAGCATACAGTACGAGCTCATGTCCGATTTCAGCGCGCTCTAGTATGTATCGCTGCAGTATTTGAAGATCATGGGGCGTCAAAAGCCATCTCTCTAGGTCGCAGGAATACGTATCACCGCTTACAAGCGGCTCCAGATAGAAATACTGACGCTCGCCAGCAAGAAAGCGCAGCAATTTGCAGTCAGATTCCGAAGAGTAGTCTTGAATTAAATTAAGATCGCGCGTTAAGCCAGGGAGGTCCCAAGTCGAACGAAATGACTGACGCCGGGGACAAGCCTCATCAGCGGTCTCATCAGTCAGAAACGAATCAGCCGCATCGGCCGGCGCATCGTTATCAGTTGCACCCATCGATACATCTGTCTCCTCATTCGGAAAGACGGACGCATCCGAATCATTTACGTCATGAGTTGCATCATGTGCGTCACTTATAACCTCCTCCGGGGACAAGCCACAGGTAACCATCTTTCCAAAAGCTCTAACCTTCTCTCTTAAACGCATCAAATCGTCGTCTGCCGCAAAATTACAAGCAAATAGCGGAGATCCAGCCAAACCCGGTCCACCCAACTTTAAGCGCCTAGTCTTGGATGCATGAATGTGCAACATGGGAGCAAGTATTCGACCCTTTGCTGGCGGACATGCGTCGTGGGCAATACTAAGTCGTTCAATCTCACGTAAGCGTTGTTTTTTCTTACTAGGTGACGAAGTCGCGACTGATGCAGACATCGCACTACACTGCTTTTGAAGTACGAGCTCGGCAACTTTTTTACGATGTTTCAGCTCTTCGAATTTACGACGCAACTTCAAGTACTTGTTGCGTTCCAGTACTTCTTGTGCCCGAGCGCGCTTGGTCTCAGCTTCCAAGCGACGCTGTATCATTGCAGTGCGTGCCAGTCTTATCCGGAACGCCTCTCTTTTATCGTGCATATGCCGCTCTTCTTTTGCTTTCGTCAAGGCATCACGATCAACTGCTTTTCTGTTCCCTCTGTACCTTTCGTCCTGGTTTTTACAATCATTAAACCGAAGCGAATGCCCTTCATTTGCAGGACGCAACTCCTCGCTTTCTCCTCGCTTTGGCGCGCTTTCAATGGCATTATCTGCTTCACGGCGGCCTACCAAATAAAATATTCACAACGATCGCGATCTGAATAACAATATGAAATCATTGACACATTTGCAGTCACTTACGGATGGGATACCGCGGCCTTCCTTCTTTTCGAGAAGAGCTTCGACTCCGACTGCGACTTTGAATGTGTTCACTACTAATATGCTGAAAAGCAGCAGTATTCAATGCTGGCTGTCGTCCAAGTGATTGTGGATTTGTCAATAATTGCACCCTTTTTTCATGACCTAGCACCTCTTCTGTCGTTGTCTCTGTCACTTCCTGCACTTGAATACTTCTCTCTCCTAACTCACCCACTTCAAAATCCTCTTTAAGCTGCTGCTCAGTACTCTCTACGACTCCATACAGTAACTCCACTCCAACCTTTACTCGCTGTACTGTATCAGCTGAAATTATAATAGGCATGGTGAACATACCGTCATTTCTAGGCTCCTGCACCATTGTCTTGTGGTAGCTGATCCTACACCGGGCACGCGACATGATGGTTTCAAGCTTGCTATCCTTATTGCCAATCAAGTGCGATACGAGGCGCTGTGGATTTACCGTTGTCTTGACGTGTACCAAGCGCTTCACAGACTTCTGCGTGTCGACCGGCGAGACTGATGCCATCACGTTCGAGAGTGATGTAGTTTCGCACGTGCTGGGATACGGACTTTGTTGTGCAATCGCAGCTTCCACAGCAGTCACATGCTCATTTTCAGATGAGTTTACGCTGCAAGTGTTGCGCTTTTTCGCGCTGTGTGCCGTCCCGCGTTTCCTTAACAGTTTCTTGCAGCTGATTGACGCTGCAGAGGACGTTATTGTGGACGAGAGCGAACGACGTACAAAAGAAGTGCTTGTAGAAGACGAAGTATCTAGCGCTGACGTTTGTGCGTCGTGAGGCTTTCGCGAGGCGCGAACACCTAGCGACGCGCCCACGGAAATGACGCCCATTGCGGATTTGAGCTTATGGCGAGAATGCAACCTATCGTATAAAATATGAACTATGTAATGTAATATCTCGTGTGTCCATCGTGTATTTGTGGCTGCATCCTAACCAGCATGAAGGTAGTAACATGCTCGGCGCCCACGAACATTGCGGTGATCAAGTACTGGGGTAAGGATGATGAAAGACTCAACACACCCATGAATTCGTCCCTGAGTGTCACACTGCACCAGGATCAACTGTGCACCACAACGTCTGTGGCTGGCGGACCGGCGCTGCAAAGTACGCGACTGTGGCTCAATGGCCACGAGCAACCAATTAACAAACGTGTAGCCGTGGTGCTCTGCGAGATGAAGCAATTAGCACAACGTGTACTTGGTCAGAGCGAGGATCATACAAATATGCATCTGCATATTGTGTCCATCAACTCGTTTCCAACGGCGGCGGGGCTCGCATCGTCTGCCGCAGGTTATGCGTGTCTTGTGGCGGCGTTGGCCCAATTCTATGGTCTCTCACAAAGCGACGAAGAGTTTCCTGGTCAACTGTCCACTATTGCTCGCCAAGGCTCTGGATCGGCCTGCAGGAGTCTGGACGGTGGCTTTGTTGCTTGGCAGAAAGGAGGGCAGTCCGACGGACACGACTCCATCGCTGTCCAGGTTGCGGACGAGCTGCACTGGCCCGAACTGTGTGCTGTTGTGTGTGTTGTGAACGATGCTCAGAAGAGTACAAGCAGTACTGCTGGCATGCAGACGACTAAGGCCACGAGTCCATTGCTGACTTTCCGCGCCATGAACTTAGTGCCAGAGCGAATGATAACGATGGAAAAGGCAATTTTAGCGAGGGACTTTGAAGCATTCGGCACCCTTACAATGCAGGACAGTAACCAATTTCACGCCACGTGCCTCGATACCACGCCACCAATTTTCTACCTGAACGATGTGTCTCGTCAAATCATTGATCTCGTGCACCGATACAACGAACAAGCTGGTCGGGTGCAGGCTGCGTACACGTTCGATGCTGGTCCGAACGCGGTAATTTTTGTTCAGGAGCAGCACGTGCAAGAGATTGTGTCACTTGTGCTTCATTGCTTCCCTACCACAATTGACGTGGTGATTAAGTCGTCTATGCCTGTCAACTCTGCACCATCTGCAACTCTTCTAGCAAGAATGGAGGCTAAGTCTGAGAGCAGCAAGGCGTTTAGACTTCCACATAGCCCGAACAGTGTAAAGATGATGTACGTGTCTCGTGTCGATGGTGGTACGCGCGTCCTCTCTGACGCCGAAGCGCTAGTTGATGCTGTCACGGGTCAACCGCTGCCATTTCACTTAGAGAAACGTTTTGATGCTTGATTGTGAGCTTCTTAGCGCTGTGCTACTGCAAGTATGTAACTATACGTACAGAGCAATGCAAGAAACAAAATAATGCGTGTTTAAGTATTAACTGCTTTTCAGTCTAAGTTGCTCCTGCACCATGTCGATCAACTCGTCGTCCGTAAGCTTAGAGGCCTCTGCCCATGGCGGCGGGCGCAACTTGATCTGTTTCATACTCTGTATGATTGTTGTGCGCTTGTCTTCATGTATATGTGCGTCGTTTTGCCTCGGAATGACTTCAGTTTTCGCCAAGAAGCTTATTGAATGTAATCTTGTGTCATTTTCAGCGTCTATATCGTCATCAAAACCTGAAGACATATCAGGCGAATCATCGTCGCTATCGCGAGGTGATGATTGCAGCAAGTTGTAGCTCCCGAGTGCACTCTCCTCGTTATCGCTTTCACTGTCAGCGGAAGTCGCGTCGCATTGCTGCTCGAGAGGTACACATGCATCCGTGCAAAGCTTATCCTGTCCTATAGTCGCTGCATAGTCGGCCTCCAGCGCCACAAGTGGGTCGATTTCGCCTTGCTCCATTAATAGAGCGCTTAGCAACTTTTAAAGAAGTATTGCTGTAAATTGAAGCGCCACTGTGGGGTCCACATCGGATAATTTAAGATTTTCATCTTTGAAGGTGAAAAGCGCACTTGATCGTCTGTGATCATGGCCGTTTAAGTGACTTTCTTTGTCTTTATGTTTTAGGAGAAGAAGACAGAGATGGTCACTTAAGCGGCCACGCTCCCAGATGAACGAGTGCGCATGCTAACATTACGAGAAAATTGAAGCACCGCTCACACTTTTTTGGGAGGATGAGTTTAGAGCTGAGCTTTACCAAGATAATAAGTGTCTTGGGAAAAATGGGAGAAAGAGTTGAGCACATATTCTTCCGTCAAACTTTGACTATCGTCAGCGGTCATGCTTTCTTACTTGCAAGCAAGCTTCATGAATAGTTTCATTGGCCAGGGAGTAAACAATGATGCGCAAGTTTCTAAACAAGTCAAGATAACAGTGATTATGTAAAGTTGCAGGTTAAGCCGTCTCGCACTCGACTCATGTTTAGGCAGCAGCAACAGCAACAAATTATTTAATTCGCTCTCCAAGATTGTTAGAGCCATGCACCAAATTACTCTTCCGGATTGACTTAAATGGGCAATTTCTCGTTCCAGGATAGTATCCGTAAGCCCGCTAGCTCAAAACTAGTATTCGAGAATCAGGTGCTGTCGATGAATGCAACACCCGCTTATTTGGCTGCGGTACATAATTTTTTCTCGACCAAGAGGGTTCTCATCATGCCTAAGGAATCTTACGGGTCGCTGGTAGTAGCCGTTCTTTCCAAGCCAAGTATAAGTTGGGCCCCCGTGCCCTAGTGACAAATAAAGTGTGTTCCAGGTAGAATAGCTGCTTTTCTTCTAAATGTTCGATAGGGTGGGCCAGTAGCGCATGACGTTTTAAGCCGTGTCCTCTGAAATCCAGCTGGGAAAGAGATAAGATCTAGATGAGTGGCTTAGATGTAGCAGACAATTTTGCGAACTAAAGACCTTACATATATTTTTGCAATTTTTCAAACATCCGTAAACTTAATAATGCCCATGATGATTTGTGCGGTTGACACACACCTAGAAAGACAAGGGACAATCTCAGTGGTGTCCGGAGTGTGGACGCAAGTGTACTATGATATGATGGTGTTTTCGAGTCTTGGCAGATTCGACTGGCAAAAGGCATGTTCTTATAAATAAAATAAATTTGGCTGTAGAATTTAGGGCTTACGACGATAGAAAGGTATTTCTTGTCCACAACATAGACAAGTATGACTGAATTGTGGGTCCGGCGTGGTCAGAAATGCATGAGCCCTGGTGGAACAAGGCCATATATGTTTATCCGCAGTTCTTTGATGAGTCATGATCCCACCTCTGATTTACTTGCGGCTATTCATCGGATAAAAGCCTATGCAAGTGTACGCTCGAAATAAAGTGAGAGAAATCAAAGATACAAGCAGGCAGACAAGACGACGTCTTCAAAATATCATTAGCAAGTATCGAAGCTCCAGACATAGCATCAGCTGCCAAACATTTCCAAGATTTCGCTCTTATTTATCAACAACTACGAGTAACACAGGCTCTCACGATACAGTGAGTTGCATTGTTCCGCAAGCAAGCACCAAGGGCAACCTGTCAGGAGAGAATGAGGTAGCGATACGGAACCGATTCTCAAAAACTTGTGATCAACAAAAACAGGGGTTTTGACAAATCAACTAGTCTATGTATTTAAGGCAGGTGCATTTTTATCAAAAACACTCCCAGAGGTGTCAAATTTAAAAATTGCGAACCCTCGAAAAACTAAAGTCTAATACTGTATACGCTTGGTAAAGATATTTTGTCTTATGTATTTCATTTTCTCAGTCGCTGCTTTCATACGATTGATGTTTAATTTTGCACGCTTAATGACGAAATTTTCATCAACATAGTCAAGCTGGTTGTGCTACTTCTTGATGTATGCATTTAATCATCGCATGAGTTGATATTAGTATACGTGATGTCTTGACGCAGGTAATCACGTTCATCTATACTTCCCGATCATCAGGGTTGGTTGCATTTCATTCTACATTAGCATTGATTTGCTTTTTTTTCTTCTGAACACTATTTTGTCAGTGTTAAATAATAAAGAATGACAGAAAGTTATCGGCGTCAAAGTCATGAGCCGCAGCTAAAAGACATGAGGTATAATATTTGCGTCGAGACAGCTCAGACGATGAGCAATTTATACATTAAGCGAGAAAAAGCGCAATGGGCTCGACTTTTCAGATGATAATCTTGATACTAGATGCCAATCATTGCTACACCTTAGATGAACACGACAGCAGCGACAATACCGTAGAAAAATGAGAGCTATGGCTCCGACAGTGATGCTACGACTTTTCCCTCGGATGCCACAAGCGCGCAAACCTTATTTTGGTCGCATGACATCAGCGCCATTACCGAAGCGCAATAAAGTGCAGATCCAACAGTGACTTTATGCCGTACACTCAAATAATTTGTAAATATTGTACAATTTTGAGCTCTACAATAGACAAATAGAATTGATTATGACGTAGGCACTGAAAGTTTTTTGTGGCGACAATTTCTTTTTTTAAAGTTTAAAGTCATCAACAGAGTCTACCTCATCTATCGCAGAAACGATAGCGAGGTGGGCTACAAGCTCCTTAACCAGGTCAACAACTTCAATTTCGGTCTCATTAAGGGATACAATATGATAGTCTATAGCTTAAGCCTTCGCCATCTATCCCTTTCTTTGTTGAGATGTCAGTTTCGCAATTGAAGCATTACCGGATACTATATTTTCGTACTTATATGTTTGCGACAGAACAGGATAATCGCTACTTTTACAATGATTTTTTCTAGCAGAACTAGTAACTGAAACTTTGACGAACATTGTTTGTCGCCGTTATATCCTTGGGTACACGGAATTCAACGCTAGTAATTCTTGACCAATATCGATGATGTGTTAGCACAAAAAATGCCTCGTGCTACATGATAAGTTTATGGAATACTGACATCCATAAAATTATCGCTATTAACTTTTGGAAATTCAGAACGCGATTAAAGGCTATTTTTTGCGTGTTTAGGTAAATATTATACATCTAATCGACGAAACAAGGAGATTTGTTACGCAAGGTCTGAAAATTTACGAACTATCATACAACTAACTAAAAATTGCCTCGCAAATACAATTGAAGCAAAAATAACATAAACTAATTATTGACTAAAAAGATATTCAAATTTTATCTCTTCTAAGCTAGCCACATTAAACTTTGGGGTGTGCCGTTGGTCAATCAATAAAGCGACGGACAATTAATCGACGTTAAGACCATTTTGAAGTTGCTAAGAAGGTGGGACACAACGACAAAAAATGAATCTGATTTCAATTCCGCAAAACGGCAGGTCTGCAAAAACACCCGACGGTGACTTCTTAATAGAAGTAGTGACCTAGTGCAGGATGCATGGGTACAGCGGATTGCGTGCATGAGACATAGCAGAATACTGGACATGCTTGAGCCAGTGGTAGTCGAAATGGGTAATGAAATCAGGTAAAGGCCTTTTGCGTACGTTCTTAAAAGCTCAAGAATATGAAAGCACAAGCGACAAAGTTCATGGAGCAAGAGCAATGGTAAAATATTGAAACGAACCTGTTGCGAAATGGTAATTGAATCGACAGAGCAGTATCAACAGTACTGGCTTATGAGCCTGTGTCTGATTTCGAGGTGTCTGCGCGTCTAAAGGGGTTGCACGAGAAAATAGTTAGACCCACCAGCTTCAAGCCATTTTGTTGACCGCTAGTGCAATTGCTGACCAGCTGCGTCGTTCCAGCTAGCTGCGTTGTATCGAGGAGCTTCATCGTAAGTAGTACTAGTTTTGCGGCTTTTAATAAAGACATCTGGGTGCGCACACATTGCAATGTGTACCCAAGTGCAAGATCAATTTTTTTTGTAGGATCCTCTGTGCATAAGCAAGCACGTTTACAGTTTTAGATGAGCGCTCACCAAAATTCAGCGGTAAATAGCGGGTCCCTTTATACTTAAGCCGAATGATCATGTTATACAATTAAAGTATCTATAAACAGCGAGGCTGATATCGATACATAAAAAAAATATCTGTTCAGGCGGCAAACAAACACGTGTTATCATCCAATCTTTGGCAAGCCAACGCTAGGTCGAGGTGTATGGACCATCAGTACTGGCAGGCTGCGCAAAGGAGCCGACGGCTGAGTCACAAGTGCGTCTCCGTCCAAAAGGTCTTTTAACTTTTGTGGAAACGCAAAAGTGCTTTGTTTCGGCCCAGCTATCCACTAATTAGAGCATCGTTGGCCTCTAGAAAAAGGTCGTGCTTAAGGTTTTCGTCGTTTGAAGCATCGACTTGATTTAACGCTACCGAACTTACCCTAGACCATTCACCAACTCACAGCAATGTAATCGCGATCGTTGTCGATGCGTATACTTTTTGACTTCAACATGATTGCTTGTGATGAAAAAATCTCTACAAATGGTCAAATTCTTATCAACTTTCATGCATGGCGTCCTAGTCTGTAATAAAAAAATATTTCAAGAGCTTAGACTTATATCCATCTATATGATCAATTCTTTCAGGCTCATGTCAAACGTACGTCTGTACTCGGCAAATAATGACAGCCATCTTGTCATTCATTGCGACCAATGGGCGTAATTACTTCCGCTCTTACAGATGTACGGTCTGCGCCACGAAGAGATTAAAGCTCAACAGATGCACTTAAAACTGCATGAGTACGTTGATGACTATGGGTCATGAACAAAGTAATTTCGCTTGGCAGCCCTCAGCTGCCTGGACTGTGATGAAAAAAACTAGCTACAGTAATGGCCAACCAATATCGTAGTCAGATGTATCGCAAACGCCGCATAAAAACGTTGTCTCGCTTGGCAAATCCAGGATTATAAGCTGCTAAGGTCTTTTTAAATGGTGCCAGAACTCTAAGCACTTCTCGATACGCTTTTTTTAATAGATCGGACAAAGACTTTGTGAAACCTCGTTTCATATTTTGAGTCTGTTCGAGCTCCAATGCAAGCAGCCGAGAACTCCAATCTCCTCGGCAGATGCTATTATTGCCATTGTCAAAAAGCTGTCTGAGGAGGCCAAAATGGGCGTCAAATAAACTTTGGGAAGGCTACGAATGAATATATAATTAGAATAGATCTAAAGGAAAGTCCCTTCAAACCAAAACAATCAGACGATCGAACGTTTTAGCTCTGTCAAGACGTTTGGCAGCCTTAAGGTAACCACTTCGCACTGTTATAGGGTCTGCTCAACGTTCTTGACGCGAAGGGGGTATCTCTGACATCTTCATTTCGATATGACGGTAGCTATCTACTAAGCACAGTGCACTTTATAATGCACACTCAAGCATGTTGTCAATCAACACGTATTTTCTTGAGTAAAATTATTTTTTACTACAGATATGAATAGTTACCACGTTTTGTTCGATTTTAAGCGCATAAAGTCGGTTACCATTACAAAGGTTCTGGCTTTTTTAATTTGCCATTCTTTGCTTATTTGACGAAGAAGAGACCAAAAAAGCGCACTTTTCTCGAGTCGGTGGTGACACAGTCCATTTGTGCGTGGAATTAAGCAAATATCGAGCTTAACTGTGAAATGGTTTTGTGACGTGTTTCGAGACACTACATCCAAGTTTTCCTCAGAAAGTATATACAGGATCCTTGAGAATTTCACGATCTCTAAGCTAGGGCGCAACTAACAGTTATCTACAAGGCTAATCCACTACGCCATCGTCCAAAGCAATAGATACTTTCATGCCAATAATAGGTACAATACATTTTGACGTTTAATTTCTATGAAAAATCAGTAGTCTCGAGTCCCTACGTTTCAGCTGTCCTGACACCTCTGGCAGTGCCATCAACTATATCGAAGTGTCCTGTCGGTTGTTCTCGAAGATAAAATCGTTTGATCTAATTATAACTAAAAAGAGCTGACGGCTTACTACTGGAGCGCCGCCCCCCGATCAATCAAATTGTGTGTTTATGGACGGCATAAAGGTAGGCCCAACTTGCACTTATCCGTTTGAAATTTTGGCAGCAATGACAAGAGAGACGGTTGAAATTGCTCTACACGAGCAACACAGGCTAGAGTCAAATTGCTCATTTGGATTGCCTTGGATGGGCGGATTCGTGTTCAACACGACCCAAATATGGGCCAGAAAATTAGGGGATAATTTAGCAGCATCGGCCGCTTTGGCTGGAGAGCAAAGACTTGGGCCCGCATTCGTCCTAATAGAGATTCGACAAAGTAGATTTTTCACCTCGGCTGAGAAAACTAAAAGGCCACCGCACCCTCAGAGCCAGATAAAGACTAAGAATGAAGTATTTCCCTGGTTAAGGAATAATGAGTGTGTGGCTGGTATACTTGTCTCATAATAGCTTGACAAAGCGCTATAAAGAATCAGCTGTGGTGGACTGCTGATTGTACAGGCAACTGATTAAAAGACAAGATACCCACTTTAAGGCTTGATAGAGTCTGGCGCGCGAAGTTTGCTTGCAGGCATCCGGTTGATGTCAACCACAATATACTGACTATTATCAAAGATAAAGCGACGGAAGTAAGTCAGACTTGGCTCTACCGGCTGATACAGCGGTTCCTGATGCCCCAAGGCTTGTGGCAGACTTGGATAAATATGATATAATTTTGGTAATGTTCTTACTAGATAAATGCGAGCCTTGAACTGATTGATGGGATAAGGCCATAAATGTTATTGTTTCGATGAGTCAAGACCTCACTCCTGATTTGCTTACGGATTAATTTGCAGGAATAGGTGCAAGTGTGCAATCGCGATAGATGTAGAAGGTATCGCAAGTACAGGTATGTACTAGGAGATAGACGTGTACGTCTTTGCAGCCTTCGTCAGCGGGTAATAAAGGCTCAACATCACCGATCATCAAAAACATTAAAGATTACGCTTTAATTTTTGTAACATAGGTACGCGGATGTTATTGCCAATTGCACGCAACAAGATTCAACAAGCAGGTAATGAAGGCTTCTTAAGCACACACGTTTTCAAAAGTTGACAGGTAAGTACGAAGAGCGGATGAATTTTCGGTAGCATAGCTCGCTAGAATTAGGATGCGATACGGAATCGATCATGAAAACTTTTCGATTAATGAAGCTTACGCCCACCTATGCAAGAAAGCGTTGGCTCTGTTAATCCTTCATGCTTTTTCACTGAAGTGAAAATACACTTAAGTGCCCAATATTTAGCTCGGCCTATCCGATTAGAGAATGCGAGCGCCACTCGAACCGAAATAAAGCCGCTTTAGTGACCGTCTTTACATGCTTAGATAAAAAGAGACGATTCTAGTTTTTTCCTCTACAAGTAGACACATTAAGCTTCATCGGCTAAGGGTCTGCAGTTGGTGCTACTGCAAGTGCATGCTGCCTGATGTTTAGAGCATAAATTTCGCTGGTGGAGCTCGAGAATGTGATGCAATTTAGCAGCTTAAATGCAAGAAGGAGAGCAAATTTAGTCGTCTCCTAAGGCCCAAAGAATTTCTTTAAGGAGTTATATATGCTCGTTCGACGAACGTAAGAAAATGATTCTATTCATTTCGTGGACTTTACGGTTTCACGTATTCAATCTGCTTACATAGCCATAAGATTGACTACACAGGGTCACACAGCACCTTGTACAGAAGAAGCGTAGAAAAAAATATAAGACCTTGTCGTTCACTTATGATAATCAATTTGTACTCTCAAGACTGGTTGATTTTGTATGAAACTTTATCTCATCTACATTTCCTTAAAATTAATTATGCAACGGGGAACTTGTTTTTTGCCGTATACAAAATTGTGTAGCCACAATAATTGAAGGCTCCATTAAACGGAAAAGCCAGCTTTACCACAAAAAGCTAAGCTTTATGTCGGGTCACGAGGTGTATATTGTCCAATAGATTTCGCCGTCGCTTAGTGTGACCAATCGCAGACCCATGATTAGCATGACCAGTCGTGAGTCATTGGCTCATTCCTCAGTGACATGGTTGTCGCCAGTGATGTCTTTCCGCTAGTTCACGCGCTGCTGACCGCCGCTGGCTTGAAGAGGTCAGCGGCTGCATTGGCCAAGGAGGCCAAGCTGCAACCCAAGGCTTTTAAAAGCGAACATGATCTACTCGACGTGTACAACTTTTACTTGACACGCAACACGAAAAGCAAGAAGAGCGCCACGGTCACGTCGGGGGTGGGCGCGACTAAGAAGCCAAAGAAGAAGAAAGATGAGAGAAACAGTGACAGTGATAGCTCAAATTCATTGGAAGTTGAGAAGACATCGGTCAAGACGGGCAAGAAGGTGACAAAGGTGGAAAAAAAGTCGAAGTTGGATAATTCACAGAGAGCGAAGAAGAAAGAGAGAAAGGCGATGGTTAAGACAAAGAAGGAGTCATCTAGCTCGGAATTGGAAAGTGAGTCAGAAGCGGAGAAATCTGTATCCAAAAAGCGTATTTTTGCCAAGAAGGAGGAGTCGACCTCGGATGACTCATCTGAGTCGGATGATTCGTCGGATGAAGAAGAGAAGGAAACAGTAAAAACAAAAGCTTCCATTAATAAGAAGATAGCTAAGGATGAGAAAATTGACCCAATCAGCTTGGATGACTCGTCGGATTCATCAGAGTCTTCGGAATCGGAGACGTGCAAGTCCAACAAGCGTAAGGCAAAGGCGCCTGCCGAAAAAAGCAGTAAAAAGGTAAAGCAAGCTGCTGAGCTTAGCTCAAATAAAAGCTCTTCGTCAGATAGTGACTCGTCAGACAGTGACTCATCAGACAGTTCAAATTCCGATTCGGACACTTCGGTAGAGGAAGAAGTTTTAAAAAAGGAGGCTGCCCGTCGGGAAGAGGCCGCCAAGGCTGCTCTTGAATGGCAGCCTAAGAAGATTGAAAAGGTGGTGTCAAAGGATAAGGCGGCAGGCGCCCCATTCCAGCGTGTGGATGGTGAGTATTGGTCGCAGAAGATTGTAGACGATACGCTTCGCGACAACAGCTACGAAGGCACTTTTGGCGTGGACGGTGTCGGTGTGAAGGCCAACAACAAGCTTTTAAAGACACGTGGCAAAGATTTTACCAAAGGCAAGAACAAACTAAAGCGCTCGACGTACATGTGCGGGGCAATAAGTATGGCCTCCAATTCATTCAAGTTTGAGGACTAGAGTCTTAGTTTTCGAGTTTTGATAGTACAAGCAATAGAATACATTCCGTGGTTTAATTTTTCACAAAACCATTCACCAGGGTCTGTAATTCTGTGAGACCTCGTGTTGAAGGCTGCCAAGTGTCGAGACAGGGAAAATCGTCGCTCAACAATTGTGATCTATACGAGGTCTTCGACAAGTCAAGCGCCATCGCATGTGCGTCCGATGGGCGATCGTGTTCACCGCCAAGTCGTTCGTCCTTAATCTTACCATTAGAGCCAAACATTGCAGCCGACAATTGCTTTGTCCGCACTTTGTACGCAAGCTTCTTCGCATGAAGCAATTTTTGCTCTTGCAAGAGAATCGAATCGACTGATTGCGTCGTATCTGCATCCTTTGAGAGCTCAATTGCACGTTCAATATCCTTCTGTGCGAGATCAAACTCGTCTTTTAGTCGGTACGCCTGAGCTCGACGGTAAAGGGTCTTGACACTCTTCGGATCAATTTCGAGCGCCTGATTGGCATGGTGCACAGCATCATCTAAATGCAGTGTCTTCAGTCGACACGCTGTAAAGTTTAAAAGCACCTTAAGCTTTAACGCGTCTGCTTGCGCATCCTCTGTCTCAGTATCTGGAAACACATACTCAAAATACACGAGTGCCTTGTTGTAATGAAACGCTGCTCGCTGATACTGACCATGCTGGAAAAAAAGGTTGCCTAGCACGCGAAATTCGTCACATGCTGTTAATTTCTGTTGTGTCGTCATATCCATCAACTTTTGCTCCTTTATCAGAATAAAACCAGATATCATAAATGAATACTATTCAACACATATTTTACCTCATATATCTTACGGCCGAGTGGTCGTGGTTGCAGCCCGTCTGAGCCTTGGAGGCTCTTGCACTGCGCTCCCGAGCCTCTTGCTCCTGTTTTGCGAGCTCCTCAGGGTCTTCCCACGCGTCCCACTTTTCGTACGTACGGGTCCAATCGTACCCATCTTCTTGCTGCTGTTTGTCTTCTATTTTCGCCAGTTTTGATTCGACTCGCACCACATTTTGCTCCGCGTCCACTAATGTTTGATGGGCTTCGACGGCATGACGCTCTTTCTCCAAGGCCATTTGCTCTAGCATACGAGCCAAATCAGGCGTGAGCCCGCAAGACATGGTCGATAGGTAAGATATTTTATTAGAGTAATACGAATTAAAATAATAGTATCAATACTACTACTACCATACTGTGCCTCTACTTCGTCCTACGTCTATCCTACCTTCGTCCTACCTCGTTCGACGCCAAAACTTGTGCCTATGCAAATATATTTACGACCTGACTATCTAATGTGCGTTAAGTGGTATTATGCTAGGATTGTTTGATGCATTGAAACCTGAAGCATAATCAGCGTTGATTGGATAACACACAGTATTATTGAGAAAAATGTGATTAAAGGGCTATGTATTTGTGTTTGTATCAAGATTATTTAGACTAAAACTTTTGAAAGTACACTTATTGGATTTAGTCACTAGGCTTGAATACCACATTGTTTTGAGCTCTTTTTTACCAAAAATCCAGCTTTAAATTGAAAAGCGCAGTGGATAATGCATTAAGTGGCTCTAGGTGCAGGGATTCTATCCGTCCGGAAACCTCCCATGCGCAAGATGCCACCATCCTTTAAGACGGGTGACAGCTTCTACCATCAAACATTGGCTTTATGCTATGGCCCGTTAAGATAAGCTTGCTTTCCAGCCAATAAGAGAGGGTTAAGTACTCTTGGCTTCTATACGAAAAGTCGTTTGGGCATAACGATCACAAATCCGAAAATTGAAGGCTGCCTGTCGGCTGGATCAATATGATCCATCCAATCCTGAAAATGTTGGCTTCTACAACATTGCACCAGCATTCGCATACGTACTCATTATGTAAGGTGCGCCTGTCAAGAGCGTCGATCCTTAAAGTTCGATTTTCAGATAGCCGCTGAGGCACTTAAAGGAGCTTCCTTTACATCTTCGACAGCAAACGTGCGCCCGCCTTTTTACCTCATCTGGTGGTGTACAGACATATTCACCTTCGGACAATTGATTCGGTGAGCACTCAGTTGGCGCTCACCTGTTGGGCCTAAGGATAGTGACAAGTCGTCAAAGTAACTTTATCATCGAGGAGCACGCCTAAGAAATAGCTAGGCTTAACGTCACATTCAACTGCCGTGCAAAAGGCCCAACGATGTCAGGGTTACTGAATCTACAAGAGCTCAGAGCTACAGGGCTAAGGACTGAACAAAAACATCTCGGGGGTGGTGCTCTTGAGGATGGAATTTTCTTTTTAGAACGTAAACAAGCCCTTTCTTCAGAACATTTTGAATCAAATTCGGTATTTCCAGCTAGTACTTTAAAAAAGTATTAATTATATTTTAGAGGTATCACCTATTCAAAGCCGTGCTTATGCCGATAATATAGCAGTCGTTAACGTGATCGAATAGCCTAAAGAGGCAGAAACGCTAACGATAATGGACGTAATGACCCGACTGAATGCCCTTGTGGATAAAGTCACTTTATTGTATATCGGAAGGAAGTAAGCGAAGACAAAGATGGCTAAGCCTAGAGGCTAAAGCAGCTCACGCAGTAAGCTAGAGACTGCATGACCGTAATACGTCTACTTGCTCTCTGAACAACGGGTTCAACAAGGAATAGATTGTCCTTCCGGATGAGTAATTCCCCGCCGATGCACATCATAAATCTAAGCTGTTCGCACTTCTGCTTAGTGTGCCACGAGGACTTTTCGAGGGTCACTCCTCGTGTGGCATTTATGCACGGTTCATAGCACAAAAGGGGCCGTTGTTCCAGCGCGACCTTACAACGGCTACGCGTGGTTTTTAAGCGCCAAATAAATCCCGCCATAAAAATTACTTGGCGACGTAAGGAGCCTTTTGACCAGAGTGACTTGCACTCGGTCAGTTGCCCATTGCATGATTACTGTCAGGTTTGGTTCGAGCATCCTCAGCTTTACTAGAACTACGGCTTCATTCAAAAGTGTATTTTGGAATCGGATGAATCTTTAAAATGATTCAATTCCGGACACTTCGTCGATAAGCTTCGAGCACAATGCTCCCGATTCATGACTGAACCTTCTATATGCCTCAGCTTTGGCACAGTTCCAAGCCAGGCGCTAAGAGCTTAGGATCCGGGCACAGATGCATGAATTTTGCTACAATGCTCTGACGTGCGGTTAAATAACCACAAATTACATACAAAGCGCCCGTTACTAAACATTCAAGATTGCGGCGGCTTCCATGAGTTCTGTCAATTTGAAAAGTATTGCAACGTACGAAGAATCTCCATCACTACTCTTTTTACCACCACTAGCTTTGAAATCGAGATGCGCTGGAAGAGGCCCACCCACTTAAGACTTGCGCCTACATTCAGAAAAACAGCTGCTACAACGCAACGGGAAGCACTCGCTTGGTATTTCTTTCGGGGTCGGCCTAGCGGATAGGCGGGGCTTCTTTCAGACGTCCTGAGAATAGTGGGGTCCTTGCACTTAATTAATAACTCTTTTATACTTGTGAACCGGGAGCTTCACACTCATATCGGTGCAACGCCACAAAACGTGAGGTCCTCGATCAGCCTTATGAGTTAATTCTATGTAGTGAGCTCCAGCACAGATAGTCGCTCAAAGCACAAAGTTTTACGGGTTAGCAGGCCCTCAGTCTTCTGGTGTTCTCAGGCACCTTGATCGCAATATAAGGGTTCCGAGTCTCGCAATACCTCGAAGACATTTTACTCCAAATGTTGGAAACGTCGTCTCAAATAATTTGATGATGTATGACGACCCATGACCGTAAAAGGTCCATTAATTCAACATTGCTGTTTGCCATCAAGACTAGACTTGACTGTTCCAGCGATGGGTTTCTAGTATAATTTAATGGTCACATCTTATATCTTTTTCTGTGGTTGTCGAATAACATCTCTTTATTATTTGAAGCTAATGCTATCGCATTCCGTTCTTTTGCTAATTAAACTGAGCTGACCATCCGGTGAGCCAGATAGCGATATTCGTAACGCAAAGAAATAAATATGTGATCGTGAAAAAGTCGGGTTAATACGATTGACAGGGCGAAAGATGCGATTGCATTTAACAAAAAAATTCCACAATTAAGGTACGAAATTCAATTGTTTTTATTGAGGACATGAAGGTGTAAATTTGAAATTACACTGATCCGCGATGTGGCGCTTTAGGGCACACACGATCAAAATAGCCTTGCCATCTGGATTCCATCAGATAGTGGCTAAAAGAGGTGCTCAATGCATGAGCAGCACTGTGCTTGTGTTGACGCCTACCTTCGCTAAGGCAACACAGACAGTTAAAAGTCATAAAGCTCCTGCAAAATTACAATATCGAATTAAGTTGGTTCGATTAAAATAAAATTGATAGTAATAAACAATAAGGCCCTTTTTAAAATATATTAGCCTACAAATTGCGAGCACAGCGTCACTAAGTGTCTTTTTTTTAGATTCGATTTTAATTTGCACTTGTGCGTTTTCTCCCTTTAAGCTAAGTTTTAAGAACAACTGTTCGCTGAAAGGTCGCATATCTTTCTACTCTGTGCACCCTTTTAAAAGCTTTGTGATGTAATTGACGACTTATTTTCATTAAACGTTCAAGATCGTCAAGAGATGCATTTGATTTGAGGGATAACTAAGGACAATTTTTGATGACCTCACCAAAAAGGGCCTGGAAAGTCTGGGCAGGCGTAGCTCAAAAATTAAACCTTTCATGTCAAAAAAATTATGTCATATTTCTAGATGAAAAGTGATCAAGATGAGCACAAAAGCGGCAACGATCGCATAAAAACAGATGTGCACTGCGTTGGCATTTTCTACTATGGAAAGTCATACAGGAAGCTGCGTGCATTAAGTGCAACTACGTGTTTCGTGTCCTAGAAAAGCATATATCTAATATAATCAGCGAATCATCAAGTGCGCTGTATCAGTACTCACATGTCTTTTTCTGCAAGCTGGAGGAGTGAGATCTTAACTTCATGAGCTTAAAAGTTGTCAGTGTCCAGTAATGAAGCAAAAGTCTTTCGATAAGTAAAGGTGACTGTGCTCATTGAAGGCTGATGATGGATTCGTCTCTGCAGCAACTCTTAAGTGCAGGCAGCAACGATCAAATAAGTGCTTTAGATCATTTTCTACATTGTTATGCCACAAACTGGCACCTATCTGGTACGCCGTGAATATAAAATTTCACAGTTTGCATTAATTCGCCCAAATACACACAATGTAGTGGCAAGCAGGAAGACATTATTCGTGTCCATGCGAAAGGAGATCGCCAAAGTGAAAATTTGCGTTGTCTTAGGGCTTTAAAGAGTCACTGTTAAATATCGTGTCGCCGAAATTAGAAAAACATCAGACATTAGTAGGAGTGGAACATTTTACTGGAAACTATATGGTCTATGCTATGTGTGGCTATGTAATGCAGGCCTCGATAAGTTGACAGCTCTCATAAAAAGTTCTTAAGGACTGTAGTATTAAGAAACTATTTTTTTTTGTACACTCTTGTACACCAAGAAGCTTCGCGGGTCAGCAAACAATTGTGTACCGCCAAAACGGGTCGACTGATGCTTCAACAGAGAGCTAAGAGCAAAGAAAGAAGCTGTATCCCGCTCGACTGGCTAACGAGCTCGAAATCCCGCGCTCTTTTTGCTAACATCTTGAAAAAAAGGAAAGATGAATATCATAAATTGCTGAGAACTGTAGCGGTACAACATGGACGTTTTTGTACCAAAGGACGAGCTTTCCAACAACGCTTTTGCATGCACTTTGCTCCGCGCACTATATCTAGTTAATGCTCACATCAAAATTTGAATATGGATATCAGATAGACCTCTTATGCTAGTCAGTACACCTAGTCGCATGTTGTGAGAGATACATTTAATGTCAGTAGGGCTTGTGGGCGACCGAGCATCGTTTAATTAGATGCACCTCCATTTCGAGTGCTTAGTAAAGCACAGGCGCATCAATGAGCGCCAGGAACATCTTACAACGACGTTATGATCCCACTTTACATAAGTCGTAGTAGCAACTGCATTGACTCTGAGAAAACAAATGCCGAAAGGCCTTTGCGATAAGAAGCAATAGACGTTTCGGATAAAAGCCGCTGTAGTTGTTTGGTATCTTCAGCTATGGTGGGAGTGACTACATCATTACGCTCGGGACATACATTACTAGGCATCGTGATGAGGCCAAGACAATTTGAAAGTGAGTTGCTTGGGAAAATAGCGCACTAGAAGCTCGTACACACCAATTAACTTGTCTTAGACAGTCATGGTTTGAGTCGTATTCCCTCAAGCAATTACCCAATCCAAACCACGCCAGTGATGGATATTAAAAGTGTCAAGAGGCACCTCAAAATAATTCCACTCATTGGTGAGACCGTTTGCATGGCCGGTGAGTTTGACATAAATTCTTACACTGTCGCGGGGATATATGCTGTTTCGACGACGTTGCCAAAAAATTGAGGCTTCATTGCAGCCCTAAAGAGCAAAGTGCTGTGCGAGGGCTTCCATAAGCGGGCGTGTCGGTGCAGGAGACTAATATGCACGCGTACTCCAACGCGATTGTCGAGTAGGATCTTTCAGATAGAACCCGCTTTCTGACGGTCTAACTTGTTAAGGCTCACCGTCTATAGTATAGTTGCATTTATAACGGCGCCGTCGTTGTTACTGGTGCAGCATTTGCAGACGCGTCTTAAAAGCAAAAACCAATTTTGGTGCAGTGGCGCCTGCGCAAGCCAAATCGACCTTTTCATGGATTGCCTTCGTTATCTTAAATGAACTGGCCGATAGAGCCTTCTTAGCTGCTTCTATCAACAAATTGATCCTTTGCATCAAAATTAGGGAGGAATTTATACAACTCCCACCGGCTGTAGATCAAGCCTTAGTGAGGAAGATTCATTTGTCATTCCAGGTGGCATACCGCCAAATGGTTCGAAAAGATTGGTGGCTCTTGGTGCACAGCAGACACACCATCGATATGTATACAATTGAAAGGACACCAAATGTGAGATAGTGTCTGCCTAAACTAAAAGGTTACAGGTACAATTAGAAACAATAAACACTCTTCTGAGAAAATCTGTCGACACGGTCCGATCTAATGCATACGTTGATCTATCCTTGTAGTCCTTCACCACAGACAATATCAATACATTGATGTCTTCTTTGTGCAAGGTGTTGTGTGACCCTGTCACTCAAAAGTAATGTATATACATCGAACAAGCTCTTAAATGAGTCTGATTGACGCTTTGCAGCTTGCGCTTCATGACGTATTTAAAGAACAAAGCCAAGTGGTTGATGCAGTGCAGACATGACAGGCTATTTACCAACTGTAGAAAGTGTGAAACTAGTGCATGAAACAATTGTGTACTGTCGCCAGATACATTAACGTACCAGAATTGCAAAACAGATCGTTAGCTCAGTGTATTTTATTCCATCTAGTAAAGAGATAAAGCATTTATGAAGATTTAATAAAGTCGAACAGGGTGTCTGCTCAAGATATATCATGTATTGTGACCAGCTATCGAATGCGTAGTCTAGAAGGCGCCGAAAATTTAGACTCTATCAAAAATATTATTCACCTCTTATTTGCGCTCTTGTGCACCGGCTACGCCAAATAGGTACTGCCAGGGACGTCACGACTACTGGACCTCAAAGAACCCGAAGCTGTCAGATTCTTGACTATAATGAAGTCTCAGAATGGTTGAGTCATGAAAGTTACTCTTAAGAATGTAAATACATCTTTTTTTACTTGTTGAAGCATCATTTAAGACTTTTTTGGCTGACCACAATAGCGTGTTGGTGCACGAAAATTTCTGATACGCCGATTCCAACGGAGCACTCATTGCTTCACCTTCTTTGCGAAATGAAGGTCCACACAGCTTTCTTTAAGACAAGCACAAATTTTGCGAAATAAAGGTCCGCACAGCTTCCTTTAAGACAAGCACGAATCATGTCACCATGTTTATTGCGTCGAATGTTTCTTTGCTCGGCAATGCTTAAGTCGACAAATTTTGGTCCGAGCTGGGGAGCGCACAAATGCCATCCTCGGATTGAGGTTCCACAGCTTTTTGAGAAAGCAAACCTTTCTGTAAGTATTCTTCTTTAGGATCGTCTTAACCGTCGCTGCTTCTTGTATTAAGTGACCGTCCTTGATCACAATCACATTGATTCATTTTGACATCGGCGCTTTGGCCTATGATCCAGGGAAAGTTACGCAATGTTTGCTTAAATGCATTAGAGCGTGGAAAATGTTGGACTGGAATGATCGCTTGAAGAAACGCTGCCCCCAAACGTTCCTTAATGTGCTTCCGGGCACGAGTTACTTATGTGATTTTTTTTTGGGAAGTAAGTACCCAGCTTGTAGCCCGGTCTCCCAGGTATATTACCTGAGAGTGCGAGCGCCACACGCACCCTAATGTACGTGATATAGGCCGTTTCGGTAACCGTTTCTTTAATTCTATTTCAAGAGAGAAGGCTGTAACTTTCGTTTGTAAATCTTTTACTTCACCGGCATGAACCCCATTCTAGGCTTTACCGGTGGGTCTTTGCTACCTGAGCTTCGGAGGGACGCACCACATTTCTACTACTTTGAGAATTGCAAATGCAGCAAGCCTACATAAGCCAGCAAGTCTCTCGAGTTCTGCAAACTACCCGTCGAGGAAATGCGAAAATGTGTTTCCGTAGCTTTTGCAAGGGCTCGAGTAGACAATCTTTTTGCATGGGCGTAAAGCTCAATACAAAGTACAATTAGGTCCCACCGCACCTTGCACGAAAAAGGCGTGCACGAAGACCGATCAACAACTGTTTACTATCCTCGGTCTAAAGGTACTCAAAATGTGCAATCAAAGACTGATATTATATATATATATGCATTGGTCCTACCAATAGAACTGTACAAGCACCTTGCAAGCTAGGTAGAGATTTGAAAGCCTTACTTTGCTGATAGATCTGCATTGACAAATTTGCTTAAACACAAAAGCTAGGCTTTTCGTTACAACTAAGCATCACGCTTTAGAAAGTTACCTCAGAAGCTCAATTCTGTATTTGTAGTTGGCAGCGATTGCGTGTGAGAACCAATGGGTGAGCTTCATAATCACACTTCGACCAAACAGTGTTCATTTAAAGGATGTTGCGCGATTTGCGAACGGGTCAATCATTCAAATAAGGGCAAACGCACACTACTTTAATACCAACGTCGCAAAAGAAAGGAGAGCTTGACAAAAGACGCGAAAGAGAAACCTTGGCAGAGTAAACGAAATCAAAAGTAATTTATCATCAATGCGCTGCTGCTGTGGCTCAAAGACCGCCATCGCGCATAATTTTTTGCTGCCGCTGTTGGTTTTTCCTGTAGCTCACTACCACACCTAACGCAGCAATCACGACGACAGAAATCACGACAATGCCAGCCACACCAGTAGCAGAAATTCCACCACTTTTTTCCACGCTTGACTTGTTGGTAATACTTTCTGGCATACCAGATGAAGATGGGGGGCTAGGCGCACTGGTCGGCGGTGTGCTACTTGTCGCGTTATGGGGTTGGTTTGAAAATCCGGACCCAGAGGCCGAACTAGCCTTCACCTTACCGGGATCCATCTCGTCCGAGCCTGACGCTGATGCTATTGAGTGTTTCCCTTTCGAGGGGTTTTTAGATGATTCTGAGGGTGGTGGAGCAGTGCTTGACTTGGAGGCCTTTTCATCGGAGAAACCGGGGGTCTTGGTCGCTTTTGAATCTGTACTGGACGTCTCCTTGCCAGACTTTGAAGCAGCAGAATCAATCTGCTCTGGCAACGTTTTAGAAGCATGTGAACTTGGACTCAAAACGGGAGATGTCGACGGAGTGGTGTTCGTCGACGGACTCGTCTTCGCACCCGATACGGGAGTCTTTGTCGTCTTCATAGTACCCTCCGTGTCTTTCCCCGACTTTGAACCTGGCGGAGTAGTTGCAGCCCTTATGGTACCTTGTTTCTTTGCAGGGGTACCATTGGCCTTGGCACGGGCGGTATCAAGTAGCACTGCTTGAATATCAAGCACATAAGACGGATACACTTCGTACGTGTGTTTAGCGGCTGGAATTGGAGCAATTACATTGTTCGCCGCGTCTCCCTCGACAATGCAAAGGCCTTGCAAAGGTTTCGTCCCCGACGGACACTTTGACGCCGTGTCCGCGTGATTGTACCAAGGTGACGACCCGTCGTTGCCAGCAGGGGAGTACGCACACACGACCACGTCCCCGCTCGGACATTTGTGCGTGGCACATCCAACGCTAGTCGTTGAGGCCCATAGAATTTGCGAGTACGAGTTGTAAATGCCCGTTCCAACATCAACATTATTCGCGCCAGGTTGTGTAAGCAACTTGAGCGTCGACGCGGACGTCTTGACGACCCACTGATCGATGGCATCGTCGATAAGATTGGGCGAACTGGACGATGGCGACTGGTACACATTCACCCCTGGACCGGAAGCAGACGAGCACTTGCTAGCTGTCGAGGCGGCGGACGTGGCTAATTGTTCACTCCATCCCATGCGACGCATATTTCCTGCGGACCACGGCAACCCAGTGGATCGAAAGTAATTGTGCCGGTCAATCCAAATGGCCTGGTCTTCCGTGCTAAAGCTTTCGGCATTAATCGTCACGGCCAGGAGCGAGATCGCTGCCAACGCCAGCATGTTTCACACTCGACGCTTTCTCTCTTGACGAATACAAGTGTGAGTCGGGCAGCACTGACTCTTGGATCTCGATCTCTCTACGCCTTTACTGAAAGCATTACAAATGTAGTACTTTAATATATTGCATCCCATCTTTTCAGCTAAATGTCATGATTGTCGACGAATAGCTCAATAATTTGTCGCCACTGAGTCGCACTATAGTATAAATCAGAGAAAGCGTTAAAATCACCCAGCGCTTTCATTATACGCACGAAGGCTCAACATGTTCTATACCTGGCTTTCGTGTGACTTATCTGCACTCATATGTCTCTCTTTTCACGGTAAATATCATGTTTGCTTTTTTTCGCATTAATAGACTGAGTCACGTGATGAACAATTGCTAGACCCTTAAATGATCTCAACTCGATCGAAAAATCTTTCATCTACTTGCTGCTGCTCCTGCTCCTGCTCCTGTTTCTTGCGGTGGCTGGTGAATACAGCAAAGACCGCCACGGCCGCAACACCAATTGCAACTATAGTCGCAATACCAGCAAAAGACAGTCCAGAATTAGTCGTGGTAGCGCTTTCCGATGTGCTAAGAGCCAAATTCTCAGGCTTTGACTGAGACAGAGACATCACGCCACCAATTTGCTCTTCGGCCTCGGTTGATGATGGCGATTGCTCGGCCTCAGTTGATGGTGGCGATTGCTCGAGCTCAGTCGATGGTGGCGATTCATCGTTTTGAAAAGACAAGCCAGTGGCCGAGCTGGGCTTCACAACACCAGGATCCTCTACGGACGTTGATCCTCCTAGTTTTGTGCTTTCAGGCAACGAGCCAGCGGGAGAATCGAGCTGCAAAGGTTCACCCTCTTGACTATAAGTTTCGCTGTCAAGTGAAGTCGTCGAGTCACCGGAGAAGGATTTACCCACCCGTGCAGCTCCGGGAGCATCTCGCGCCATTGCTGCCTTCAAAATCGCCTCTTTAATATCCGTGACAAAGTCCGGATACATTTGATTCGTACGACCACCATCCGGAATCGGCGCGATCAAAGCATTTTTCGAATCTCCTTCGACAACGCACAGACCAAGATGAGCAGTTGTCCCGGACGGACAATTCGTTGCCTGAGCCGCGTGAATGAACCACGGCGACGTCCCGTCGTTCCCCGGTGGATAATATGCGCACGCTACCGTTGTTCCACCTGAGCAATCGGCCATAGCACACCCAACGCCTGTCGTTGAGGACCATACAATCTGTGTGTACGAGTTGTAAAGACCTGCACCAACACTGTCCCCATCCTTTGTTGGCGGCACGAGGCGTTTAATTTCGGCAATTGCCGGCTGTACGACCCAAGCGATGATTGCATCCTCCAAAACGGTTGATGAATCCGTTGAGATGCCTTCGTAGACGTTAAGACCAGGACCTGTCTTTGCCGCACAGCTAGCAGCCGCAGTGGCAGCGTCCTGTGCAAGGCTGTCATCCCAATTTATTCGCTGCATGTTTCCTGCTGCCCATGGCAAACCAGCTACTCGAAAGAAATTGTGGCGGTCAATCCAGATCGACTTTTGCTCGTCCGTAAACGTTCCATCTGTTAAGGCCTGCTTGTTTGATGGTTCGGTAGAGTGGGTTGCACTCTCCGCAGTTCCAGTGTTCACGTCTTTTGAAGAAGCTGAAAGGGGCTCTTCGGTCGCTAAAGAAGACAAAGTTGTCAAGTTCTCTGTGGAGTAACCCATGGGTGAATTAGTCTCACCAGACGGTTCAGAGGTTGGTTCTAATGTCAAATTCGCATCATTACCTTCGAGTAACGAATCACTGGTTCCCATCGTCGAGCTCGACGCCTCTTGTAACACCTGCTTTGAACTATGGTCCGAGGATTGGAATACGACGGCGGGCACGCACCAACTCAACGTGGCCAATGTCGCACCCACAAAACTTGCTGCTACTTTCATTCGAGGGCTTGTTGACAAGTGCTGCTTGTTTCAAGTTCGTTACTACCAAGGTCCACTCTTGCTATACAAACTGTCGAGAGAGTGTCGTCTCTACGGCGTAAATTTCTTGATGTGCTTGAAAAACGGACGATTGGCCACGGACTGGCTGTGTGCCTCGGCCATCTGGTCGTAAACAAAGAAACTCACTGCGTAAAATACCCGAAAGGCTATGTCTCTACGTGACATTCGTTTTTAACACGTGTTGTCTCGTCAATTCTTGGTGATACAGACTAGGGTGGATCCTAAAGTCGTAGCCGACAAACGTACTTTTTCAATCCTCAATTCACAACTAACATACCGTATCGCAAGATGGTACATGGCCATGCTTTCAATTGCCAGCATCACGCACGAAGGTCATCGATATAGCATTTGGATACGACCACAAGACACGCATGCATGACGACAATGCCGATAGAGTTGAACTAATCTCTATATCAGTAATTGCGTATTTAAGTACAATTTATATGGTACCACTCACCACAGCGTTACTTATGATCCGAGGAGAGAAAAAGTCCGTGTAAATCATTCTTTGGGCTAAATTTGGAGCAAAGCCACAATTTGGCAACGCATATAAATGTGTCAATGATCAAATTCATTGAAAACCTCGACGTCTCATTGGAGAGCTAAGATTTCCACACAGATCGTTTCGGCAGTCAATATGCCACCTATAGGGATTCGATCGCATACCCAATACACTGCGCAATGCATTTTGACAGATAGTTGCAACACTGCTACTTAAATAAGTTTTGAGCATCGTCTCACATGAATGGATAAGGTAGTGAACTGCTTTTATTAAGACCTTAATGTTTCAACACTCGTGTCTTATCTCTTCCTCACCTTCCTTGTCATGCTCAACTCACCGACGTTCGCGATTCGAAGAACCACTGCCGTGGCATCTACTTCTCGCTCATGCCGTTATAGGCCCTGCACCCAAATATTTTGGGTAGGTCTTACAAATCCAATCACTCTCGGAAATAATCAATCTAATCTCATTAATCAAAGTGATGCACCGATTTATTTGCTTTTACTAATAACCTCTCAGTGTGCATGTTGTACGTACGACAACTTGCAGTCCACTTCACGTTCCGTTTCTGGTTCAGACTACAATTGCGACCCGTTGCGCAGCTTTATTCAGTCACCTCAATTGGTTCTTCAAGCGACTTGACAGCCATTTTGAGTGCACCTTCAAAGGTACGGTTGCCGCCAATAAAGCCAGCATTGTGCACAAACGTGCAGCCCTCAATGCCTGACACGCGCGACAATTCTTCGTCACGAAGACTGCGCCAAGCTGGCAACAGTCCCTTGCGTAGTGCGAACGAGCCCGGCTCAACATTAATTGCCTGTACGCGCGTCATGTTGCCCGTCGCGTCGTTGTAGAGCACAAACTTGATTTGGCCAGGAATCATAAGCTTTTCTTCCAAATCGTGCAAATGAGACTTCCACGGGCAGTACTCAGGAAGGTACACAATTTCACCTGAATTGTGCGTCTGGAAGCGGTTCGTAACCGCTTTTTCCACAATCTCCCGAGCCGGCAGCCACGAGTGCAAGAGGTCGTGAATCGCGTCCGTGAACTCGGTTATGGTCATGTACATTGCCTGTTGAAATTGTTTATTGACACGTGCTTCGCTCTGGTCTTCGTTCCAGCGCGGGTTTAAGTAGCTCACACGACTGCTGAGGTTGGTTGACACCTGGTAATTGTACGTCAGTTTAGCGTCGCCCGCGGCCGTGGCCACTTCAACACCATTGTCAATGCCGTCAATGTGCTCAATAAAGTTCTTGTATGCCTTCTGATGCAACAAGTCGAGCGTGGCATCATCTAGCTTTGACGGAGCAGCCAAGTGCTGCATGATCTCACGACCAAAGTGCTTGTAAACCAACCCAGCGCTCGACAGCTTCGTAGTGCGTTGGTCGAACGTACACGTAAAGCTACGCTGGTGGTGGTCAAAGCGCAGAGTTTTTGGATCATAAATGCCTCCCACGTCTACAATGATCTCACACTGAGCTAGCTTAGTCTCGTCACGAGTGCGCAACACGTCGTGAGTCGCAAACTTTGGCAACAACTTGAGCATCGACACGGCCAGCGCCTCGTCGCAGTGGAACGTGCCATTATGCGTGCCAATAAACTTCTTTGTAGTGCCGTTCGCCAGCGACGACGTCACGACTACTGAACGAAAGGCGGCAAAGGAGGGCGATGAACCAACGAAAGCAGCGGCTTTAGTCGGAACGGCCATGATTGGTTTTCACTTGAAAAAGTAAAAGACGAAATTTGGGCTATCTACCTCAATATTTGTGGTTTTAATGTTACATTTCAAGTACTAAGGCAAAGACGACATTGCATATTATTTATTGAGGAGAATGGAGAAAATATACCTTTTCTCAAATAAAATGGAAAAAATACTCCTAAAAGGGTGAAAAAGTAAAAAAAAATACCTAGCAATAAATATTTTTGCAACAATGGCAAAAATATACATGAAATCAATAAAAAATGGAGAATTTATACCTTTGTATGCGAAAAAAGTACTACAGAATAAAAAGTAGAGAATTTACACCTCTGTATGCGGTAAAATTACTATTCAATCTGCGGGCAGGAATTGGTTATACGCAAGGATCTCATGCGTTTGCTCCATATGCATTACGCGGCATGGCACTAGATAACACTTCTCTCAAGAACAAAATTGAAGGTGTGCTGTTGGTGGCGTGTTTCAAAACGGGAACAACAAAAACTCAGAAAGTTGTAGTCGCATTCGTCAGCAGTGAGAGTAAAGCAAATCGGGCATGGTTCAACATTTTCCTGTTCCAGCATTTACCTGTACTTCCAGCATTCGTAGTATTTGATCGTGACAAGGGATTAGTGCCAGCAATGAAAGAAAATGGCAAAGAGAAACCACAATTCTTTTGCTTGCATCACCTTATGAAAGATTTCAATCTAAAGTTTAGAAACAAGACTTCGAAGGAACATGCATGGTGCTAAGCACGTGCACTGACCAGGCAATTGTACGAAGCCAAAGAAGAAGACCTAATGAAGCTAAATTGCGAGGTATTTAAATGGCTGGCGCTGGCTGACGTTGGCTATGGGAAGTGGTCCATTGCCCATAGTCCATGCTCAAGTTATGGAATGCTTACTTCAAAAAGTCGAATCCATTGAACAACGCGCTGAAAAACATCCGTGAAATGCCGATCTTGACTTGTATGATTTCAATCGAGCGCTATGTCGGTACGAAGTGACTCAATTTGCTGGACAGACCAAACAATGGGGTATGGATACGTCTTATGCTTCCAGTTGCATCACTTCAATTTTAAAAGTGTACGAGGAGACAATTCAAGTATGTCCAAGCTCAACTACATCTTCTGTTGTGTCGGTTCAAATTGGAACAAACAAGCCAATGGAGTATGCTGTTGAGGTAAACAGTATCAGCGGGGCCTGCACATGCGGTTGTGGGAAGGATATAAATGCTCCATGTCAACTTCCATAGCAGCACTTAAGTTTTTAAGCAGCTATCACGTGCAAAATTGTTATTTGGGAATATGTGGTCAACTGAAACGCATCTACATGCCTACGATGAAGCACTCGAAGTAAGGCATTTGTGACGAAAAGTGAACTTCCATCAAATCCTTCCAAAAGAAATGGTCGACCCAAAAAGAAGCAAATCAAATCACAGCATGCTACATTAGAAGTTGACGCGCCAAAAAGTGTTTATCGATGCGGTAGCTGTGGTCAAGTGAGACTCAACAAACGTCGATGCATCAGTAATGCGAAGCATAAAAGTCTATCTTTTAGTAGGTTAGGTATATTTTTTCGATTTTTTATTTTTCTATTGTTATTCGTTTTGGTGAAAAAGTTGTGATTCAAGGTAGATTTTTTTATTTTTTCCATTTAATTTAAAAGAAGGTATTTTTATTCCCTTCTCCTTATTTATTAAGACGCTATATGGATCCTGTCTTGATGAACTTGGCGCAGAAGAAGCCCATGGTGTCCAAGACGGCATTCGCTGGGTCAAAGCGCTGGACAAGGGACGCTTCTTCACTGTTTAGACCCTGGTGTAAGAGACCGCACTCACCGATATGCGCGTCTCCCTGTGATATGAGCTTCAATGGGTAGTTCTGTAGTGCGTGGCGCACCATCTGCTCGTTCTCCTTTGGGTTAATCGTGCATGTGGAATACACGAGTACACCACCTGGCTTCAGCAGAAAAGCTGCAGCCCACAGAAAATTGCGCTGCATATTGCAGTACTCTGCCAAATTGTCCGCATCTCCAGCGTGGAGCAACCTTGGACGCAAGCCAAGTGCGGAGCAGGGCGGATCCAGCAGAATACGATCAAAAGTTTCCGGATAGAATCCTGCAACCTGTAGCAGCCGAGCCTGTTTTGGTGTATTGAGCTTCGCCTGTCCAAGAACCTGCGCCACGCTCGTATCCTCCTTCTGTTGTGATGCCGAAAACACCGTTTCTTTCGGTAGCAAGGCATGCGCAGAATCCATTTGCAACGGTTCGACACATTCAAGTTGCAACGCTTCACAAAGCGTACGCAACTCTAACGCTTTGCGCTTCGATCGGTCGCATGCGACTAGAATCCCCTTATTCCTCATTAACGTAGCAACATGTGAAGTCTTGCCCCCAGGTGCCGCACACATGTCGAGAATCACGTCACCTTCTTGCGGGTCCAAAACATGCGCCACAACTGAACACGGCAGGTTTTGCACATAAATTTGTCCTTGCATTACGCCATTCATCGGTGGTGCATCTGGACACACCCTCACCAATCGCGTCACTGCCAGACCTCGCACGGCACGAAACATCTCTGTTCGGGCCATTTTGGTTACGCCGTGTGCAATCAAAAGCTTGCGTCCATCGTGCGCTGCAAAATCACTTCCTCGTGTGTGATTATGGTCCAAGTCCACAAAGACATTGACCTCGTCTTCTGCATTAACGCCAGCGCTGGCACTCATGATTCCTCGGGCAAAAATGTCGCTGCCACGTAGCACGGCTTCACCGCAAAGTCGGTCGACTACGATACTTTTGAACCTCGTCTTGTACTCGACAAGGTTTTCGTTGCTAGACGACGATGGGATCATCAACAGGTCTGGGAGTACCGCATGGACATAGGCTTCAACAGGCTGACGACTGGCATCCAGAGCAGTCAATTGAGCATTAAATTTATCAAGGTAAGGCTTAAGAGCTTGCAAAGCTTCATCTCGTGATAACTTAAGTGTGTTGACTCGGACAGCGGTAAAGGCGGGCCTATGTTTGTAATCATAAGGAGATTAATCGACACGGAAGTTATCTTTGTGATTGAACTACGTACGGCCGAGCGAGAGAGCGCTTGATTTTGGACCAATGTGGCTCCCCATACGCAGCGATGAGCTCTTGCTCCACTTGGTCAGGAAAAGACACGTCGAATGCATTCAAGGAGGTAGCACCAGCCACAGTGGACAAGTCTTTGAGCAGCGCCATGAATTGACATTGACTTTAATTTGCTGAAAATACAGCACCAGTAATATCTCTATTTATTTAACGCTTCTAACTCGTGAGTTTCAAACAAAAAACATGATTCGGTCAAGCGAGCGGTAATTTAGCTACATAAACGAGCAGGCTGAAAGTGTTCAAAACGATTAAAAGGACTCAAAGATGAAAAGGGATACTACGTACAGGATAGGGTGATACACGTGCGTTAGTACGTTCACGTCACGCTCGCTTTGTCGGCGTTGTGGCTCTGTAATTAAGTACTTGATTGTAGATTTTATGCAAGTGATTTAGGCCCTTTGACTAAAAAGTTGCAAATCTGCTCATATAATTGAGTGCTTGATTGTAGATTTTATGCAAGTAATTTAGGCACTTTGACTAAAGAGTTGTAAATCTTTTTATATAGTTATTTTGATCACGGCAAGTTTACATTGCATGCATGTGCATCATCATCATTTTGCTTGACAGTCACATCAAAGTGTGATGCGATGGTCCTCATGATAAGGCGCATGACAAGGGTTCACTTTCAGACGCAAAAAAGATGTGGGTTCGTGGGTGGACAAATGGATAAGGAACTAGCTTCACAAAGTCAACGTATATGTCGTGGTGACCGTAGTGACAATGATGACTATGGTGGTGGTGCTCGTCATGTCGCCATGTAAATAATTGTAAGGTGGAAAGAGCTATAACAGCAGCACGCACGTGGGATCTCTTTATAAGTAAAGGAGAATCCGAAGATGTTCAAAAAAGACTTATATATTGTGCTCCTTTGCGATGTGCTACACAGCTGATTTACAACTGGTACAGTAGCCACATG
Source organism: Plasmopara muralis (assembly GCA_003676415.1). NCBI lineage: Eukaryota > Oomycota > Peronosporomycetes > Peronosporales > Peronosporaceae > Plasmopara > Plasmopara muralis. Next base: position 80,174 of record RCHQ01000025.1, on the reverse strand, counting down.
ACGGATGAGTTGTCTGAGATATCCAGATCTCGTCAACCGGATCTCAAGCATTAACCACGTAGTCGTGTCACTCCGCGAGCATGTCACTCATCTAACATCCTTCGAGACAGAACATGGCCCTCCATGCCATGCTGATGATTGAGACTTCGGGGCTATGTATGCGGTTGACCCGGTGTCAACACTTCCGTTTTCAACTGGTTCAAGTCATAATATACGCTTATGTGAGCTAAAATAGGCGCTCAAATTCTTTTTGGAATAAAAACGTATGCATTAAGCTATTACCATAGTCATTTTCATTGAAGCGGGGCTGCACTTCAATTTTAAATCCAATAGTAATTTCATTTATAGGTGAGACCACCTGAAATCGTTATTTCTTCCCCTTTAAGTCAGAACTTCTTCTAAGTATTTTAGCTTTCAGCCGCTTTGTACTGGATGTGTTTAGGAAGCTAATTATCTTCGGCACAAAGTCTTCGACTATCTTACTCATCGTGGGAAGGACCTCGGCTTTTGCAAAGCTCCGAACATGTCGTTGCGCGCGTGTGCTCTCCTTATTTATATCGATACAAACGAGGTCACATTTCTGACGTAAGCTATTTCATAGTCTGAGCGACACGGTTACGCATTTTCCATAGAAGTTGTTATCAGCAATACGATAAGCTACAGGCCAAAGTTGTTATCAGCAATAAGGAAAGCTTCAGGTCATTCTTTGCAAGAGGTGAGGCTACTGTGGTGCAGTACGAAGTGACACATCTGCTGTATATATCACAAACGGCTAAGGGCTTTGCATGTTAGCCTTGATCTTTATGAGCGAGACTGAATGAGAGGCAGCTTTAAGCTGACATTGCTCGAACCTAGTTATCTAATAATACCTCCTGGCGTCTGCTTGAGGCAGTGCGGCGCCGATGGTCAACATGAACGATTAAAAGACCTCACTTAATGGTCGTATTGGATTCACCAAGGCCAATGTTGGCGCGTGTAACGACCTTTCCTTGACTTTAGCTAATATCACCCGATGTTGAGTTTCCAATCAACTTTTTGCGTCCTATTATAAAAAATTGGACGGTGGCTCAGCTACTTCTGCGTAGCTTGCCCTATACTTGTGTAAGTAACCTGCCAGGCAAAGCTTAAACCCTTAGTCCTTTTCTAGTCAGTATCTCTGAGTCATATTTTTTTCTGCATTGATAATGCTTTTGCCTGCATAAACGTAAACGTACGCATGCACTTAAATATTCGTAAGTGGTCAGAAAGTGTTTTGTCACTTTTCGCACTATAGTAGATAATGTCAATAAGCCATGACTTTCATAACGTTTGGCGGGGGCTGAAATTTGCACCAGTAGACTATTTAATCTTGCAAGCGCGTTCAAGGACCCATGTAGCACGACCACCCCCTACCAGAGTACACCACTTGCAGTGCTGTCCGCGGTCAGCAAGATGTCACTACCTCGCATGACAAAGTCGTGATTTCCATTCGAGCTTGCTCATTCATCCACATTGTTTTGCGAATAGAATTAACGTCTGTGCCGATCTGGTGGTCATATTTTGCATATCAGAGATGGATATAGTAAGCAGTTTGCCATTTGGCTTTCTTACACAGAATTTTGACGTGAAATGTAGGAGATCTTTTCTAAACCATTCTTATTTTGTGCGGGCACGAAAGTTCGTCACATTGCTTTTATAGTATAGTGTCACGCAGTATTTTTCTCTGGATGTAAGCCATCCTATTAATGATCACCTCTACCAGGTGGTAACGCCAGAGGTGGAACTACTGAGACTACGTTTGATTAAGAATCAATACCAATTGATTCTGCTTGATAATAGTTGTAAAATTTTACGAGAAGAAAAATGGATCCGGTGGGTTTTTCGAATTTAGAATCCCCGTTGTGCACAAAACGCCATTCTGGTGTCTTCCAAGACCTCTATAACCAACACTGATAGTTGACCCACCTTTCAGCTCAAATAGCCACTACTTTGGCCGTGCTGTTGGCGCTTAAAGCCTTGTTAACTTCTGCCATGGAGCGTACTTTAACCATATCAACTTATTCATTAATCGTGTTAAGGTCGAATTACCACTACCTCGGCTGTGTTGTCAGCTTTGCAAACCTCTTTAAGCTCCGAACTGGACAAGCCTCGTTTATCTATGTAATGGATGTACGGTTTAATCCAAATAAAGAATGCACCGATTAAAAAAAATTCCGGTTTATCTCGCTCTCGACCGTACCAGAATCTTCTATATAATTAAGCGCTACCGTCGTTTACCGGAGTGTCGAAATTCAGCTCGCCCCTTAAAAGACGAGACACCTTGCTTTTCAGTCGTAACGAAACAACTGTGCATTGAAACAACTTCATTCACATTAACATTGAGCGAGAAGATCCACACATCAGAGCATTCTCTATGCAAAGCATGGCCTCTCCATAATAATCAGAGGCAGCACTCTTATATCATTTACCCCTCGTCGGTGCGTTCGTTTGCGCAGAAATTTCTGCTTATCATTATGAGAGCTCAGGGCTAAGGCAGAAACGGCCTTCTCCCGTGCTCTCTGACCTTCATAACTAGCACTTTAATGTGGCTTTTTTGTGCAACCGAGACGCTTCACAAGCTCCAAAAATATCTTGTAAAAAAGATTAGTGCGGTAACTTTCCGAAGTACTTGTGATAGCCGTTGCAACGGCTTCTTCATGACTGTGTAAAGACCTTTGCAATCGGGAATTCGATGAAACGATGTGTAAACCAAATAACTTTGGTTCTAGCGCTGGTGTTACTGCATACATGCGTTCGGACCTTGCGCCCCTAGCGCACGGATAAGCATTGTGTTGAAGCTGGGATATCTCAGATGTGTCTTAGAAGATAAGCGAACAATATTTTAAGCCCACGGACGTAATGTCGTACATGTGATGGGGTTAAATTCTGGCTTTAATTTACTATAATCTCACCGAAATTGGCCGATTCTCGGATAAAGCGATTTTGACAGCGTCATTGTTCTTCAATCTAGTCTTTTCGCAGCCTTAGCACGTGGAGAGCCAGAAAAGGCTTAACTGGAGTGCTCTGGATCATCGGTTGATGTAAAGTAGTAGGTATGCATAACCTACCGTTATGGAGAGGGACGCATTTCATAGCCTTTGAGCCAGAGCGGCTCTTTTGCGGGCATACCATTTCTGCCTTTTCTTCCACGGTGTCGGCGCAGCCATACGTAAGAAGAACAGTTTCGGTGCCAATTATAGTCGGCTTGGTCATTGCTATATGATCCGGTCGACCAACAGCCTTCTTCACCGCTTGGTCATCATTGACATCAGAACGAATTTTCGTGAGAGTGAGAAATCACGCCGTCTGTTCCGTAATAGATGCTAGTGGGGAGGATGTTGTACAATTGTGCTAAAAGGCTAGCCTCTCAATAAAAACCTCTTAGAAAATCGGTTGCTCCTGGTGCATCACAGGCATCCTAGCTCGGGCTCCACGCCTCACTTTGGCAAGATTACCCTGACATTTGCGGCGTTTTTTAATCGTGGTCAACAGCGTCTTCAATATGACAACGCTTCCCGCTGTCAGAAGTAATGAATGCTTTTGAAGCAAGTAAAAGATATGCTAGTTTTCCTACATCTACTTTGTATATAAATTTTCTTTTCTAACTTTGCGTACTTGTGAAGTAATTGAAACCATCTTTTCTTCTTCTATTTCTGCCGGGGCGGACGTAACGGTGATCACTGCAGAGACCGGTAGACGATTTGGATGTCCATCCATATGTTTGCAGAGTGGATTTTGGCCCAGCACTACGTTTTGCAATCTCTCTCTATATATATATATTTGGATACACCCTAATATTCGGGGAAAACTTAACTGCTAAATACGTCAACTCTTTGTTGTGTAATGATGCCCGCTTTTATTTCCAGCAAACACTTACTACATGTATGTACATGCAGTGCTCGCTACGCTCAATTTTCTACATTCACCCACCAACTCACTTCCTTGGCAGTTTGCTACATTTCATGGTTCTGTCTTTACTCCCGCCATCGGGAATTCTCCACTCGCTCAGCACACAGGGCTGGCTGCTTTCTTGACACAAACCCACACGTTTAAATGGTGTATTCGTCCGTTTCGAGCAGAGCTGGTGGCGGAAGGTTCTTAAAACTATTCTGTTGAAGTGCAAGTTGCTCAAACTGCTTCGCTTCATTGTCCAGCTGCAATTCCGGTGTAAAGTCAAAATCCTTGAATAACCGCTTGTCATCTTTATGTCCATTTGGATTCGGACGTTGTATCTGGGCTGCATTCAGGTCCACAAGATCAAATCCTCGCTCCATTTCCGAAATTTCCTGATCCGTAAATGCCTGCGGGAAGTTTGAAGTATCGGGTACACCGGACGGATCTTTTTTAATCTTTGGCTGGAACGGAGGTGGCAACTCACGCGCCTTCAGTTTCTCCCAATTGACACTCGTAAAAAATGGGTGGTCAAAGATCTCACGGTCGCCCGTGGGACCAGATCCCAGTCGCTGCTTCGGGTCCCGGTGCAGTAATCGCTGGATCAGGTCGCGGGCGTTAGGCGATAGATACTCTGGGATCACCAAGTGACCACGGAGAATATTGTGAAAAAGTTGTTTTTTATCGTTCGTGTAAAATGGTGGCAAACCAGTTAGTAGCTCAAAGAGCAACGCACCGACCGAGTACCAATCGAGAGCGAATCCGTGGCCCGAACGCGATAGCATCTCAGGTGCAAGGTACATTGGAGACCCACAGAACGTATTGGCCGACGTGTGGTCTTTGATCCCTTCTTTCGAGATGCCAAAGTCTGTCAAGAGACAGTGTCCGTCCAAGTCCATCACCACATTTTCCGGCTTTAAATCACGAAACACAATGTTCTTCGAGTGAAGATGCGACAACGCCAGTGCGATTTCACCAATGTAAAACGCAGCTTCACTTTCCGTAAACGCTTTTCGTCGAGTCAGTGCCGAAAGCAAGTCACCACCACCACAGTATTCCATCACCAAAAAGAGACGGTCTTGAGACTGGAAGGCATAGTAGAGCGTCACGATGTACGGGTGGTCCGAACACGCCTGCAATGCAGCTTTCTCTGTGTGAATGTACTGTGCCTGATTCTTTTGCACAATAGCTTGCTTGTTATACGCCTTGAGCGCATACCACTTGTCACGGTTCGAACCTTTTCCACGCACCAAATAGACCTTGGCAAAAGCCCCGCGTCCCAATACCTTGACAAATTCAAAATCACGAGGACCCAACGCCAGATCCTGTTGGTACTTGTTTTTAAATGCTAAATGGCTCACGTGGGTTGCATTTCCATCACGTGCGGCCCCTTCGTTCGGTGGCTTCGGGGGCTGCGACGGGTTCGTTGCAGCCAAATTCGAGCCGCTGCCAAGAAGGACACGAATCGGGTGGCCAATTGGAGACAAGTGCACAGGAAGACTGCCACTCGCGTTCGGTGCATCAATCCGGGCGCCACGTGCGACCAAGAGCTTGGCCGTAGGAATATCTCCCGACTCTGCTGCCATATGAATGGCGGCATTGCCTTGATAATCCGTGACATTCGGGTCTGCGCCAGCATCAAGCAATTGCTTAATACATCTGAGGCAATATTCACGCACATCAGTAAGCATCAGCAAGATAGCATCAGTAACATATCACTTGGAAAATAAAACTTACTCAATATTGCCTGCTTGGACTGCAACATGCAACGCCGTGTAGCTATCGCCCGTCCGTGCAGACGGATCCGCTCCACGCGTCAGCAATTCCTTGACAGCATTCGTATGGTTGTTTCGTGCTGCCAAATGCAGTGCCGTCGTCTGGTTAATGCCAACGCCATTCACATCAATGATGTTATCCCGCAACAACGTGGCAATCAAGTGCCAATTGCCGACTTCGGCTGCATCAAACAGTTGAAATTGTTTCTTTTTGACATCCCTCAAATCCAAAATCATTTGTGGCGCTGTGGCTCTCGCTTTGCCTGCACCTCCCGAAAGGGCTTCGACCGCTCGTCCTCCGTTCGTTTCCAACTCATGAATCACTTGGTCTTTCATTGTCAATTGTTCTCGCAACGATCGATTCTCTTCCAGTAATTGTTTAATCACAATATCCTTTGGATCCGACGACTTGTCGGCACCACGCACAATCTCATGGTTTTCCAGCATACTCGGACGTGAATAGTCCATCTCCATGGCACTTCCTTGTAGCATTGCACTCGTTCCAGCCGTGCTTCCCGGGCCCCCCGATGCCCCGGGATTCACCGGTGCAACGTCGTGAAAACTGCCTCGCATTTGACTTTTTTTCAACGCCAAAATGTGCGCACGGACCGACTTGACCCAATCCTCCATCTCTCTTGCTGTACTGGCTTGGCAAAACATCTTTTTCGTCGGGGTCACCACTTCAAAACAATTGGCTTTGTCATCAATATTACTCTTTCGTACAATCGAGTCGGGCGTGAGCTCTAATTCGCCCTTTAAGTGGACAATGTCCTCTTTGCCCGTGTTAAAGAAGCCCCCGCCTTGCTTGTAATAGGACAAATGGCCTTCGGCCAGCACGAAGAACCGTTCTTTCCAATTCGCAAACGCGTCCATACTCGACATGGCACGTTTCGTGAGAAACCCCGTCTTACTCGACACAAACCCCGACACGTCATCTTTCAACACGTTCATGTGATGGCCTGGTGTGGCCGGGGACGGAGGAAGCACGCTTTTGCCCAAACTAATCGTGTTGCGGCCACTGCTGCTTAAACTCCCCACGGGACTCATGCCTCCGAATCCGTGCGTAGCAAATGACTCCCCTTGGCTGTTCCCACGTCTTCGTGCTTTGTTGAACCGCTTACTGATCGTGCCGCCCTGTCTAGGGCTGCGCATGCTCGACATGGGCACGACGAGCTTCCGCTTGCGTTCCTTCTTTTTTGCTCTGCTTTGTCCCCCTTTTGCGGTAAAGTCAGAAGATTTTGGAGCTTAATTCATGCTACTTGATAGACTTATGGTACAGGACAGGATCCCATTAGCTTAAAGCGGGTTTTATGCGACATGATCGTGGATGGGTGACTTGTTCAGTCATACTGCATGAGAGGTCTGTATTTTTGACCAATGCGCATGCCGCATTGATCATATGGCATCTGGATTTCAGTGCATAAACAGTGGAGGCTGGTGTGGAGGCTTCTTTGCAACGTTGTCCTAATTTTTCTGGTCTCATATGATAAATTTACTCTACAGTTCTCACCCTTAGGTGCCTTTTAAAGGAAAACGCTGCAAACCGTATCTAATTCTTATAAAGACTGCTCAATGTCATTCTGCACGATGCAATGTACGATCGCGAGATGACAATGCAGACGACAGCGTTATCAAATGGCAATAGGATAGCAATTTTAGTTCACGGGCATGCGTTCATTAGCGCTAGTGGGCATTGTTTACGAGAAATCGACGTATAGTGGCTGACTCATCGAAAGTTTGTATTCTTGGTCGCACTATTTAAGAGTCCTTCCTCGCAATTTTTTTGGAATTTTGTGCGGCAAATCAGCAATTTGATCATTTTTATTAGCTGTAGCCCATTCGTTAATTAAGAATTTTGCGGCCGACAAAATCAGCAATGGAGTTGAGCACTGCACTGATAAAAAGACTCTAGTTGAAAGCAGTAATGTTATCAATTTGAATGCAAAATTGAAGTGGAGAAAATCACACCTGCGAACGAATGCGTTTGGCATACTCAAGACAAGAGATTCGGGACGTAGCCTGAAAGCATTTAAAGGACACAACTTGGCGAAAGTTAGCAAAATTTGAATGATGACCTAGAGTACAAACATGTAGGATGCTAACTCTTATAGATGCGCTACAAGGTCCGAACGTGGGGAACAAAGGAACACCATGGCAATGCATTAGACTTCTATCATATGGCTCGATTATAGTTTTGTCATATCAATGTTTGAATTTAGGAACATCGAGTTTTACCACCTAGAATGATGTTGCAAATACTGGCGTTTAATCTCTGCGTGGATTTGCGGGTCAGCAACAAAGCGGTGGAAGCCTTAAATCTCGTTTTTTATGCCGTTTATACTCACGAAGACTGTCGCGTAAATCTCAAAATAGATAATTGCTCATTTTTAGCCTTGCTAGAACGAACAATCTAACCAACAACATAAGAAGTAATGTGATTGATTGCAATGTTTTTGAGTGTGACTTAAGCAGCATTACATACCTTCATTTTAAAGCCGTCCTTTGCAAGGATTGCAGCAATTTCCTTAGGTTTGTTTTCTGCGACAACGACCATATAAAATACTCCTCGAGGCGACAAAAGGTCGTTAATTTTAGGCAGCACACGGTCAATCACTTCACGTCCATTGACTCCACCAGCCCACGCGGCTTCAATTCCGCTATCACACAATTTTTCAACAATTTTGACAAATTTGCAGGCAAATTCCTTACGTCGACCGGACTTCCTCTGACAAAGTGGGCACATAAGGTGGATTAAACAGCAACACGTCAACTTGTCCCTGAGTTAGCGACGACAAACCAGTGTTACAATAATGCAAAAGCTGTAGGTTTATCAAATTAATTCGCACCCGTAGCCGTGGCCCGAAGCAGTGCAGTAAATCCGTATGCACAATGTCGAACGCTTGCACTCTATTCTTTTGAGCCGTGTGTAGCGCAACACTCGCCGCCAATGGGTTGATATCTGTCGCAAGAAATATCATTTTCATTCCGAGCTTTTGCATTTGTGTCGCCAAATACACAAAGACTGCGCCACTCCCACATCTACAATGATAAAAAAGTAGCACACCTTAGTAGACAAAATAAACAATGACTTTAGCAGAAACACTTACCCAATCTCGACGCAAATTGTAGGATTTAGTGCAATTAACTGAGGCAGCTCATCTTGCAAAGCATCGAGAAACAGAAACGTGTCCTCGGCTGGTTCGTACACGTTCAAGTCGTAAGCCATGTCGATCTCCGGTAGCTTTGCCATTGTTATTTAGTGCACCACCACTGAAAACTTAACATATTTTTCTACTTACAGTTTTTGATCTGAAAATGATTAAAGTGAAAATCCTGTGACAAACCATGACCTTTTGAAATATGATAACCGGTTAGAGATGAATTTTATAGAAAGAACCATAAGTCAAGCAAAATATTATTTATTTGCACGAAAATTGCAGACAAACAGTTCGAAGATTCTTGTAAACAATGTCAGCAGCCTACGTTTACTGCAAATACACGATTCTACATACTTAAGGCTCACGTCGGCTCCAAGTCATTGCATCATCACTACGGCAGCGCAGCAAAAATTTGCAAGCATCACCACCCTATTTCGGCTGTAAATACTCCAGAAACCGCTTCTGCAGCTCCAACTCTTGCTCTCGAAGCTCCGTTTCTTTCTGTCGCTGATCCTTGTCAAACTGAATTTTGCTTTCGATGAGCTCCAGAATCCGTGCACGAAAGTTTTCGCTGCTACTAACGTCATTGACGTCGGAATCAGCAAATCCTTTGCCACTCACGTTTTCGAGCTTTCGTCGTTTCTGCGCCAGAATCGAAGAGGCGGTAGCAGAAAGTTTAATTCCTCCACTTTCACTTTTCATCGCAGCCGTCTTCTCCTTGCCATTGCTCTCCCCCACCGCCTGGCCTGCCATTTTGTGGTTCTTTCGAATTAAAGTTTCGTTGATTTCTCGCAGTATTGCTTCCTTTCGGGCATTTTCTTCCATTGAGCCGTGCTTAAATAACTTGTCGTGCTTTCCATCAGTATACATTTTCATCAATGCCGTCACTCGGTCACTACAAGGATAAAAGTAATCACAGAAAGTCAACATTGATCACGTTCTAAACGCAATTCGACGTACCGACACGTGTGCCATGAAAAGGCACTTGGATTCTTAAATATCTGCATGCCAACAGCTTCAGCAACATTTTGCCACATTTGCAGCCTCGTGCCATGCTTGGCCGTGAGCGGGTTGTTGACCTGCAGCGCCTCAAGAAGTACCACGTCCATAGTTCCATTGAACTTGGCATATCGACCACGCACTACAGGCTTTTGCTGCGTCGTCTGCGTTCTGTCTGCATCAAGTTACAATAATATTATTGGTATTGGTGCAATGTCCGCTTTGTGATTAAATATAGCAGCTGTCCCTTGCAGGAAGCGAGTATTATATCGAGGTAACTTAGCACGAATCTTGAGCGACACATGCGCACGAAGCCTACCTCGCTCTATTTTCAGGGTATACAAGGTCGTACCGGGGCTGGCCGGTGCTCCCTCTTCTGCCATGACGTCCAGCAAGCGCGCGCAAAAGCTCTTTTTCGCGTCGAAATTTTAATATAGGGTTTTTGTTCGAGTAAATTACATAAGCCTGTAAAATGTTAGTATTATGTGTATCGGGTAATATATATCGGTAACGTATGTAAAGCTTTCATACTTCTGTGTCTGCATCGAACAAAAACTTGTGTCTGGTTCCGACACTTTTAAAGCAGCTGATCGCCGTCAACAGCTGTCGTCGTCAAGCAGAGTCTCAAAAATTAAATATTGCAAAGGACTGACTGTCATTGTGCTGCTCAATATCCGCTAAAGTTTGTTTGTTAATATGTGTAGACTTCGTGTAGAGCTCTCCGACAAACTAAGTCACGAGTGCTAACGATAATCGTACGAGAGCGCAATTCCATGCTAACATGCTACTAAGTTGTCCCTTTCGTACCTTTTCATTAGCTAAGAATTTGTTTTTGTAGCTATAGATGAAACTGATAAATCATCGAATCAATTTAAGAACAGCGAAAAAATTTAACACAAAAATTACTTCAGTGAAAGAAGGGTCAGTATTTTCAGATTTAGGAAAAAAATAAAGCCGGTGCTTCAGATTGAGGTGTCAAAGATGAGGTGGAGTGAAGAAAACAACCACAAAGGTTCCGACACCGAAAATCTCAGAAATGGTAAAGGTGGGGATCGTAAGGAACTTGCGACAGAGTCGAAAGACTCCTTGCAGCAGGCGGCGCGCCACTGTTTCAGGATGATTCGAATTTGCAGGTGCAGACGTTATCGAATTCTCGACCTCTTCTTTGCTCGAAAAAACTTGGATGGGAAGGTATGTACATGAACCTACACGCAAGAAAATCAGCTCACTCCCAGTGATTCATATCTCTCACGCATTATCCCATAATTTAGTGCGCTTCACAATAGTTGATGCTATTACTAGATTGTGTGACATGTGTCACGTGATGTTTCAAAGTACTTAGTACTGAGGATAAAACATGCATGTGGTACATGATCTCAGATGCTCCCGTGATCACCGCTTCTGTAGTGGTCATAAATGACACCGCGATGAGCTCTGCGTGTGGTTCACGCCTCCGCCTTATCATTGAGAAAGGCAAAGACGCTTAATGCTCTAGATGAAGGTGTCTTGGTGTATATTCTTGCCAACGTAAGGCCGAAGCCTCTCATGACTTATGAGAGTGAGGATATTTCTTTTGCTTTGCAAGATACTGATATTGACTCTGGCAACAGTATTGTACTGTGGTCCGCTTTTATTCGACTAGAATAGAGAAATTAAGAAGATGTCTCCGCACTCTGCGGTTTCTGCTACGATGTTGTATGCGACCGACTTCGACTGTCATCGGCAGTGGATCACTGAGTACCTCGGCTTCAAAGGATCAGGGTTTTGTCCGACTAGAATATCAAAGCTTGAGCGCATAGCCGCATCACTCCGCAAGGAATTGCTCCACTCGCGCTCATCGAGACGGGGCTCGTGACACACGGTGTCACTATTCAAATTCGAGCCCAACTAATGAATTGGCAACTCGGGGCTGAGCCTGGTGCCAACGCTTTTTTGTAAGCTTTATCCGGAGTGAATACGCGAGCATGGACCCCTTAGTCTCTTTGCGTTTTTTAGTAGGTGTCAAGCGTCAAATGGCTTACTTAAGCACGAGTTTCGTTTAATATAAGAGACAGTGGTAATTTCGTAAGTAGATAGATTTTTAGCTACTACTTAAAAATTATTTATTTTCGACCAAGCCTAACCGAAGCGCAAGGGGTGGTGGATTTGTTCACGTGAGCGGCGTGTAGCCTGGTAGGGCATTAACTGCTTCGTTCAGTACAAGCTCAGCAAGTATGAACATGATGCTTCAATGTATTGGCGTATCAGCGCACAAAATACGTCACCTCTTCGACAACTCGAATACTCGCTTCATCGACTTATTGATCTGTAGTTGATCCGCTGTGAGCATGTCTAGCCTAGTATCGAGCGCCTCAAACGCACTAGGCAGGGACTGTACTTAAGCCATATTCCTTGGAACACATTAGATGCAAATTGATATAAACACCGGACTGCCAAGCGACAAAAATACATTCTTTGGGATCCTAATAGTGAGAAGCTAACATTTACAACAAAACATTGGCTTTAAATAACAGTCCACGACGTTCACCCAATTAAGACTAAGTAAGAGAGTGTTTACTGCTATCTATTGCTCTTGGTACTTAAAATTCAAGTCAGTTAGCTCACAACGGTCACCAAACAGACGGCGAAGAGGGATGCAGATCGGCATGGATTTTATAATTCCCCGGTCATATTTGCTTCAGATTGCACAGGCGTTACTACACCAAATACGACTTCTACGTCTAAGGCCACGCCTATTACGATGGCTGCATCAGCAACCTAGACTGCGCCTTCAAGTAATGATGTGTCGGTATCGTCGCTTGCAAGGCTAAAAGGGTTTACCCTTTGGAAACTCGCTCATAAAAGAGAGCGTTTAATAATGCTTACCAATCTGCTGTGACAGGAAACGCGCGTCTTAAATTCTTCCTCGTATTGTTGCATTCGCCATTTAGCGATGCAAAGTGACAAACACACGCTTGGCCTATTGCTCTTAAAGCCGCGAAGGATTTGAAATTAATGATAGCACTATCTATATAGCTTTATCTCCGTGAGACTCTTCTTAAAGGTGTCAGACAAGACGTTCGACTCACCGGCCATTAAAAGAAACCTCCCCTAAAAATGAAGAAAGAATGTTGTTTTCTGGGGGACTTGTTGATAAGGTCGCCGACGGTAAAGACCAGTAAAACAGAGGGAATCAAAGTAAACCCTTGTATGTTCGTTGCTTGTACTGATGTCCGAAGTCATTCACGCAGAAGAACGAAGCAATGTGGCTACACGTAATTTGTCGTCCCGTGAGAGGTTCACTCAAATTTTGGACAGCGGATCCGACGGAAAAGGGACAATTCTTCTGGATCGATCAGTGCAGGCCGTGGTGCCGAGCTGTGCGCTTACTCAAAAAGAGCTCTTTGGAGGCCACTCCTTACGTGGCATCTAAAGAAGGCTATGTATCAATGGAATCATTACTTTAGCTTAATTATTCCGGCTGCTGTGCGCGTGCTTCTTGCGCCGAATCAAATTTCACTTGAGTATTTTGCTTGGAACCGTATAATTTTGCATTTAAGGATCGGCATGGGAAAAACTTATTATATGCTGGTGCCGAGCCATCTTGCAGGTTAGATGTCTCTTACCTATATCGTATATAAAGCTCACGGACGTAACGTTTTCTTATCTAGGTGGCTTGTTTTGGGCTGTAATATCCTAATAAAAACACCCAATATTAACCTTTCTCTAGCAGAACGGTGGTGGTGACAGTGCTACAAAAGCACTTTGGACATGGTGTAGCTTTTACCGTTGCTCCTGCTTTTCGAGACGTCGTGTCGGAGGTTTCCACGCCTTCTGTGAGGTTAGATAACCGCGCCACTATACAATAGCGCTCACACGAATAATTATGCTTTATATAGCCCTACATACGGAAGCGCTGCTGGCCTTGAGCAATTATTAGAGGCGAAATTGTCCGAATATTCTTCGGGCTTGCCCCTACATTATGAACTTCAACAGATCACCCAGCGGAGTAAAAAGCATTTGACTATGTAATCCATAAACCTTTTAGGCGGATCGAACACCGTGTTCCGAACTAATTGAAAAGCTACTTCCTTCTATACTAATTTTCGTTTTTACTCGACCGCTTAAAGCGCACACCTGAGGAGAACACGACCCTAATGTACGACCGTCGCCGTATTAGCAAGATTAAGAGCGAGAAACAATAATTCAAAAGGTGCTAAGAGTCGCATGAGGCTAGGAAGTTTGGAAATAATATGTTTCAAAAGACTTCCCCGATAAATTGTTGCGTGCGGCGACAAAAATTAAAAAGACTGATGATATACGTTGACCCATGCCTATCTACAATTTTGAAGGTCCGACTAAACAATATTTTTTTCTCAAAATCGCCAAAATAGCCCTTTTGATGGTATCATCTACGTATCAAGCACTACTTTATCACCGTTAATAAACACACGTAAATTGCCTTAATCAATTTTGCCTCCAAACTATTATTTTATTTGGACCGATACTATAACATTCTTTGTCCTGCCGATTATATTTGACCAATTTTAAGCAATTAGTCTCACATTTCTTTCTTGGTAGAACTTTTTTTCCGTGTATTTTCCTTACTTATTGTCAAGAAATGACTTTTTCCGTCTGATCAACTGCTGGTGAATTTTTTCTGTAGACATTAGCAAAGCAGTTCCCAATGGTAAAAACAGTGTTTGCTGAACAGCAGCTATAAGTTGTCGGTTCCCATCTGGAAGGCCATATTACGTAGTTCCGCATCCATAGTCTGTTGCTTCTGTATTCATGGAATTAAATATGACTGCTGAGAAACGTACACGCTCATAGAAGTGCGGTTTGTTCACTAAAAATACTACCTGAAGCAGATTATATCGCTTACTTGACACACGAGCTTCTCTATACCCGTACTGCCATTTTTCCCCGATAAGTCAAAAAGAAACCCAAGGCTTATGTAATTCCAACAGTCCGCCAGTGCTGGCGAGAATTCTAAAGAAATTAACGTGTGATTCGCAGTTTGCCCCTCAGGCAGTCTTCCAGGTCCTCGTGCCTACAATTATCTGTGAGGCTCAAGTAAAACTGTTCCTTTCGGCCCGAATGAATTCATGAGCATATGTTTTTTGTAATTTGTCGTTTGGATCAGCGACTCGGGCTGGATTTACTAAATTTAACTAATAGTGAGGCCGTTTGCCTACTCATGGCAATGAAGCTGCGATCGCTTTAAGGGGCTTACCACTCGACTTTGACATCTTCTCTAGCGATAAATATTTAATCAAATGCTCTCGTTTAGCATTTAATTTATATGCTTGACGACTTCGCTAATTAATGAAACTTTTGCCTTTGGACAGATGATTCAAATCATAGTCTGGCTTGCGGAAATTCGCATCAGCAAGCGTGTTGAATTTTTTAGCTTGGCCTAAAATAAAGATTGCACTATACAAAAGATAATAATTAACTTGCCATTCTTCAGACATGTAAAACTTATTTATTGCCATCCTTTAGAAAAAATGATCTGAATGAATTGAAAGAGCTAACAACCTAGACTTTCTTGAAAAAAGTTGTTGCGGACGTACGCCGCACTTTTAAGCTTATCATAAGTATATCAGCACACAGTCACTTGTAGTGCAGCAAGGCGAGGCGAAGACAAGGCAGGAATTTGTGAGGCAAAGTAGGGCGAGGAGGCAAGTCATTCAACTCCAGTGCTAATAACTTTTAGGAGGGCATAGAACCGAGTAAGTATATTTTGTGAAAATTAAGTTAAGAGCTAGTTGCATTTCGTATTTTTTCTTACAGCAGTCGCGGTAATTTTTTTAAAAAAATCTGCACTACCATATTTTTTTTTATTGCTCATCCCATAATTCTTGTCGGCTTAAGGGTACTCAGCCTAATTATAGTATTTTGTACATCGTAAGTGCTACGTTTACCGCACTAGCTTAAAAAAAACACAATACAAAATAGGGCGTAGCGAGATATTTGAGGCGTCTGGCGGTGGGGTTACTAGCAAAATAACCAATTAGGACGTTTATTGTTCCAAGAATCCTGCATTAACTGCTCGCAACTCAAGCACCTGCGATATTCTGCTCCGCTAACAAAACCACTGAGCACCCAGCAGCAAAAGACAATAGCTGTACTCGTGTAGTTTAGTTGGCTTTGCGAGCGGCGGCGACGGCCTTTTTGATTAATGAGCTTTTCTGCTTGCGGGCAATCATAGATTTAAAACGGTCAAAATCGTTAAGTTCGGCACGCGTCTTCTTGTTCTGCAACTTCTTGGCCCACGTCGAAGCCTCCCATTTACTAAGCGTGTCAGCCTTTAAAAGTGCCTTTTTAAGCGTTTTCTCGCGCGCTTGGCGAGGGATGACAACTGTCAAGTCTGTTAGGGACAAACGCTTAAAGTTGATGACGTGACGGTTTACGCCCGTGACACTGAAAGGGCCGTCAACCAAGGCCTTGTTCTCATCGACAACGTCGATGATTGTGGCTATCTTGCCGGCATCTGGGCCGTAATTAATAAGCACAACACGGCCAATCGAAACGAAGCGAGTGAAAGTCTAGTAAGTAATCAAGTAACAAGATTCACAGAGTGTAGGTCAGTATTGGCAGGCAATCGAACAGCGGGATTCCTGCGAGACTCACCATTGCTAAAGAGAGAGGAAAACGCTAAACGTACTAATAAGTTAAGGCACCGGCTCCTGGCCTGCATGTTACAGCCAGTCATCCCAGCCCTACCAATGAGACGCTACTAAACACCAATCATTGCAGCGATTGAGAGAAACAAAGCGTTTTAATTGGTCTTAACGAATTTTATCCATCGCTCTGACGGCTTGAACTCCCCATCATGCAATTCTCGCATCTTACAACTTACAGAGATCGATAGTTGGTTGACCTGTCAGTTTAGAACTTTCAAAATGCCGTTCGTTAAGGTTCTCAAGAATAAAGCGTACTTTAAGCGCTACCAGGTTAAGTATCGTCGTCGCCGTGAGGGCAAGACGGACTATCGCGCCCGCAAACGTCTTATTGCGCAGGATAAGAACAAATACAACTCGCCTAAGTATCGTCTCGTGGTACGCATTACCAACAAAAAGGTCATTTGTCAGATTGCGTACGCCGAGATTGATGGAGACAAGATCTTGGCCCAGGCCACTTCGGCCGAGCTTCCCCGTTACGGTCTGACTGTCGGCCTTAAGAATTACGCCGCTGCATACGCTACGGGTCTTCTTGTTGGACGTCGTGTGCTGGCCAAGCTTGGCTTAGATGAAGACTACGAGGGCAACACGGAAGTTGACGGTGAGATCGTTAAGACCGAGAGCAATGGTCGTACCTACTTTGTTGATGAAGTTGCTGACGAAAAGCGTCCTTTCCGTTGCTACTTGGATTGTGGCCTGCGCTCCACTACGACCGGTAACCGTGTGTTTGGTGCACTTAAGGGTGCTGCTGATGCTGGCCTGGACATTCCGCACAGCGAGAAGCGCTTTCCCGGATACAGCCGTGACGACAAGAGCTACGACGCTGAGGTGCATCGTGACCGTATCTTCGCCGTCCACGTGTCGGAGCACATGAAGGAGCTCGAGGAGGACGACCCAGAAATGCTTGCCTCGCACTACGCTGAGTACGTCAAGGCAGGAATTGACCCTGACAACCTTGAGGACCTGATTACGAAGGTGCATGAAGCTATTCGTGCTGACCCGTCGCCTGCTCCAAAGAAGGATCACACCTTCGACAAGAAGTACAAACGCGCTGCCAAGCGTTCGCGCCAGCAACGCAAGGCTCGTGTTGCTCAGAAGAAGGCTCACGCTGCATCTAAGCAGGAGTAAACCTTAACTTTGATAATCCGAGAAAACAGTCTTAAAGTACTAGCTACTTGAGTAACACGATGAAAGTTCAAACATTCACTTTCTTTATTTTAAATATCTCAAGGCAAAAGATCGTACTTAGAGCAGCATAAAACTCATAATGTACTCTACAAAATGACGTTCTCCATAAAGCTGCCAGCTGGTAAGAATAAGCAGAAGCCACTCGCTACGTCTACGGCTACCACAGCCAAGCACTATGGTCTTATTCTTCCGAACAAAGCGTCTAAGAAAAAGGTATACCAATCTACACACTCAATCACTCGTCAGCTTTCTCGCAATCACTGACACTCCTGTTCCAACCTAATAGGAATTCTCCACAAGCTTTAATGTGTTTGCTGCTGCTACAGAGGAGAACAACAACAAAAAGATTGGAGACAATATAAAGGATGCAAAACGTCAAGTGGAAGCCGAAGCTTATCGTAGTTTGCAGCCTAAACGGGTGGACAAGCTGCGTGCTCAAGCTCTAGCTGAAGACGCTTCGGTTTTCGAGTATGATTCTGTGTACGACAACATGAAAAGTGCGCGAGACTCTGAAGCTGAGAAGCGCGCAGCTAAGAGAGAGCAGGAGAAGAAAAAACCAAAATACATTAGCACTTTATTGCAACAGGCCAAGATCCGAGAGGTCGAAAACGAACGTATTCGTGAACGTCGACTACTCAATGAGCGCAAGGCTGACGATGCGTTATATGGGGACAAAGAGAAACTTGTTTCTGCGTCGTACAAAAGGAAATTGCAGGAGATGCAACGTTGGGATGTGGAAGATGCGCGACTTGCTGCACAAGAAGAAAGAGAAGACGTTGCCAAACAGGGTGAACATGCAATTGCTGCTTTTTACGCCAATCTTAACAAAAACATTGCCATGGGGGGCTCGACGGAAAATGCACAAAGTGCTTACACGGCGAAGGATGCACGACATGTCGCACCTCCACTAGACCACCCGAGTCGAGCTAATATTGGACACGAGTTAAAACGTCAGCGGGATGAATCTGATCGCTTAACAACGGACAATCTTAGTAAAAAACCTGCTGCCCAAAATGCCAGTGGCAGAGAGCAAATAAATCAAAACCAGCCGTCACCATTACTGCACGACGATTCGCCTGAACACAAAGTTAGTGGCGCAAGGGCGGATGTATCATCGCCACAACAAGAAAGTATGAAGCTTAGTAAACAAGATGCTATTGCTGCTGCCAGAGTCCGCTTTCTGGCTCGTAAAGCACAGCGCAAGAGTCCGAAAAAACAATAAGCGGCATAAATTTATAAAATTAACATTTTTGTCTAAGACACACGAACAGTGTTTTAATCTATTTGTACTTCTTGCTTTAACTGGCTACATATGGGAAATAAATATCGAACAAATAGTCATGGCTAATGCACCGATTGAGTCTGAAGCCTTAAGAGCGATGTAGCAGCCAGTAGCTCGAGGTCTTGTAGTGGTGGAGTCGAGACGTCATCGCTCAAGCTGCTGCTTGATTTAAAGCGCTTACGAGCTGAAAAACTCGTCCTGCGCTTACTCATTTCAAAAGACTCGGTGGCAGCAGAAGAAGGCGACAAATTGCCTTGCATGACCGGGCACGAGCGCTTTTGAGGCGAATTCGATGGACTCGGAGCAGGCGATGGCGATACTAGTTGGTGCAGGTTAGGAGGCACGTCTAACTTGTTGCCACGCGGGCCGCCGCGTCCAGTCGATAAAAAGTTCTTGACCTCAACGCCAGACTGGCGCAGCACAGGCTGCCAGAGACGTTTGCGAGCGTTGGTAAACCAATTTGAGAGCTGCTTGACCTCAATGCCAGCTTCGTTGGCCAATTCTTCCTTCTCCTCCTCGCTTGGGTAGGGATGAGCAAAATGCTCGGGCGAGAACATCCAAGCCTTCAGCACATTCTTCGCTTCGGGATGGAGCGTGCCACGTCGCGTACCTTTCTTGCGTCGTTGGGACGCAGTCGTCTTTTCTAAACTCTGTTCCTGCTCCTCCTCATCCGCACTGCTGGCAGCAAACGAAGCGCTCTCGAGCTCGTATGATGAGCAAGCGAACGAAGGGAGGCGCAGCTCGCGGTGGGGCGCGTGCTGCACTGAAATAGCAAATTGTAAACCCGGCAATGGATTTTTCGCCGGATTCGGCGATGTGACGGGCATAGACTTGCCTGTAAGCACGGGCGAGGCCATGGCTAGTGGGTCCTCGCTCGGATCAGTAGGCGACAGACACACATGCGACGATTTTTTCGTCTTTTGCTGCCTCTCCGGTGTATTAGAGGCGTTTAGCAAGCGCATTGCCACCAGACGTGCATGACTTGGCGGCTCCATTATTAAAGAGAGTGATGGTGGTATTTCAGTTGACGCGGCAATTTTCAGAGTGAGCAAGGTTGCCTTTCACGACACGCACAAACCAGCTTTAAGCCAATCAGAGTACAGGTGCGACGCGGCGTTCGAGGTGCGAGACAAGTGAAAGTCGATGTCGCCTCTCCGGTTGTCGTTAAGCTTCTCGCAAACTTCAAATTGTAAAGAACTCACGAAAGCAACGCCGTGATAGGGAGAGATGACCTTATAATGATGAGTTTAATTGTGCGATCGTAGATACTTTTTTTCCCTTTCAACTAGTTTGTAACGGAAGGAATGACTCGATTTGATGGGCGTCGCACGTTATTGAAAGTCTTTCTTAGGGGCGTGGTGCGGATTGCAAAGTGACAAGCGTTGTCTAAGGCCCAGAGGGTGTCAGTTTCTTTCCTGGCGCCACTCATGAAAGGCGAGCGACACCTGGGCAGATCTGCACGTCTCTTGGCGACGCCGCGACATTAGAACTGGCCCTTTTCTTTTCGTAACGGCTGAATAAAGGCCCTTACCTCAGTTTTAAGGTTGTAGATTTTAGTTAGGCATGTTCTTTGCGCTAAACATTATTTTTCTGGCAAGCAAAAAGTGGGTCAGATTCCAACGCGGGATTGATGACCGACCGGTGTGCTTATTTTTAGCAAGCATTGCGAATGTGCTTAAATGCAAAAAGATAAATAAATTTTCAAGACCTTGATTAAGTAATCACCGGCTTTGGGGCCGTTATGACTGCAGATGCTTATCAAGCTGCCTAAGCGACCCTCGAGGCCGAAACGGACGAGAGGTGAAAGGGCGGCGACAACGAGCCGATCTTATTGACGGGCTGTTACTAGACGCTCATCAGGGAAGGCAGAGTCCGAAAGTGGCTTGAGCAGCTGGAATATCTATACAAGAGCAAATCTGTCAGATGTGGACATTGCCGACGAAAGACCAAAATGATGGATGTAAACAGATTGCGCAAAGCTCGATTTGCATATCCCGATCATGAGTGATATGTTCCTGTATCCTTTCTATCGCCGTTCCCGACAAACGTGCGGATCGCATGTTTTATTGTACGCGTAGTTCCTCAGAATTTTCTTCTTTATCTTAATTATTAGCCGACAGCAACCTTGGTTGCTTAGTACAGTAGTAGCGTCAATCTCCCTGCACAGCATATATAATACTTATACACATAAAATCTTCTGCCTGGGATTCTGGTTGACTCTCTGGCGAAGGACTTGAAGTGATCGACCTTTACTTTCGACTCTATCGCCTCTTAGCTTGTAACTATACCTATGCGTCGTGCACTCAACACCAAGAACGTGTGCATCTGTTAAAAACAGTGTTCGATCTCTGGTAAGTTGAAAACGTGCGGATATATATGATTTTGTATATGACTCCTACGCCTAATTTGAATTCGGACGAGCGCTAAAGCGCTAAGCTAGCGAGTTACAGTAGTATCCACTGATTTAGAAGTTCCAAAACTATATGTGCACACGGAAAATTTGGGGATGATGCCCGGATCGGTAACCAATTACACATCGTGTAAGGCTAAGGACCGCTTTGATGCATAGACAAAGTTATATCGCGCCAACACTGCGTACTTGCAAAAACACCTCACCTCATTCTCGTGGGGTTAATCTTTTTGGCGACTTCACCGTAGACTCTGCTTTCGAGAAGTGGTACTTTAAAGCCACCAGTGTTACATCTTCTTGATGATGGACGAGTTGTAGTTTTGAAAAGACCTAGCGACCATTGGATTGTCATGATCACGCGACGCAGCGGCCGGTAAAGTGAATTGTACATTTCGTTCAGCAGCGAAAAATCTGCTGACGCTATTTATGAAACCACACGTCATCAACATAACGCTGTCTCTGTGAAAGATATAACAATAAATCACGATGCCAGAAATTGTGCTTC
This sequence comes from Plasmopara muralis, assembly GCA_003676415.1. Lineage (NCBI taxonomy): Eukaryota > Oomycota > Peronosporomycetes > Peronosporales > Peronosporaceae > Plasmopara > Plasmopara muralis. Next base: position 58,283 of record RCHQ01000025.1, on the reverse strand, counting down.
AGTCATAGCGTCCACTACCCTCTGGAATGTATCACGAGTTATGGGGTGCCTTCAAATCCTCCTTCTTGGCTTCGACACTTCATTACCTTGCACCTTGGTATATATATGCCTCCGTAGGCTTCTTTTCCATTATGTTAAAGTGCAAAGCCCGAGCTTCTGTGTTACAACTAAATAGCGACTGCGGCTCTTCGTAATTCAAAAAAATGTCTTCAGACACCCTCTACAAAACCGGTTTGCCTATAAAAGCATAAGAAAATGGATATAATTCGTACCAATATAACAGTTACATAATCAGAAATACCATCTATGAGTCTTTGCACTTGCACTCAACGATCATTAAATCAGTGAACGGATTCATGCTAGGGTAACATTTTATTAAACCTTAAGCGTAGCAACCCAATCAAGTGGCAAGTTCAAGAAACTCTTCAAGATTGCGGTTCAGGGAAGCGTACATTTTAATCCAGCGGCAAAGCAAGCGGTTAAGCAAGTAGCTTGCGACTAGTCAATCGTGGCCCAGGGTCAAGCAAGCATAACATTTTATTGAGGCATATGAGCCTCACGGGCATGTTGTATATACTTCTGCAGACCCTTTTGTGTAACGGGCTGTGTGAACTTGCAGCCCTCATAGTCCCTACACCCACGCGAATTAGTTGACAAGCAGAGTTCTATATTATAAAAATCCACCTTCCCGCATTTGCCGGACTAGAGTTTGCGCTGCTGGGACGAATTGCTCAATAATGGTAGCATTCGTGATTTGTAATCACAGATCGTTTCCCTCATACCAGCATTTCGTGGCACTAGATGTTCTACATCGGTAACCTTTATTGTTGGCTTCCATGGACCTGATAAGGTGGCTATATTTGCAGCCCTCTCTGCGGTCAAGCAGCTGGGATGGTATCATGGCGTTCAGGCTTTATGAGCAAAGGTTAAGCTCCAGGAATCAGACAGCACAGGCTAAGGCAGTCTCGGCGATTGCACCCAATGTGGGTGGAAGCCTACGAAGCTTAATGCTTCCATTGAAAACAAGATTTTTTCTTCTGATTCAAGGGGCAAGGCGGTCTTGATTTTAAAGTGATCAGGTGCAGGTGCACCTGTGAGGTCGGCCCAAAGGCTAGAAATTACTATTTCGCTGGAGTATTTTGTCCTGGAAGGCTCGAAAGCAGCCTTTTGTCCGATGGGCTAGAGATCTAACAGTGATCACACTATCATTACCGCAAGTATAGAAGGCATAGACTTCGTGAGTAAAGGGGACAAACAACCTCCATACATTGGGTGCCACTCCCCCGAGGAAAACTGTAAAGGTGTTCATGGGAACTCTCAGTAAAGGCCCGCCTCGAACTCAGCTTTTTGAAGTGCAGGCCGCAACGATGGAATCGGCGATTCAAAGTGCTTTTCAAAAGGGTCAGCTTGATACAGATTCGCTTTCTCCGAATACCGTAAATGAGCGGCTTTTTGTTCCACATGTGAATACGCAGACTGAAGATCAATCCTCATGGATTCAAGTGCTGCCTTAGCTGTGGCACACAATTCGTGCATCTCCCGGACGAGGCTGTCAAAGACATACACAGATTATGCATACGTCAACGTGCACGTCCATTTCAGACGTATGAGCATCTGAAATAAGCCTATGGCTTTATGATACGTGTGTGGTTGATACCCCCCCTGGAGTTAGCGTTTAGAGCTGGACAGTTCTCAAAGGAAAAAAACCTCAGCAACGTTGAACTGCTGGCTGTTTAAGCGTAGTCGAGGGTATAGAATCACATTACGAGTTGTGTTAAATTCACCCACCTTCGGAGCTATCTTACGCACATTTGATGCTTTTCATTGAGCGCCTTTGTCAGCCATTGCTACGAGCAATGCTCGCAAAAAGTTATGAAGACGTCGTCACGTCTGCCTTCGTGAAGATATCATGCCTTTTATAATCATTTAGGGTGTATACTTTCCCAGGCGATCTTTCGAAGCCGTACATAAGTATCATGACTTGTAAATACCTCGTTTTGCAAAATCGAGCGGCTCGAGATAATGATTTTGCCCCACCAATAGATCCAAGACTTATGTCTTTTATCCACGACACGCACACCGTCAAGCCATTTTTGCCCAATTCACTTTTAAATATCGCAACCAGATCCATTTGGCTATAGTGACGTCTTAGTCCACCCAGGTAGTCAAGCAGACGCCGACGTTTTGCTCTCTTTTTCAAAAACAGTCCACCTTTTTTGCACGATCACTACTGTACACGGTCATTTGATGCGCCGGGGTCTACCATAGCTCAAGATGGTCTAAAAATCACACACAATCATCTAAGCCGATAACAATTTACCACCACTTACATTAGTCCACGCAGAAACTGCTCCTCATCATCAAAAGGAGCAAGCTAAAAAAGGAGCAGCCACATCCGACAATCTTTGACTACCAAACTCTGGGTCATTTTCTGTTTGAGTGCATTGTATTGTAAGTGACTTTCGTAATTTCGTACAATGGCTTAAAAACACAACCATCCAACACGGTTGGTTGCATCATCAAAATTCTCAAAGGTTAGTACCTTTAACACCCAAGGTCATCAAATATGCGCGTCAACTACACGTCTATCATATATTCTTCCTTTCTCGGTGGCCCCTCGCTCAAGCTTTTAACTTTCACTTTCTTAGTTTTGAAGATGAGGTTTCTGTTAGCAGCTCCTTACAGCTCCCAAACAAGACGGACGTTTACTCTGTCGGTCATCTTTGATACAAACATACGCCCTTGCTTGCCGATGCCCAAGCGGCAATTCATTCACCGGAATTGCTTGAGTTTACTAACACTTGGCTCGAGTAATCGGGCTACAGCTTGTGAGTATTAAAGCAAGTAGCTTTTTATTTATGGCATTCCAGAGGAGTAGGTCTTTTTGCTGGCGCATCTCTCCTGAAAACATTTTGCTTCGCCTTCTTATCGTCGCTTTCTGCAAAAAACGCAAAGTATAAGGTATGCAAACCCTTGGACCGTCTCTAAAAAAATTCACCTTGGCTTGTTCGGCTAGTGGCGCCCGAATGATGGAGACTGTTAACAATCTTTGCTCACGAATACATTCACGAATTATGCGGCCACTTTATTCGCGCGCAAGGCATATGCGCGCTGGCGGAGATCGAAGCTGACCAAAGAGGACGTTGCTCTTAGCTACTTCATCAAGTGCTCCTACGACACAAATCATAATGGATATGGATATTCACGTGTAAAGCTCGAATCTTTGTCTGCCTTCAGGTAAAAGACTGCAAACACTACGCTTATGTCGACATCGCGAGTTATTTTTCATTTCTACCTTCCATACTTAAGAGACGAGCTTTTTGATATTTCCTGCAAAGATGCAAAGATGCAAACCTTAGCCGCATCTTCTATACTAGACCGACAACTAGCATTCTTTAAAGTTCGGACAGTTCAAACGAGCTCAAAAGCATGGCTAATTTCCGCTGCGTGGTAGCAGGAAGAGGTGCAGATGCAGATCTTCCTCATGCTCATAGATACTAGCAAACCTTCTGAGAGGCATGAACTACCTGCCCGACAGATGTGGAAAGGTGACTGATTTCATCACGAAACCTTAGACATAGATCAGTTCGACGATCCGCTTGCGTTAGTACAACGGTTTCACAAAGCACCTAGCCCGAAGAAGGTAACGCAAAAGTCGAGCCAGATAACAAAACGCCAGCGGTAACAGCCAATCGATTACACGTAGTGTTTCCACTTTCTTTCTTAAAATGCTGGGAAGAGGGCTCGCAACCGTTGAACTACATCAACTTAGTGGTTTGTGTCTTTGGAACTCATGATGGATCATTTAGTAGAAACACGGCGAGCTTCGATGTCCACCGGTGCTCACGTATCGTGTATGCAAGCAAGGTAGCTGCAAACTTCATGAATACATTCACGAATTAATGAAGTTGACGACCTTTTGTACAAATCAAAACTACTTAGCTATGGACGACCTAGGGGAAATCCCACCTTGCACTCAGCATTTACATGCAGGAAACAACGACGAGAAGGCGATCCAAGAAGATTTTGAGGAGAGGTGCACCATCAAAAAGGCCAACTCCTCTGGAATGCCCATGCTGTGGTGTATGTGGGCGAGTTGAATTTTTTTAAAATCAAGCGTTGCCGAGTAAGCCAACAGCGTCTGCTTTGCTGCAGCAAGCAAGGGCGCTTTATCCGTCTTGTATCAAGGTAGACCGACAAAGTAAGAAGCCGCGCCTTTGAAATAAACAGCGAAACATGTAAGCTTGAGCTTGGGCTAAGATGGAACGAAAATTGACTCCGTATGATGCACATCGTAAAATTTGCTGGTTTAAGTATTTGTACGAGGTAATAAAGTGCTATTTTGACTCTGGCGCGTTAAAAGGAAACTTTGCGCACCGCCAAGCAATTTTGTCAAATTAAAAAAGGCTGGCTGATTTCATTCAAGAGTAAAAAGATAGTCGAAATTGCACGACTGGCTGGTGGATTGCTTCAAGACGTCCCTAGTGCCAAATAGACCTGATGATATGATTAAGAAATCTAACAGCTCGAGGCACATCTTGTTCTTGACATCGACAAGTACGACTTGTTTTTGGGTATGCTATGTCCAGAATTGCGCGACCTTAGATTAATTAATTAGAAGATCTCATAGTTGCCAGCCACTTAAATTTATACATTGAGGCCTCAGTTTGTTATCTATCCATCCCTGCTGTGTGTACGTTATTTCAAAAGAAAAACGGGGCAGTTTCAAACTCTGAACAAAGTGAGACCAGCTAGGTAGACGTGACGATGCCATTGCAGCCTTCAAAAAGGGTATCCAAGATTAGCTAGCAACATAGACTACCAAATAGGCTGAAATCAACCGGGTAAGTTGGTTTCACAGGTGAATAACAGCATTAATTGCAGGTGGCAAAGCTTCACAAATGGTTAGAAAAAGTCGAGAAGCAATGAGCAATCCGCAACGGGATGCCGTAGCTATATGCTCGGTTCTACACTTAGAGCCAATACAAATTGCAGTTTGCTATCTGCCTGCCGTTGAAAAACACTATTTGTCTCAATACCCATACTCCATATGGCTTTAACATTTTAGAATGTTGAGCCATATTATGGTCATTTTTGCTGTAAAGTAAATGTCCTTCAATTACCGTCGCCTCCTTTGAATATGCAATAAAGTGGTCTCTAAACCGAACATCAGCTTTTTGTAAGCTGTTCATTACTTAATTCCTAAAGTACAATTTGACTTTTTTCGCACAACAAGGATGTATCTTCATTTAGTGTGGATTTGTACTCTCCCTCCCAAAAAATTTAAAACTTTGCACTTATAAAAGCCATACTTTTTCTTTATAACTATCTGCTTGACGGACACCACCGTTGTGACTTGTTCTATTTCTGAGCCGGCGAAACAGGCTGCATTATCCGCAGAGCTCATTCTTTTTGTCAACCTCAGGTCTTTATTCTCTTTGCCGCTCACACTTAATAAGATCTGATACAGGGAAGATACGTATTTGATGGACACATCGCCATAAGCCAATATCTTGTCAAGTGGTGTGGCTCGGTTGCACACAAGGCACACTCGCGCTGTCCGGGAGGTAGAATCCACTCACCGCGATCGCCTCAATTACATACTTTATAGCCCCTGCGTCGTAGGATCGACCAACAAATGGACGAAATACAAGAGCACGTCGTACGATTGAATTATATTTGCGGCCATACAACCATAAATTTGCGCGTGACGAGCCGACTGTGTTTGTCTGTAGGCTATGTCAGGTCATGGATCTGGTCTCTGGCTTCCAAGAAAGCTTAACATAAAGCACGTCTAGTTGTAAGAGCCAATAATAGATTCCGCATAAATGTTTCTCTGAAGATAACCGATATAGTTTAGCGGCTCAAAAGCGTAAAGGCTCGGATCGGCAATTTTGAAACACACGTTCTATGATATAATGCCATAGAAGTTCAATCGCGGGAATAATGTTCGCAAGTGAGAAAAGTAGACTTGCAAAACCCAAAAAAATCAGTTTTTCAGGTGAGTAGTAGTTACCGCCAACTGTAGGTAAAAAATCTCATCCGCAAGACAAGGCAAATAGCAAGTGCTTAAAGATTGCTAAGAAATACTACCGAAAGCGGGTAGCAAAGTCCCATAAAAAGAGAACAGGAATGTGACGTGAATAGATATCGTGTTGTCATTACGGGACCCGTGGTTACCGAAAAGACCTATCCATAGGGTTAAGTAACATTTGAATGGCTGTTGTGTCACGACAGATGCGCGATAGTCAAAGTAAGAGGCCTCAGAGCTACTTATAAAGCTTAGAGCTTCTAAATTATTGGATAAATTAGTTGCCAAAAATATCTCAGATGCAGTGTTTGAAAAAAGACATCCCCTTGCGAACATCAATACGTCCTCCATTCTAAGCGGATATGTTTCGGATCAGCTTATCAGCAGTGTTTGTTGCGCCTTGGCATTATGATCTTGAAGGATACAAAAATTCGACTTTTCAATCGATAAAGAAAGCTGGTTCCAGCCAAGACTTCCACCGTAGAGTCATATTAAATCACGGTAATCCGACAAACAAGCAAAGAATGGTATGTCGCGAAAAATTCAATTGCCGCACTTGTCTGCAAACTCATGCGATAGAAAAGCGAACTTGAAGTGACGAGTAATCCATGTTTATATTGAGCCGAGCAAAACAACGGCATATGGTTTTAAAGGGGAGGAACACGATGCTTAAAAGCATGTCTGCACAGAGCCTGCTATTAGTAGTGAGCACTTATTCTCGACTTTACCGTTAACTTGCCGGAGTCCAGGAACGAAATGGATATAGTAGTATCCGGAGCAAGGTGGTGCATTTGGCACATGTTCCAGCCAATATAACATTTCAACAGAGGGTATTATAGACATCGACACTTTGGTCTTTCGAACACGATGTTGTAGAATGGGGGCCTCGATATTTTGCTGCCTTTAGAAAAAATTCTTTTTAACTAAATGAAGCCTCTCGCTGATGTCAGCAGCAGATTATTCTTAAACAAATGGTTATTAAAAAGTCCATTGTGCGCTTAAGGATATATATGCAAAACACTACATTTGTGAGCCGCAAGTTATCGATGGTTGAGTCTGCACTAGACAATGCGGCTTACGCATCCACAATCATCCCATTCTTTTATAAAAATGGAGTAGATATCAATGTTTCGCTACATTTTCAACGCACAAATACATTTGGGATACGTGAAAGTAAAGCTTAATTTTTCTTTTACGTTTAATTTGGAGACGTTTTCATCACAAGAATAGCTACTGGGTTTTGCGGGCTTAAACATTTATAGCAAAAAAAGGGTTGCTGCACAAGACAAAAAAAGCCTTAGCTAAACTCCAATCATAAAGGGGGAAAGGATGTATTACTGAAATTCAACCGCTAGACAAGAGAACTCGGCTAATCTAAATAAAAAAATCATTAAACAATCGGAATATTTATGGCTCTGTATATTCATGAGTCGGTGTTTTCTGCGAACTTCTCTAAGACGATGTAAACGCAACCAACATTTAATGCGAGGGGTCCTTATCAAGTGTTACGTTTCCTAGGATTGGCAGCATTCATACAGGCTAATCGTGTCTTTAGCATTTTTTTTAACGTTGTCCTGCGCTCAACCTTGGTCGTAATACGGGAAAATGTAGCCATACGGCGGCTAATTTTACCACCGTTCTGGGCATAGAGCTGAGAGCTCGAGTATCTGAACTTTGCGGGCCGGATAAGCTTGGAGCTTACTGACGAAGGAAAAAAAGCTATCCGACGTGACTTAAAAACATTGTGCTACACGGTGGTCGATGCAGCTGTGAAGTTAAATTCACATAGTAAGAAGCAATATTATTTTTTAGAGGGCCTCAAAGGTTTGGAGCTGTCTCGAAGAAGCAGCGACCTGATTGACAGGGTTGCTATCGAGAGTAATCTTCAGTACGTATTTCCAATCGGCAGTAGCTGCTGCTCTGTTAAAAGAAGGTGCAAAGCTAAAGCAGGAGAGTCCTTCTTTGTTGATTTTTCAAGGCCAAGTCTGGCAGAATTTTCCAGAAATTTTTTTCATATATTTTAAGTTGAAGGCGGGGATCTGAAAAATAAGAAACTTTAGGCACGCGGGTGAAGCGAAAATACTGTAACAGAGCTTTCTGACAGGCAAGATTCCTTAGCCTCACCGTCCAAGGCGTAGGCGCAGCATTTGTGATAAGCAAATCCCTTGACGTAGGCGCATTCTTTTTTGTAGGTATACTCAGAGGTGCAAATGCTCCTTTAAACGCGTAGGCATACTTTCAAAAAGCTGGGCACTGTTGCATGATGCGGTCGACCAACAGCTTTGTCTATCATTGTAATTACCAAAGCGAGTTTTCGTATAAAAGTAAACTAATGATGGTATCACTCACCTTTCTCCTTTGAATGTAGTTTTTGCCTTATTGGAGAAATACATAACACAGTGTCTAATAGAGTGGATGATAACTGGTTCTCCGATAATACGAAGCCTTAGAACAAGGATGGTTTCAATTGCATGACAGGCATTTGTACGAGTGTTCATTTAAATTCTTCAGCAGATATCAAAATGACCATCAGTGTCTCTGTCTACATTGTGGTAGCAGTTTAAGACCCTTACTAAGAGTCAAAGCTAGGGCCTACGCATATAAATGTTGGAAATTTTTTTTTATCAAACAACTATTGCAATCGCCGATACTTTTAAGTCTGTAGATAAAAAGAGGCAGTTGCGTCTATGGCCCCCATGCTGCCAAGCATATCAAATTCTTCAGGCAGGATAAATTGCTTAGAATCCAGGCGGCACATGCTACAAAAGCTCCGGCGGTAGCGCCTACCACAGGTCCAAGCCATAGAAGTTTTGCTTTGCATCTTAAAACCAATAAAATTCCTTTAAAGTCAAGGATGCGGCGCACTTAGCGCAGAATCGTGCTAAAGAAAATGAAAAGATTTCGGCGAGGGATTTTTCGTTAATGGATTGACAAGACTGCGATTGGATTAATTTTATACGGTATGTTAGTCTTTGGTTCTACCTTTAATATTTGAAAAGCAACTATAGTCGCGATTAAAAAAAATTTTTTGGACATATTTTTAATTCAATACTGATTGCGTGTCTGTCGCGCAGTGAAAATCACCATTCTTTGAATACCCAACAGCCAAAGTTCTTCTTAAAGGTGACCGTTATATAATGGCATTGCATCCCTCAACTAAATATCTGGAAAGTATCAATTAAAGTGAGATGAGTGCGGTCTGGTCATGACGATGAACGAACAGGCAGCGAAAAAGTCTGCCAGTCGGTCAGATTATTTAGAGAGGACCAAGTCAGATTTGGCTTTTGCTACCAAAGGTGTTTCTTCACCAGAACCGGCTTCTGCATTTCTGGCCGGGCCTTTTTTAAATGATATGCTTGCAACAAAGATTACATCTTTAAAATAGGGTGCGCCAACAATAAAGGATGCGGTTGTGTCGGGAACGGAGACCTTTAAATGTTGCCAGGGAGCCGCTCAGGCAAGAGAAGCGTAAGTAGAATCAAATTTCTTCACCTCTTCGCTAATGCGTTTCTATCGCTGATTTTGTGTGGTAGTCCAGTTTAATGTCGATGAAGGGGTCCGCGAGTGCTTCGGTGAACACTTGCCTGTATAATCACCCACTACAGATGTGGAGAAACTCTAAGCTATCTATAACGCAATCAAAACGTCTTCATCGCTTCAAGTACGTTTGACTTGTCGTTAGACCTGTGAAAGGCATCATCCATTAGGACAATGAAGTTCGTAGTAATCCTCAGGGCTAAGACTCGACTTGAGTTTCCTCATCGAGAAAGTCACTAAAGCCGCATACTAGTAAGAAGAGGATAAAGTAACCCACGATGATAGATTTAATGACCAAAGTCATCAACATGGTGATAGATGGAACTTTTGCGTCGCTTCCCGACGCAAATCGCAGTTCCACGAGAGGTCCAAGCACTTTCTGGACAACACTTCGACGGAGAGGAAAAATAATCGGATAGGTATTGCACGAAAGATGAATGCTTGATACATCGAAAAAAGCTACATGCGCCGCAACGGCTTTTCGAAAGTACGTGTTGGGTGGCTTGTCCGATCTTCTTGCGACGGCTATGTGCATGCTTTATGCTCCGCATCACATCCTGCAAGATGATCTAATATGACGCTGTGGAACTAAGATGACAACGGTGCCTTTCTCTCGGTCTGGGATGCTCCTCAAGTTTTTCTCGCAGGCCTGTTTCGGTAGTCAAAAGTAGGTATACTAGGTGCTTCAGGTGTGGCGAGGTAAGGTCAAGCAAAATTGTGCACAGAGGAGGTTTGCGGGATTATAAGCAATCGTTCGGTGAGCGGCCGCTTCCAATTGCTAGTCTTTAGGGATTGAAAGGCGCAATATCATTCAGCTTACATACGATAATTTCTCTATTAAATTGTTATCCTGCCTTTTCCGAAAAACATTTCATTACGCATACTAGTTGCCCTTAGACCAAACAGTTCGTCCTCATCGTTATTTGTCCAGACTAGTCCAGCTTCGTCCACACAAAATGCCCCAACATAACATTTTGCATCCAAGGCTTTCGTAAAAAGGCTCTCTTTTAATTTGAGAAGAATGTCATTAATACCCTCCATACAGTTATACTGACGAAATACATTGATCTCCTCCCCACCCGTAGATGCGCGGCTCCAGACACGTCGTCTTGCGCGCCCGTGCCGCCGCGCGCGGTGCCAATGGCGTCCCTCTCCGCTCACTCACATCTCTCATCAAGGCTTCCACTGTCATGCTCTCGCGCTCGTCCAAGTCCAGTGCGTTCAACGTGTACGCGCTTCCGGCGCGTACGACCCGCCTTCACGCGGCCTCGATACTGCAGCTTCGTGCGTTTTCGAGCTCAGACGAGGTCACGGATGTTCCTGTTCCGTCTATGGGTGATTCCATCTCCGAGGGAACTGTCGTGGAGTGGTTAAAACACCCAGGGGACGCTGTGGCAGAGGATGAAGTCGTCGTCGTGCTGGAGACGGACAAAGTGAGCGTGGATGTGCGCTCGCCCTGTGCAGGAATCATGGGAACGCAACTCGCAGCTGTCGATGACAGCGTCACCGTGGGTTCCTCGCTCTTTCAGATTGTCAAAGGTGCGGCCGGTGCGCCCAGTGCGCAGAAGATCGAGGCACCGGCCGCTTCGGCGAGTGAAGAAACGACCGTTCCCGTGCCGTCCATGGGGGATTCTATCTCGGAAGGAACTGTTGTTGAGTGGATGAAGCAAGCTGGAGATTACGTGAAAGAGGACGAGGTCGTGGTCGTGCTCGAGACGGACAAGGTGAGTGTAGACGTCCGCGCGCCCAAGAGCGGCACAATCACCAAGACGCTGATCGACGTAGACGAAACCGTCGAGATTGGTGTGCCTCTTTTCTCGATTGCAACGGGTGGCGAACCTTCCTCTGCTGCTCCTACGTCCACTCCAAAATCGACTCTGGCTCCTGCTCCTCCTACTGCTCCTAAAGCAGCTTCGACACCAGCGCCCGCTCCTGCCGGTCCAATGCCTGTTGCCACCCCCGAGCCTGTTGTTGCCGGCGCTACTCCATTGCTTGCTCTCCCTGAGCGTGCGATTCGTCGGGAAAAGATGAGCCGGATGCGTCTACGTACGGCCGAACGGTTGAAAGAGTCGCAAAACACAGCAGCGAGCCTCACGACTTTTCAGGAGGTAGACATGTCCAAGATCATGCAACTACGCAAGCAATACAAGGACGCGTTCGAGGCCAAGCACGGCGTAAAGCTGGGCTTTATGTCAGCTTTTGTAAAGGCCAGTGCGTCGGCATTGCTGGAAGTGCCAGGGGCGAATGCAATGATTGATGACGAGCATCAGGAGATTGTGTACCGTGATTACGTGGACATGAGCGTGGCTGTCTCTACGCCCAAAGGGTTGGTCACGCCCGTACTGAAAAACACCGAGTCCATGAGCTTTGCTGATGTCGAGAAGGGATTGGCTGAACTCGCAATCCGCGCGCGTGACGGCAAATTAACATTGGAGGAGATGACGGGCGGAAACTTTACAATCTCAAACGGCGGCGTCTTTGGTTCCCTCATGGGCACGCCGATCATTAATCTGCCACAGTCGGGAATCCTTGGAATGCACGGCACCAAGATGCGTCCTGTCGTTGTGGATGGTGAAGTCGTCGCGCGTCCTATGATGTACCTTGCACTCACGTACGACCACCGCCTTGTTGACGGCCGTGAAGGAGTCACGTGCCTGAAAGCCATCGTGGACAAGATTGAGAATCCCGAGCGTCTGCTGCTTGACATTTAATTCTTTTCTAATCGTAAACGCCGGTTGAAAGGTGATTTGATTTAGAATAAGAAATAAAACGTGGTTACCACGTTTTGTATCTTGCTGTCGAAAAGGTCGTTTGCCGGTTGGTAAAACAAAAAGGCAACAAGCAATATTCTCTGCTTTTACACCAATTATCAACTTCCCTTAATGTCCGGCTCATGTCAATACTTTTAGTGTAGACCACGTAGCTTAAGGACGCCTACACTTCATGACACTACATAAAGCCCATGCGGTTGGTTACCATCCGAACTTCCATCTCAAAACTGCAGCAGCCCACACTTTTCCGTCTTCTCGCGGTTATTCAACCGTCGCCATGCTGTTTTCAACCGAAATAAAATGGACCAATGCACGTCCGGACGACTTGCACCACCACCTACGTGATGGCGATGCTGCTCTAAGCTGCACCGTGTCGCACGTGACGTCTCAATTCGCGCGGTGTATTGTCATGCCCAACCTTGTGCCACCCGTCACCACTACAGAGCAGGCGCTGGCTTACCGTGCACGCATCATGGCCCACGTGCCCGAGCACAGGCGTGATCCTACCACTTCTATCGGTTTCGAGCCTTTGATGACGCTCTACATGACGGACGGCACAACCGCCGACGAAATCCGTCGCGCTGCCGCGACCGGGCAAATCTTTGCTGTAAAACTTTACCCTGGTGCGTACATTGAAACAGAGTCAACTAATCACGTACTAAACGTGTCTGCTTTCTTCAGCTGGAGCCACGACCAATTCGGACTCGGGCGTGACGAGAATTGACAACATTTACCCGGCACTGGAAGCCATGGCTGACGTCGGCATGCCACTGCTGGTCCATGGTGAAGTGACGGACCCGTCTGTTGATCTCTTTGATCGTGAAGCCGCGTTTGTAGAGCAAGTGATCAAGCCGCTAGTGACCAAGTTTCCGCAGCTTAAAGTTGTGATGGAGCACATCACGACCAAAGAAGCGGCCGAGTTCGTCTTGACGGCACCGGCCAATGTTGCGGCTACTATTACGCCGCAGCACTTGCTGTACAATCGAAACGCCATCTTTCAAGGAGGTCTACGGCCTCACAAATACTGCCTGCCTGTACTCAAGCGCGAGACACACCGTCAAGCTCTTCTGCAAGCGATCGCAAGTGGAAGCACCAAATTCTTCCTTGGTACAGACAGCGCGCCGCACGTGGCTGCCAGGAAAGAATCAGGTTGTGGATGTGCCGGCATCTACTCGGCCCACGCAGCGCTGGAGCTGTATGCCGAAGCATTCGAGTCGATTGGCAAGCTAGAGCTGTTTCGTGCGTTCGCGTGCGAGAACGGAGCCGATTTCTACGGTTTGAAGCGCAATACAGCAGGCGATACGGTCTTACTCAAGCAAGAGTGGCAGGTGCCGGACAGCTACCCGTTCGACAACGGCGTGGTAATTCCGTTAAAAGCTGGAGAGATTATAAGCTGGAAACTACAGCGGTAAATAATTCGTTGCGGTGGTGAGTCCCGTGGACGCTAATTCTTCACGTCAACGAAATGTCCAAGCTAGCGCGTTTCTCTCTTGTTTTCATCTGAAACACCGACTTTAAAATCCGACACGTTGGTTCATGCGTCAATGACGTCGAGCTGGGTGGAGGAGTGGAGCTCGTAGTCGTATCGTCTTTCTTCTTTTTGCCCGTTGTCATGACACTTCCTCGTACAATCAGTGCAGTCACAAAGCTCAAAAAGTCGGAAAAGTCGCGAAAGACTTGACTGACACGGTAACACGACTTGCCCACATTGTTGTGAGGTTGCAACGGATCTTCGATCACGAGTAAGCCATCACGCGACAGTGGCAGCACGAGCATCAACGGTGAAGTGGAAGTGACACAGCCAACAGAAGGAGACAGATGTCTTGTCGAAGGAGAGAGCGCGTGAGTTGAAGGACTCATGGCTCGTGATGTATCGACCGACAACATGGCTGGTTCACCCCATGACACGACAGAGACCTGGTCCAGATTCTGTCGAAAATCGTTGCCGTAAAACTGTAAGAAATTCATTAAAAGTTTTCCCAATAAATATGGTTTGGTCTCATGTTCACGTCCGTCTTCCGATCCCGTCACAAACGAAGGAAGCACGGCTCGTTTCGCTCTTTTCGTGCATTTCTTGTTCATTGTGTACGTTTTCTTTGGCTGCTTTCCAACACACTGCTTGACAATCTCCTTAGCAATCAGTTCTCCTTTTAGACGCTGCGCTTCACACCGTGCATTCCAGCGCGATGGCACCGCCGCTTTCAACTCGTCCAGATCGTCATCAACTTCGGACTTCTCAGCAACCTTCTGTCCGTCAACCATCGACATTAGAGCTCCTTGCTCTTGAAGCACATACACAACCATGAGTAAGAGACCGTAAGACGACAAGCCACCGACGTACGGATCATTGAGTCCACGTTCAACCAAAAAATGCTTGAGAACCAGCGTCAGCTCTCGTAAACCATAGAATGCGTTGGCCAGACCTTGTATTAATGTCACACTCGCAACCCCGTTATGATAGATCCCGTGTGGCTCATCGAATGTGATATCAAAGGGGATACGAAACTCCGTGTCGATTCTACGCTCAGTTTTCTCGTGCTCAAAAGTGACCAAAACCACCACTTTTAACAGCGGAATGGATGCACGGCTGATCGCACTCACATCGACAAACGCAGACAAATTGCGTAGATGATCCGCTAAAGCCTCAACACACTGCTGACTGGTAAAATTGAATTCTTCCGTGGCTCCAAAGACTACCAAGTCCACATCGCTAGCTTCGCCATGTAGCTTGGTCGCAAACGATCCGTACTGCTCAACTTGTACGCAATCATTCCAAAGGACTTGAATCTCGTCCGTCACCATAGCAATCGCTTTCTGGATCGACGGCCGTTTTTCCAGTGCTTCTCGCTTATGATGATCAAAAAAGTCGATAATCTCGTCGTGTAAAACCACTTGCATCATAGCCGTTTGCTCTTCGTACAGTCGTTGGAGATTCCCAAAGGATAAGCCGCATTTATTCGCTCCACCTTCCGCCCGTTCTTCGTCAATGCGCCGCTCTCGTTCTTTTTCCGTCGCTTGAATGACACTCCGTCTCCATTCCAGTCGCTCTTCCCACTCTTTCTCTCTCGACATGCCATTCACGGGACACGTTGCGAGATGGGCAGCTAAATTCTCACGGGAACAGATTTTCTTGCACCCGAGGACAGCATTCGGACACACGACGTCGTACGAGTAAAAATCCGTCCTCGTATCTTCAACCACTTGGTCCAACGTATCCGGAACCTGACGGTAGACACAGCGCTTTAAATGCGATTCCAAGTCTTTTAACATGCAGCTAAACGTGCACCCGAACCAACTATTGGGACACACGACTTCGTAATCTTCTGAAAACCTCGAAATCGTCGATTGAAACCACTGGGTATTTTTCATATTATCCAAAAACATTTCTCGCATCATTGCCTCTTGCTCTTTCTCGATCGTAGCAATCGCCCACTGTCTCCTCCGTCGAATCTCTTCTTCTTCTTCGCACTGGAGCTGCTTTAAAATGTTCAATCGCCGTGCTCGCTCTTTCTCGGCTGCTTCAATTACCCAATGGGTCCAATACGCGCGTTCTGCTGCTTGTTGTTCCTGTTCTCCACGCACCACGGCTCGTTCTTCAAGACTGAAGTCGGGATGCCGGAAGAGCGCAGCCTTTGTCCGACATGGAATGCCCGCTAAACCGTGTGGACTATATGGTATACCGGTATCTACCGGCAAAAGAACCCTTTGCTTTGCATTGAAATTGGCTTGAAGCGGCGTAAAGGGCATGGCAGCGGCACAGAGACTCGGTACATCCTCGCGCGGTGAAATGCATGAGTTTAAACGACGCTCAGTCGTGATTGGTACATTCGTAAAGCAAGAGATTGCCTTCTTTTTGGCTCGGCGTTTCCGAGGACCCGCGTGCTGTTTACGTGGCTTGTCCTCGTCCTTAACAACGTCCGGCATGGCTCCGTGACTCATACTTGAGTACCTTACACGACTTTTCTTATAAAGGAATGAAAAAAAAAGTAGAAAAAGACGCCTCGACGTCGTAAGATATGAAGGTCGATATCGATGGACTTGAGGTCGTCTTTCCGTACGAACGCATGTACGCGGAACAGCTGCAGTATATGCGTGAGCTCAAGCGCTCTCTCGATGCACATGGGCATTGTATGCTCGAAATGCCTACCGGTACCGGCAAGACCGTGTCGCTCTTGTCCTTAGTCTTAGCGTACAAACACGCGCATCCAACCGCTGGCAAGCTCATTTACTGCACGCGAACAGTGCCAGAAATGGCAAAATGCGTCGAAGAGATCAAGAGGCTTGTTAAATACCGTGAAAAATACTATGGCGACAAAGCGCAAGTCACTGCCGTGTGTCTAAGCTCGCGACGCAACATGTGCGTTCACCCGCGGGTGATGGCCCACGCCGACGGCGAAGACGTCGACGGTCAATGCCGCAAGATGACAGCGTCTTGGGTACGTGCCAGAGCGGCCAAAGCACGCGAAGTGACTGGAAATGGCGATGTGGCCATGTCGCACGCGGAAGAAGCGATCGAGACGTGCTCGTTCTACGAAAAGTACGATGCCCGTAGAAGTGACGACACGCTTTTACCTCCCGGAGTGTTTTCAGTCGACGACCTGAAAGAACTGGGCACGCAAAAAGGATGGTGTCCTTATTTCTTGACTCGGTATGTCGTGACGTTTGCTGACGTGGTCGTATACAACTACCAGTATATGTTGGACCCAAAAGTCAGTCAATTGGTATCGAGAAGTTTTGAAAAAGAGAGTATTGTGGTCTTTGATGAAGCGCATAATATTGATAATGTTTGCATTGAAGCCCTCAGTGTGGACTTGGATCGACGGTCTTTGGATCGAGCGTCACGGAACTTGACGACGTTGTCGAATCACGTGAATAAATTGAAGCAGGCGGATAAATCGAGACTGGATGCGGAATACCGACGGCTTGTGGAAGGGCTGCGGTCCAGTAATGCCGTTGTGGCACCCACATACATGGATCCGACCACGAATCGAGCGATTGACTCGAGCAACGATATTTTGATTGCCAACCCCGTTCTACCCGATGATGTGTTGGATGAAGCCATACCAGGAAACATTCGACGAGCTGAACACTTTGTGGCTTTTATGCGACGATTGATTGAGCATTTACGTAAGCGCATTCGAGTGCGTCAAGTGGAATCTGAGACACCTCAAGCGTTTTTGCATCATTTGCATCAAGCGATCAATATGGAGATTAAACCCATGAAATTTTGCTACACGCGTCTAAATTCGTTGTTGCGGACGTTAGAAGTGACGAATTTGGAGGAATACAATGCATTGACGAACGTTGCCGACTTTGCGACACTAGTAGCGACGTATGCTGAGGGTTTTATGCTGATAATCGAGCCCTTCGATGACGCGTCTGGGGTACACGATCCCGTGTTACAACTGTCTTGCTTGGACGCATCATTAGCGATTCGTCCAGTCTTTGAACGCTTTAGTAGCGTCATTATTACGTCCGGGACGCTGTCTCCGATCGATTTGTACCCGCGACTGCTGAACTTTAACCCGGTGATCCGTGAATCGTTGCCCATGTCCGTGTATCGTTCGAGTATTTGTCCCCTGGTAATCACGCGTGGTAGTGACCAGATGCCTGTGAGTACAAAGTTTGACTTGCGTGACGATCTCTCAGTCGTACGTAATTACGGGTCGCTGTTGCTGGAATTGGCGGCGTGTACACCAGACGGGATGGTGTGTTTCTTCCCGTCGTATCTTTACATGGAAAAGATTATTGGTCAATGGGACTCACTCGGTGTCCTCAAGCGTGTACTTGCTAGTAAACTACTCTTTATTGAAACCAAGGATATCGTCGAGACAACGCTGGCTTTAGACAATTACAAGAAAGCGTGTGATTGTGGCCGAGGTGCGATTTTCTTTTCGATTGCTCGTGGGAAAGTGGCTGAAGGAATTGACTTTGATCGCCACTATGGACGTGCAGTCATTCTCTTTGGCATTCCATTCCAGTACACGCTTTCAAACACTTTGCGTGCGCGACTCGAGTACCTTCGCTACACTCACCAGATCCGCGAAGGTGATTTTCTCACGTTTGATGCGTTACGTCAAGCTGCTCAATGTGCTGGTCGCGTGCTTCGTAGCAAAACGGACTATGGCCTCGTGATCTTTGCTGACTCGCGGTACAATCGCGCTGATAAACGTACTAAACTTCCACCGTGGATCACCCAATTTCTCGTCGACTCGCACTTGAATTTGTCGGTGGATATGGCGGTATTCATGGCTAAAAAATACTTGTCGTTGATGGCTCAGCCTGTGAACGAGTCGACAAATGTCAATTCAATCCTGCTTGATGCGGATGGCGTTGCGAAATGGCTTGGTAGACATCCCAAAGAAGACGATACGATGCAAGTCAACGTGGTAGGTCACTAAATGTGGTATAAAACTCTCCATTTTGCCTTCTTTTCTACAAATTAAGTCGACACCAAGCACCTACAGCTTACGTCCTTAATTACGAGGAGCGTCCAAAACAATGCCTTCAAACTTGGACTGGAACCAGCCAATGGCGTCCTCCTTCGTAAGACGATGCGAGTGGCCAACACGCGATTGCTTCATCTTGCGGCGGGCTACACGGGCTCCTGGACGCTTGAGCACCACGTAGAAATCCATACCATAAATACCGGTAGACGGATCGTACTTAATACCCAAGTCAATGTGTTCCTGAATCCCAAAGCCAAAGTTGCCCGTCTCGGAAAAGTTTTTGCGCAACAATTCGTACTCCTTCACCTTAAGACCACGGTCAAGGATCTCCTGAGCGAGCTCACCGCGGACCGTCACGTGGCACGAGATTTTTTCATTACGACGGATACCAAAGGTACGGACCGTGTAGCGGGCTGCAATATACACACAATAGATACACAATAGAGCACATTAGCTGTTTCTGCTACGATGTGGTTGCAAAAGTCCACACAGTCACTTGAGTGACTGACACGCGCCTTTGCCGTCCGTTGGGACAAACAAAGTACTACGACACCAACCTCCAAGATCATTGATGTGTGCGTGGTGTGGCATCAGCCGGTGTACTCAAAGACGAGCGCGATCAGGGATGAACCAGAAACCTCACGAAGAGGATCCCGACACCCGGAAAGGCCGTATACTTAAGTTAGACACACCGCATGATGGCAGGTGGCCCGGGTAAGTAGCCCGTTAAGGCGGTTCTTTGCTTTTCGTATGTTGAAAGCTTACCCTTGGAGTACACGGGCTTCTGACCCGTTAGCTGCTCGAGCACACGAGCAGCACGCGTAAGTTTGTCGCCAGATTCGCCGACACAGCAGTTGATCACAAGTTTGTCGACCTTGATCTCGCGCATTACGTTGTTGCTCTTGTCACCGGCCTGTTAAACACCAACATTGTTATTCAATTCTAGTCCTGTAGTGACAAGTATACAGTCGCGTACCATCTTAGCTTGTCGTTCTAGAGCTTTTTGGAGAAGTGCTAACGCTTGCTTGGGTAGGTGATATTTTGAGGGAGAACCAACCAATGCACACTTAAATCCGCATCATTAATTTACAATGCTTCAGAAATTGCCAATATAAATCAGCTGCGTACCGGTACCAAGTCTGGAAGGGTAACAAAATGCAGGATTTCTCAAAATAAGAGTAAGTATTAATCGTGGTTGTTGTACGGTATGGTTCTTATAGCTTTGTGCGATTGCTACAGTTGAAAAGGGCACTCTAAGCCAGCAAATTCGTGTCGATTCGCGCCATGTACTAAGTGACGGAAGCCGAGGCCGCTACTTGTAAGTCATAAGTGTCGACGAAAAGCTTACATCCTTTTAAGGCGGTCAAAGCAGTGGCGTCTCTGCATAAGTGGGCCGCTTAGAAATAAGTAGCCAAAATCTTCATCGATCACCTTTATTGATGTCTAATCTGGTAACAAGTACAAATAAAAAAAAGAAAATGGGTTATTACGTACCTCTGTTCTTGGGTACAGGTACTGTACTCATGCAGGTTCATCAAATATAGTGGTACACATTTACCAGTCGTTTACTCTCGCTACGCTAGACAACACAGACTACTACCAGTACGTCTCGACGCAATGATTTGCATCGGAATGGTATTGTCGATCAAAAGGGTCATTTTCTACCTCATTGAACTTAATTTTCAGAGAGTGCGTCAAACGGCAAATCGCACAATCCATCGCCAGCGGCAATAGTGAATTTAGTCAAGTGGATAACTTTGAGTTTGCACTTTTGATTTTGTTTTTGATGTCCCCAATCTTAGTCTTAATGTTGGTGACGTCGTGACTAAGGCAAAACAAGTTTTTCCCCCAAATTTGGTGTGGGCTTCCTTGTCTTCAAAGGCGAGTCAATTTTACCCTAGTTCATGGTCGGCGAGCTCGTGAAAGGGTCTGACTTCTCTACTGTCTGCCCTTGGCAGGTAAGACTGCTTTTGGGAAAGTGCATTTAGCTCAAGTCGATTTCGCCGACTTGGCAAACGAAGGTTAGAGGTTTGCTGAGTTTTTTATTTGTCAAATCTCGTCTTCACTGCTGGGCCCTACCAGTAAAAGCGTTTATACGCCGATATTTTCTGCATTCTCGTGTTGACAGGAGTATGAAGTTTTTTTTGCCTTGGTAGATTTCTGGGTCGCTTATTTGTTGTGTCGTCCTTCAATGCGCAGGACAAAATTCTGGGGTCTTAATGCAGGAGATGCTTTTTAAGTTTAACGCAGGAAAAGCTTTTGATATCTTAACGTAGGGTCGGCTCTATGGCTGCCTGTCTCGTTATCATTGATTGTCCGTCAGAGTGGTTTTTAACCACTCACCTTTGCTTATAATATATAAAATGAAATTTAGTAACTAGCCTTACGTAAAGCCGATTTTTTAAAATTTACAAACCAGCTTTTTATTAAAAGGAAGTCATTGTGAGTGAACGACATACTGTGCGCTCACTGACGTTGGTGTTTGTCATAAAAGATCTAGCACCTACTTCATTGTTCACGATAGGAATCCAAAAGTTTTCACAACGGACCCACAATGCTTTTGATGTCCTCGCACGCAGAAGCACTTTGATAGGTAGGACAGAATCTATGGTTTTCATCCACTCTGGAGTCTTACTGAACACGCTCTTTGCTAGACTATTGTCGTCTGGTTGACCACCAAAGAGCATTTTTGAGTAAGCGTATCGCTTCATTGAACAGTACAGCTATATCCTTACGAAAAACATAAAGATCATAAGCTTTGTGTAGCCACTTAGGCGGCCTAGACATCGAGAGAAGTACATATGGGCTCTAGGTATAGTAAACTGAATCATGGTATGCCCTTTGTTACATATAGTTTCCTCTTTATCAACATCCTCATAGCACCCAGCCTAGAGAACGAAGGCAATATCCAAAATGGAAATATCGGCACCATAATCAAAGATAAAGTCTCCTTATTAATGCTGATCGTTCCTTTGGCCTTGGTCCACTTAAGCCGCTTACTCGGTGTTAGATATTTTCAGTACCTTCGCATTTTCCCGGATAGTCAAGAGTCCAGCGTTATAGCGATATTAATTAAGAAAATGCATTGAGATTTTGGAGGCTTGCAACAGGTGCGGTATTACTTCCTGCAAACGACATGGATTACCGATCTGCCCTATTTTAGCTAATCTTTAAGCGTCTTTTGGTTAAAGCATACACGCAGATCCTGGATCGGTCTAACTTTTGGCTTTTAGCCAGAAGAGTGTCCTACTTAGAATCTTTTTAGTTTTTGGCTAAATATCTTGTTGCTTGATGGAAGTGTATCTTTGTCGGACAAGTTTTAAAGCTTCTCCTTAACAAGTATACGTTCGTGGGCCATTGAGCTGTTGATGGTTGAGTAATGGATAGCGAATCAGACTTTAAATCTGGGGGTTGCGGACACTCTTAAAAGTGCTCCATTAGATAGGCTACTGCGTAGATACTGTGTGCAATAATTTACAGAGCCAGATACGCTTCCGCCAGTCGCAGCTTAAGCCAGAAAACACACACCGTGAAGACCATAAGCATAGTCCACTAATACCTTCCCGTCCGGGAATTGAACAAGGGTCAGAGGGCCATGCCAATCTTCTCTGTATCGTTCCAATTTTTGGTACGAAAAAACTAGTACTAACTCATCAACTTGTATTTACGCTAGCGAGCTCAAAAGCGAACTTTTAAACTTTAGGTTATTATAGCGGTGTGAGTTGTAGAAAGTGACCAACTAAGACGTCCGATCATGCGCGGTCCGTTGGGCAAAGATCGGGCTTTTCGCTAGACGGATATAATTCGGCATGATTCAATTTGATCGCTCTGGCAATTGTCTAGCCTGACAATAGCTTGTGCGTAGATCTCTATCGGCTTCAGGTACACTTAAATCAGATTTGCTATCGCTTTTCAAATTGTGCCGTGACCTCGGTCATTGCGGGACGTGTCTGATCACATCAGGCTCGATAAACTTTGGGCAAGACTTGTTTTAATCAAAAAAGCTAGCTTTTTAATACCATACCTCACCCTTAAAACTTCACTAGCGCATTATAATCCGGAAGTTACAGCAGATCGGCTAGATCTTGGTTGACTTACATCCATATAAAAGGATTTACGTATTTTGAAACTGGTCAGGTAATTCGGTTTTTATTCGCTGTTTGGTTCTCTCTCCTGAGCTCGATGCGGTGCAGGTACTTAGATAGCAACTCGCTTTTAGTTCATCCTAGTTGCCGATTTCTGAGCCACAAATTTGCACCTGACGTTTGCGTTGGAGCTCTTGCCAATCACTTGTGAGTGTTTAGCTTAGTTGCTTGCATCAGTAACGTGCAAGACACGTGAGCAAGCTACTCTTCAGCAAGCATTTATCCTCGTCGGGTGTTCGATTACGTGAGACGACAGGATTTATTTTGTTGCTCCCTGGTCAAGCTTCATTTTCAGTTGGAACAAGTTGGATGAATATTTTAGCATGGAATTCACCAAGGTGTAGATAAATGCGGCTATCGCTTGTATACTTATTTACGTGGCATCTAGCAGCCACTGCGGGCTTCTCGTCACGACCAGTTGACTCATGCTTCACAGTGTGTGAGGGTGTAAACATTGCAACTTTTAATCGCTCGACTTGGGATATCTTGCGGTAGTTCTCGTAATAGCGTTGGTGATATCCACTGTTCATAAAGTAGGGTTTCCGACTGCTTTGACGAGCGTCTGCAGATTATCAAAGACTGCAGATCGATATTCTATTGTGCATTTGCCGTCTCATTTATACTGGCTCACACATCTCCTTGTCAATTAGCATCCACCAAGAGCCTTACGATGTGTTTGATTCTGCTAACTAGGTTGTTAACCCGTACATGAAATACTGAGACAATTTACTCTGTAAAAAATCGCTCACGATGGCCAAGAAAGATGTGAATCGCCGTCTTGATCTGGATCGTGTTCACACTGCGGATCTAAGTGTATTTCTTCCGATCACGACCATAGAATTCGACCTGATTTGATCGACTAGCTTTGTTAGATCGTCCAATTCGGTCGTTGACTTCACCTTGTTTGATAACACCCCTGCGAAGGGTTCCACATGCATGCGAAGCTCTTAGAGCGCTGCACGCATGACCTCTAGATCAAGAAAAAACAGAGCGTGTAAGCTGATGCGGCTTTGACTGATCCCATCTTCTTTCACCAAGAGAGCCTTAGCATTCGATATTGTACCCCCGGCCGACATCGCCTGTATCGGGGAAATCGATCTCGTCAAGTATCTACGTACCTAGAAAGAGAATTTTAAATCGTTCGGCTTTTGATCAACATTGCTTCAAGCTTTCTAGGCGGTGTGCGTCTTCTGACATTTTGTCTGATCACGTCTCTGAGTGTTCGCCTTGATCCTTTGCATTCGAGTCTCCTGGAGTTTAAGCCTATCGCGCAATGCCTTAGACTCGATCTGAGCAATCATAAGGATTTTCTCTACATTATTTACCCTACATTGTTATAGAGGTGGATTACAGCTCGCACCGCAATCCACAACGTCTCTTCCATCAAAAGAATAAAGTGTAATTTCTCTTTAAGTAGTATTTTATTGTTGTTCTAGTCGACAAAGCTTATTCTAGCGCTCTGACGATCCACGAACCATGCTCGACACAACGGCAACGTCAGCGACCCTGCTTCCGACCACGCATCCACTTCGTTCTGACCCGGTTTTCCATAATAGGACTCAAAATCGGCAATTTTTGGTTTAGCAGAAAATCCGTGCACGCACACCATTGAAAAATACTGGCTTAATTACACACATGCTCCGATTTACCAACTAGCGGAGCAGATACTCCAGTTCTCATAGGTAGCAGAGGGTTTCAAGCTCGTGTACCCGTTTGCGAGGCTGGTAAGAGATGTCTGATGGTTGACGAGCTGGTCGAGTCCGATTCGAAATGAAGGCTGCGCCGTGCGTAATGACTATTTCGGGAGGTGTATTCCCTTTGTCTTTCACGTAGACATCCTCTTTATCAAGCTTATATGTTTTTTTGCATTGGGTCCACGTCGTCCGGTCAAATTTAGTTTTGGTTGATGTGACTCTTAGAATACGTAGCGTACGGTATCTGCGTGGTACAAAAACCCACCAGACACCGGCTATTGTCCAATGAAGATTCGTCGCTGCTACGGATAGTGTGTAAAACCTGGTCGTTAAGCTTAACTAGGTCGCCCTTTCGCCTGATCGGGCACATGTACATGCTACTTTGCTTGTTAGATCGTGGATAATCGAGTACGTGAGTATACTGCACTGCGCACGAAAGTCATGATCTGCTAATACGGAAGTAGAATATGGTTGGTCTGATGCGTGGAGCGTTGCTTCGTTGCCGATCCGATTTTCGTAGCCGAATTTATAGTAAACTGTAACTGTGCTTTTGTAATACTTCGATTCATCATGGTCGAACAAGGCCGTCGTGATTTTAAATAATCCGATCTTTACATGGGACCGATCTTACTAATTTTTCGACCATGAAAAAACTCAGCTGATGCCACATACTACATCTTTTATTCACTTCACCTGCTATTGATCTCACTTACTATTTATCTTGAATTTTTTCTCCAGCCGCTCCACTGCACACCTTTCAACAAGTGTTTGCCAGCCGCACAATTTGGTATAATCACTTCAAAAATGAGTGGCACTGGGTACCCACGCCTATCCATGTATTAAGGACATGGCCAGTCGATGGGTGGGCGGGCTTAGAGACGGGTGGGTGAAAGAAAATTCAATGGCTCTTATAAATGGACCCTCTCAACAGTTTGGCCCCTAGCTTTTCCCTTTTAAAATAGTGACCAAATTTATCGTCTCCTTTACGATAAATAAAGCCTCTTGTTTGATTACTTTGCCACTAAATATTGCCCAAATACTTCCATGTTTTAAGAAATCCCCACCACGGATATCCGCAACGTTGATAACAATAAGGCCACGATAAGGCCAACTTAAATTCGAAAAGTCTGTAATTTAAGAGGCAAAGTGCGTAAAAAAAAGATGTGTTGGCTCAAGTGATGCAATTTCGCAATTCAATCGCAAGGGAGGTGATTGCGGCCATCCTACAAACTGCGTGCCTCGACACTTGTACACTTTAATGACGCTGATGCGGTGCAGCTATCCAAAGACTCTTTTAACATAAAAGCAATGCTCATCTACCTTACAAATCAGCTCCAACTTTCGCAAAAGTGCCTCCACTTATTCAACAATATGGGTAAGGTATCAAAAAAGCGAGTCTGCGTGCGCAGATTATAAATACCATAAAGTATGAAGCAAAATCAATATATTGTTGCTCCTTACCTTCTTCTTCTTTTGCTTGCACCGTCGTCAGTGTCATGTGTCACCTGTGCGCTTCCGACTCTAGCGTCCTATTTACAGACTAGTGCAAATTTTAGACCACAATTCGGTGCAGAAGTGACTTGACCATACTGTACCCCATCGATAATAACAAGTTTCTTAATCATCCATTTTATTGGTCAGGAAGCTAGCTATCCGCTCTTTAAGTTCAATCTTGTGGTGTCGAGCCATGAAACCCCTCGACCTGCTTCCGTGTAATGCTTTCAACATCATCCGATCATTTAAGGAAGCAAAACAACGTAAAAAAGCGCCATGGGTCGTGTGGATGTCAAAAAGGTCGAGGTGCCTCACTTTAAAATCACACCCGAGCGCAAGGAGACGTTACTTGCCGAGTTTTTTACCGTCGTGCAAAACACACTAGAGCTACGCAGTGCCTTTGCAGCAAGTGGACGTCGACTTGACACATCAGTATGGAAGCTCGTGAAAACGGTCGATGACGTCCGTGCGTACCGTTCTCGACGCGCGCGTCATGGTGGGACCGAGACCACAGACTCGTGGGCTGATACCTTGAGATCTTCTTCAACCAACTTAAACCCCTATCAATCTGGTGCTGTCACTTTCATACCACCAGCTGGTGAGCATCAACGCCGAACATCAAAGAAAACGCGACCACCTGCTATTGTAATATCCGGCGTTGTTGACGGAACGGCACAAGACGCGGCGTTAGGTCTTCTCGCTGATATAGAGATCAATGCCAAAATGCGCGAATCATATCTTGGCTCCGATCTTAAAGATGCACGTCTTCTCACTGTACTGGTGTGCCCGATACCTGAACGCCCGTTCAGCTTCATTGGCTTGAAATGGGGACTTCAGTCGTACGGACGTTTCAGTCAAGCCCGCGACTTTGTGTACCTAGAGGGTTCTGGTTTGACCAAGGATGCCGAGAATGTACGCAGTCCGTCAACCTGTTGACGTGGCCGAAATTCTCACATTGCCACACTTACCCAATACTATCCGTGGCCACATGTCTGGGTGCCAGACGTTTGGGGATACAATTCCATCAAGCAATACTAGCCATCGCGTTGCCGAGATGTTTTCGCGAGCATATATTGAAATCAATGCCGATTTTTCTGATAATGTGGCAGCTACTGCGTATGCTGAGAAGCTCATGGCTCTTGCTATCACGATGGAATGTGCCAATGGCCACAAACTCGCGTATTTGATGAAGCAAGCAAATCATCCGGTTCGCATCTCTACGAATAAGCATTGCTTCAATTGCACACGCAGCTTGCACAAGTTTAGTACGCACGTACTGCAGCGTGGAGGCACGTGTCAGATTTGCCGTCGTACTTTTTGCAGCAAATGTAGCTTGCACAAGAAGATTTGTGTGAGTCTTGGCAGTGCCGTTTTAAGGAACTTGATGCTCTTCTGTCTCTCGTGTTTGCTCAAGGCCAAGGCAGTACCGGCACGAGACGTTGCTATCTACAAGCTTCGCCAAGATAAACTGCTCCCATCGATAGAATGAACTAATCTCATTGGCTAAGATCAAGGGGTACCGGCAGTTTACCAAAAGGGTACCGACAATTTAACGATTCCCATATATTATTAATTTATTCTTGGAAAAGAGAGAGGGTTACCCTTTCATTTACCAAATTTACACTATCATGGTTTTTTTAGCGTTTGTAATAATGAGACACAAATTTTGTTGCCGTCAATGGCCTATATTTTGGACATACACACATTCGCAATTCGACATAGTTTAGTAATTTCAATAAAGATATATTGAATGACCGGACTACCATAAAAGTCAGGCTGCTGAAAATACATCTTGGCCCTTGCTTTAAGTTCTAGAGTTTAGAAATGTATGTCTGGTTTTACTTTGTCACCTCATTTCTTGTGAGCGCGTACTTGAGTTAGTGGGGAAGAACCTTATCGATGTCGTGCGCCCAAAACGTCCACATTGTACAGAGTACGGTACTATAATTGTTGCCAAGCAAGACTATTTATTAGTACCTTGTTTCTATCCTTACCACATTAATGATGCTTTTATATTGTCCCAACTTACACTGCCAAAAGTATCTAATTCCATCCAGAGCAATGTTTCTTCCAGGTCTTTAAAACCAGGGATTCTATCTGTTAATAAACACAGTGTTTTGTCAACCAATAGAAAGAGAAAGCAATACCCATTTTTTGTCAACTGCCGGTACTCCTAGTTTTTTAAGAAATAATTCCTACTCACCTCTTCTCAATATCACTCTTCTCGCACTCTTCTTCTCGCAATGAACACTATGCAGCCCCCTAGAGAGCTCTCGTACAGCACTCTGGAAGAGGCAAAGTCGGCGGTTCTCATGCGCGCGCGCGCCCAAGGCTATGAGCTTTGTGTTTTAAGAACGGAACGAGTAGGCAAAAGGAAGGAAGGAAGCCCAAAACCCCTTGTCCTACGATGCACAAAGGCCGGTAGAGTTTAACTCCCTACCTCTACTCCCGGGAACGCTTCCGAAGTAGCCAGAAAATTGACTGCAAGTGCTAGTGAGTCTATTTTCATATATATATATATACCCAAGAGTCATGCAAATGCGTATACCCTTAGAGGAAAGACGACGTAGAGGAAGGCGCATTTCGATAACTTGTTCAGTGCTGCTTTCATTGACAGAAAAATATTGCTCTCTTTGACAGTATTGCTCCTTTTTTCATTAGCTAAAAACAAACCGGCAGTTTACGGGTATTGCTTTCTCTTTTTATTGGTTGACAAAACACTGTGTTCATAGAATGAACTAATCTCATTGGCTAAAATCAAGGGGTACCGGCAGTTTAACGATTCCCAAGGTTAATTATCTATTTAATTTCAAAATAGGATTTTATTTTAATAATCCTTTAGTAGAGTAAAATGGATGCCTGGACGTTGTTATTGACCGGAACTCCTTTGCAGCCACAATGCCTAGAATATTGATAGGAAAAGCAGACATCGGATGTACGTTCGTGAGGGCTGAGACGTATTTCTTATTCCACTACAGCTCCACGAACCACTCGCGTAGCTAGCGTTTAAAGGAAACTTGTCCACTTCAGTAAAGGCGTTACGTTAATCCAGGTTCAAGTTATCCTTAAAAAAGGGGTTCGACAACGACCTATACTTTCATGTCTGCTGTGCCTATAACTAACTTTGAATAAGCAAAGCCGTTATCCTCGTGGCGAGGATGATGGAACGACACTATCATCCGCCGCTAAGCAAGTGGAATAGCTGCTCTATAGACATAGAGCAGCTAGACTTAAATGAAACGACTTGCCGTCGCTTGAGTCTTAAACGAGAAACTGCAATCGTTTTTTCATCTTTATGCGTATCGAAAACAATGCCACTGCATCGACTTGACACCTTTAAGCATGACTTAAAACATGGTCAAGATGTGTGCAATCTCTTGACGCAAATCCTTGTGCTAGCAGAAGATACGAAGCGTCAGGTAGTACCACAGGACGTGAAGCCACTCTCTCTCATTGACTTGATCCAAGCTTCGTATTTAATCTTTGAACGCAATAAGATCGAGCCACCTGAGGATGCAGTGTACCATCGGTACCTCCTCGCACTTTCCATAAATCCAGAACGAGACTGGCGCACGAAAATCGCCTATTTTGACCTTGACTATCCACCAAAACATAAGCCTTTTTGCTCACAAAGCGCAATAAACGATTACTGTTCTTCATTAGATAAAGATGCTCGAAAGAGACACCAGAGTTTGCAGAAACACCACCTTGTTCGACAAGCCTCCCAGTCTATACGCTCCAAAAGTGACAATTCGAGCGCAAACCCGACTCCTAAACGCCGACCCCAACGCGATCATTTCAACGATCTCTTGTCCTTGGATTCCCCAATCCAACGATTATCCGTAAACCCCAAGAAACCACCAAATGCTTTCACAAATCTTCCCATCGACATGAACACGAAAGCTCATTGGTTGCCAAAGAAAGATATGCATTCACTGCCGCCGTCAAAAGAGCAGTGGCAAGCAACTCAAGCTGTCAACGAGCCCGAACACCAGTCCCTTTGGCACGTTAAAACACTGTTCAAGGCGTGGCACCACAACACTCAACGGCACAAATCTTTTCGTATTCAAAGACTTGTCCGGCAGCAAGCTGCTGTACTGGAGACTGCCTTTCAATGCCTTCAACGCTGGCGCCTGTATCTAGAAATGACAAAGTGCGCGAAAGATCGACAGCAGTGGGTATACCAACGTCAACAACGGGCTCGATTGCGACTGGTTTTAAGGCATTGGCGACGACTATTTGAGTGGAAACAACAAGAAGTTCAAGGCGAGAAACATTACGCTAGGCACAGTAAACGCAAGGTGTTAACCAGTTGGCAACAATTGTCTAAACTGAAGCGAGAGGTTCAATACCATGGTAGCAGGGCGAGAAGAAAGCGTTGTTTTTTGCATTGGCAACGTGGAATCGAACGCAAGCACGCGACCCGTGCGCTGCTTTGTACGTGTCTCGATCAGCGTCGACTGCGCACTTTGAGTACCTTGTGGACTCATCTACGCGGCCATGTGTTTGAATCGCAGACAGCACGCACACGGTGGAACTTGTGGGTGGAAGCTGGACGTTTTCGAAGCCACCAGACTGCTTTTCAGTATTGGAAACAAAGTGTCATCGAGAGCAAAGCCGTTCGCGAGCGCTTGCAAGAAGTGCGACAGTCTTTTCAATACCGAGTACTTGATCGACACTTTCAAGTTTGGGCCACTTGGGCAAAGAGACGAAAGATGGGAGACTTGATTATTGATACCATGACTATAGCTCGAGCTCATAAGCAGCTTCAATGGTGGTTTGAAAAGTGGCAGATGTATCGTGACGTGATTCGAGATCAGACGACAATGCGCGTGAGGATTGTCGCGTGTTTCAGACGCCAGCGAATCTGGCAGCCCTGGCGAAAGGCGACCGGTGTTCGAATGGCAACGTACTGCTTGAACTCGGCGTATCGCTTGCATCTGCTGACGATCCATTGGCATGTGCTAGTGAGGAATAGACACGTACAACGTCAAAAAGAGCGTGCAGCCACAGCCTTTCAAGCCGAACACACGATGAAACGCAAGCAACAGGGTTTCTCTGCGTGGCAATCGCATTCGTGCCGTAAACGAGTGCTTCAATCTCGTCAAGACCAGCTTCACCATCAGAGTCACCGTCATTCCGTCCTTCTGCGCTCTTGGCGACACTGGCGTCGACGATTTGGGACACGAACGAAAGCTCGTCTTGCCGACTTGCACCATGATCGGAACCACAAGGTCTCTACGTTTCGCTTGTGGAAGCAAGGCATGGTACACGGTAGGCTTCGACGCGAACGATCCGTTGAATGGGTCCAACGACGAACGACTTGCCACGTCCATGCGTGTTTTCGACAGTGGAAATGGATTATCGACGAGCACCAGAAACGCATAGCACAAGCCCAAAGTGTTCAAGAAATGGTTGGCAGAACACTCGTCTTATATCGATGGACAATGTGGAAATCGGCCCTTGAAACGAAGCGAACGGAAAGATCGCGACTGTTGTCGATAGTGCTAACCTGGCAGAGGAGGCAGAAACATGCTACGTTTCAGCGGTGGAGAACCCGCTGGGGCCTTCGTAAACGGCATCAAAAGTTGCTTGAAAGGATGGCTAGCACATCAAAGCGGCGGGATTTAAAGCGACAATTTCACGCGTGGAGAATCACGTGCCAAATAATCCTTGCTTCTGAACGGCAGTATCGAAGGATCCAAGACAAACGATTGCGATTTATAGCCAAGCGAGCGATTCACCAATGGAATTGCCTTCGCCTTGAACACATGAATGATCGCGTCAAAATTAAGCACTTCCAAGCCCATTTGTCTCAAAGCGTGCTTTCCAATGCGTTTACAAGTCTCTTTACATTTACGCAAACACGCAAGTTCGCGAAACGTCGAACGCTAGTGGCAAAAACTCGTTCATGCACTCAATTAGTGCAAAAAGCGTGGAAAGTGTGGTCCAAGTACACAAGGAATCACCAGCTCCGGATGCAACAATGTCAAGCCGCGCAACGTCATCTCGACGCACTTAAATTGCTCGGGAGTCTTCAAACGTTACGACGAAATGCGCGCGTCAAAGCGCAAGCAACAGCAACGTACGCACGCATCGTCTCGAGACGTTTTGCATGCGTCAAAGCGATCGCGTTTTCAAACTGGAAAGCGTATAGTACCCGCAAGCACCGGAATCGTCAGGAAGCGGCGGCATTTCGCTACTTTTACGTCTTGCCCTTGCACTTTCAGCATTGGAAGGCCTTTCGAACGAATGCCAAAGACAAGCGAGCTCGAAGGTTCCAAGCATGGCACGGTGGTGATCAGCAACGAAAGAAACGTGCGTTCAACGCCTGGCTGCTTCATGTTATCAGGTGCCGGCGAACAAAGGAGGATGTGAGAAATTTCAAGAAACGCCAAAGTATCCGCCGGTGGCAACACTTTCACTTCTTTTCCAATAAAACCGATCAAGACCAAGTCCTTGCGATCCGGTGGTATCAACGCTCATTGTGTTTTCGAAGTGTCAAGCAATGGAGCGTCATCACACGATACGATCGAGTCTCACGAACGTGGGCGCAAAGGACGGTGCATAAAGCTTTCAGTGTGTGGCTTGAGCATGTGCAACGTTTGCACCGAATGCAGCACCACGTGCACTCTTTGTGGCGGCAAAAGGTGTGCCAAAAAGGCGTCACACAGTGGAAACACTTTACTCGACTTTGTCAATTCAACAGGCAAAGGCAAGCACGTGTACTCTACCATCGGATCCACCAGTGGCGACAGTTTACGACACGTGACGCTCACTCGCGGCAATGGGCACGGCTTGTATCGGATCACGTCAGGCTCCGTTGTCTGCAGCAACGCTGGAGCTTTTGGCGATCAAGGGCTCACAAATTGCGCTGCGTTCGAGCTCTCAGTAGCAAATCAACCAGGCTGCGAGTCACGTCGAACCTTGAGCGACAATTTCATCAGTGGAAACGATACACGGCACTTTCACGTGCGTTAAACACGTTCAAACGTCGGCAAGCCCTTCAAACAATGCGCAGGATGTTCCATCACGGCTTCCAACATTTTCACGAGGTTAAAGTCAAGCACCAAACGGTGACGAAAGCGATTCAACAGGTACATAAAGCTTTTCTGAAAGATTGGCTCAGGACGCGAGTCCAGGACCAAATGACGCGGATTGCCGCCGCGGAAACTTTTTGCCACGCCAACTCCTCGTTGCGATTTCTACGTGCATCGTGGACGACCTGGAGAGCGTTTCACGTACAGAAACAACGTCAACAACGTGCTCTTCGTCAACTCTGTGCACGTATTGCTCGGTCTCGTGCAATAGAGTCCACGCGCCTTTGTGGCATGTTACGACGCTGGAAGCTGCTTGAAAAGGTTCGTGGATTCGAGCGCTGGGGTCGTGGAATCCAAACTCAAAAACGAACACGCGCTCACAGACTCAGGGCGCTCAAGTGGTGGCTCGGAAATCTTTCGAGACGCTCCTTTTGTCGCTGGAAGCGTTTCTATCACCTCCAAAAGATACATCAACGCGTCTGTGTCATACATCAAACTGCAACGTTCAAGCGAAGGTGGCAATGCTGGTGGAACGCTATTGTCCGTAAGCAATCGCTTGCTCTCGAGCTCGATCGCGTGCATTTCCAGTATCTCGGTCGGACGTTTCTACAACGATGGCGCCACGCCCGAGGCGTGAACCAAAGTCAACGCGAGCAAATGCTAGCGCTGTACCACTCTTCCCGTCTCGAACTCCTGGCTGCATTGGTTCATCAATGGCAAACGATTGCAATTAACAAGAAACGAAAGCGACTGCGACACACGATTGCACGTCTCGTGGCCACTGAAAACCTCGTTCACCACACGTTCCTCACGTGGAAAACCACCGTCCGTGCAATTGTTGCGTCGCGTCATCACTGGCAGTTGAGCGTCCAACGAGGCCAGACACGCTTGCTCTGTTCGTGCTTTTGTGCTTGGCGTTTTTTCACTCACTACCACATGAAAGTGCGTCGCCTGATGGACGAACGGACTACTGAACGCCAACGTCTTGTTTGTTGCCACGTGATGACAAAGTGGCATTGGCATGTCAAGACACGTCGAGCACTGCAATCCCACTTCGCGTCGTTCGTACGATTCCGTCGACTGCAGCAAGGCGTGGTGCAACTCCGCGAATTTAAACAAGAGCAACGCACTCATCATCGTTGGTGCCGCGATGTCCACGCGTTTCAACGTGCTGCCGAGCGCAAGAGCGTCTTGAAAAGGTTTGGTCAATGGCGACGCGTTGTGTTCGTCCTGCGTCAATCACGCCAGTTCAAGCGGCACTATGACTCTACCAAACGGCTCCCTGCCGTGTGGCAAGGGTGGATGGCGTTTCTCAAGCGAAGACGTGAAAGACAAGCGCAGCTTTGCACGGCAACGTGGCAGTGGCAGCAACGAACGATGCGCACGGCGTGGCAGGCCTTGGGGCTAGTGTTGAAGCACCACAGAGCACGGCAAACCATGTTCATCAAAGCAGTTGAGCAGTATCGGATCCGTCGACTGACCTTAATGTTGATGAAATGGTGGCAATGGCATGGCAAACAGCAGCACCTTCGAGCGTGTTGTGCGATGTTCCAGACGCGGTCGCGACTGCAGACAATGAAACGGTGTTGCAACGTGCTTGCAAACTATGCGCTGACCGTGCAATCGCTTCACAAGCACGAAACAACAGTCCGAGCGAGACAGCGGACGTCAACCCTGCGGAAAGGATGGAAAGCGTGGCAAAAGATCTGGTGCATCGTACGTCGTGGCAGACGACAACAGATCCATCGATCGTGGACGTTCTGGCGCCAAGGCCACGACTTGTTTCGACGCATTCAAACGATGCAAGTGCAACGGCAAGCTACCAATGTCAAGCGTTGTCAACGTCTCTGTTTCATCCACTGGATACGCTACAAGACAAGACGCAAGCGTGGGAAGTTTAGGCACCACATGTCGATTGGCTTTGCACGCACGCACTTGCTTCAGCGCATTTGGCACCAGTGGCAACAGTTTGCGGATGCGCATCAACGGATAAGAGCTCAAAGGTGTCGGGCAGGTAGATTCATGCACGTGTACTATCAACGTCGAGCCGTCCGAAGACTGGAAACGTTTCAAAGGATGCAAAAGCAAACGTGGCATGGAACGATGCTCGCACACGCTTTTTATTCGTATCAAAGGTATCGAAAGTACTTTGTCGAATGGAGAACCACGGCTACAAGATGGAGGATTCAACGTCAAACGCTCGATGCTTTGTCACAAGTCATGACGAGGTGCATGCATAGGAAGAAGTTTCGTGCGTGGCGTGGAGTTGTCGCTCAGCGTCGCGTATGGCGACAAGTCGTTGCCCAAGCTTTAGTCGCGCAAACACACGAGCAAAGGTATCGGTTTTTCAAAGCGTGGCACTTGGTTGTGACTCAAGTGTTGGCTACTAAACGTGCCAATGGGTTCTATCGGCTTCACGTGTCGACAAGGGTACTGACGTCTTGGAAACGGTACGTAGACTGCAAGACCAGGAAGCGAGTGGAGAAGGCACGAAACGTTTGTCGACTAGAGTCCATTGTGCTGTCGTGGCGTCAAGCTGTTGGTGTCAAGCAACAGGTTCGACAATTTCGAGTGAAAGTTGCAAGGAGACAGCGATTAGAGCGGATGAAGACAAGTTTTTTAGGGTGGAAACGAGGGAGTCATATTGAGCGAACAGGTCGTACCCTGCTTGTAAGGGTTGCAGGACGTATTCGGGTACACTATCGCTTTCGATTATGGACACGATTTACAGCGTACTGTAACCGTTTGGCAACTTTGGAGTTGATGAGTGCAGATTCGGTATCGATACAGACTCGAGCTCAGCCTACTGGTATTGACAATGGGCAGAGCAAGGTACACGTCACGGCTAGCAACACTGATCACGACCGTCAACTTGTGGCTTTAGGCGACGCATTGCGTCAGAAAGCTCGTTTTTTTCAACAAGTTGACGTGGTTTTCGAGCTGCCACAAGCGTGGCATTGGTGGAGACAACTTTATCACGCTCATCTTTTCTACCGTATGCGGAACTTGCAAACTCACTTTAGCTTGTGGCAACAATTTGCATACTCTATCCGTCAAAATCGGTTGATCCTGAGTAAGTTGACACGGCGGCGTCAAGAACTTTTTGCTTTGTCAAATTTTCAGGCGTGGGCTCACCTTGTAGCTCATGTGAAACAATTTCAGAAAGATCGTCTTCGTGACCGCAATACGAAGGTTTTAGTGGCTACCGCGACACAGCGACGAGAACGGCGGCAACTTACGCAACATTGGCGCGCGTGGCAATTTCACGTAAAGAAGTCTCGTCACCTTCAAACGAGTTTAAAAGCGTACTACCGAGCTCGGTTACTAATGAAATTTTGGGTATGCTGGAGTTACGATTATCGGCAGATTATGACCCAAAAACGTCGAAAGATTGAATCGATTAATCTGCAGATGCGAGTATTTTACTTACGTCGTACCATTCAGAAGCTAGGAGCTTGCCAGCAGTGGGCAAAACGGTCGCGACTAATACTTAAGTATTTTACGAAGCGACGGCATAATACTTTCCTTGCAAAAGTTATTACTCGATGGAGCCAACGCTGTAATTTGGACAAGAAAGTTACGCATTTTTTTGCAATTGTTTCTTGGAAAAAGATACGACGGTATTTTACCGAGTGGAGAGGCTCGACTCTCAAGCAAAAGTGGCAACGATTTGCCGTTGGCAATTTTTACTCAAAAAGGCTAAAAATGCGACGAAGACACGTGTGGAGACACTGGCGCCACCAAGTGGCGATTCAAAGTACGAAAAAGTTTGCCTTGCAGACGGCAACCATGTTTTACATTCGTACCAACGTGCGAAAGAGATGGCGACGGTACACACAATGTGTGAGGCAATATCGGGTCCAAGATGAACGTATCTACACAAAGCTTTGTGTTTTTCATGGACGTCGAGCAATAATGCGTTGGCGAAATTTCAGTCGAACGCGACATTTGCGTTGCCTTTACCAACGCTTTGTGTTGCAAAAGCACATGCAATTGTGGCAATTTGCCGTCAAAAACGCTATGGCAATGCGTTTTTATACAAATTTACAGCGAGCAAAAGCGAAAACGATTATTTTACTGTGGCAACAAGTTGCAATACAACGTCAAAATTGGCGACAAGTGTGCAAGACTTTTGCAATCCAAAAAGCCATGAAAACAACATATCAAGGATTTTTGCAATGGCAACACTTTGTTGTGGCACGACAAGGGGCGCGAATGGCTGCAATGCACGTTCGGCTGCGTCTAGTACAAACGATTTGGCGATGGTGGAAGCAGAGAACGGTGGCAAGTCGACTACAGCGATACGAGCAATTCAAACAGGCTGTTCGTTTCAGTCGACGAGTAATGGGCCGCAATAGCTTGAGAACTTGGCAAGCAAGGGTCAAGATAGAACGGGAAAGGCGATTTCTGTTGCTCTCTTGTATCATCAAGCTCGAGTCGGTGGCGAATCAGCGCGTCCTTCAGCGTGTATTTCAATCGTGGAAACGGAGTGTTAATCTTAAACGTCGATGTGAAGCAGCAGTGATAAAGCGAGAGCACAAGGTAGCTAAGAAATTCTTCGTTTTTTGGCTACGATGGAGTCGTGGTCGACAACGAAGAAGGCAAAAGCTAAGTCACGTTGCAATGCAGCACTCGCAGCACATTAAAAGTGTCGTTTTTCTCTACTGGCAAACGTATACATTGGCCTGGAAAGATGCTACCAAGCCTTGCGTGACCCTACACGAACGTCAACTGACTGCATTGAAATGATTTGGTGCTAAGTTTCGTACCACCAGCGGCGATAGCGATCATTTGCATAAGGACAATGCTTGAGGCCAGCACATTCAAACGTACGTCTAAAACTTTAAAAGTAATTATTGCTTGATTTATAGATTTAGCTCTTAATACCATTGTCGCTTTTTGCAAAACCTGAGGAAATCTGTTTTCTTCGAATCTAAACCTATTTATTGTAAATAAACGAAATCGAAAGATGCCCTTCTCCCCCGGACACGGAAAAAAGTAGGATGAAGTTAGACCCAAAATGTGACGACACAAAAATCTTGATGGCTAGTTAACACAACAAGAGTTACAGAGCTACACTTTCAATCTATGTGTTTCGCACTTTAGTGACTTTTACCATAAGTGCACTGGATGAGGTGCTGCTCATGGGTCTATCTGCCAATTTTATCGGACTAAATTGCAGAATCTTTAGCCC
The DNA here is from genome assembly GCA_003676415.1 of Plasmopara muralis. Taxonomy (NCBI): domain Eukaryota; phylum Oomycota; class Peronosporomycetes; order Peronosporales; family Peronosporaceae; genus Plasmopara; species Plasmopara muralis. Next base: position 19,928 of record RCHQ01000025.1, on the reverse strand, counting down.
GCGCGTACCGAAATCATTGGTGTCCACTACTGCGACAACCATTTTCATCATCTGGTGGAACCCATAGCTACATAAGCAATCAAAAAGCGTAATCCATAGAGGGGACGTGCAGGAAGGTATACGATTTACGGCCGCTCAATATTCGGATTGTGCTTTAGACACTGATTTTTATTGAGTATCATGTGTCGTGATTTGGTCTTACCAACAATTGGAAATATCTCAGTATTCTAATTAATGTCAATACTGACTGTCGTGCTCAGGAAACCAGCTTTTAACACAAAAGCTAGGATTTATTTAGTGGCCCGCTACATTCCTTAATACGACTTGGATGGTTATTAAAACCTCTCTGATTTATACGAAAAGTAGGTTTGATCATTACGCTGATAATACAGAAAGTGAGGAAAGCTGCAGATTGGTCGCGTCATTTCAAATTAGCCAAGTCAACCTTAGAAAGAATGCTTCGGATGCAAAAGGGACCTCTGCACCAAAAATAAGCCTTCTTGCGTCAGGCTGCACTTATTACAAAGGTTGCACCAGCAATAAAGGCTGCGCCTTCCACAAGAGCTGAGCCTGTGCCGACTTATAAATGCTCGGTCACCAATCAGCTGTTCGGAAAAGGAAGGCTGGAAGAATCTTAAAACTCATTGCGGCAGTAAACGCGTACCTACCGTTCTCTCCCTGCAGACGTTTTCGCCTTTGGGCGATACATGTGAAAAGAAGTACCGCGTGCGTCTTGTTAAATACTCGTCGAGATTTCATGCCCGCTAGGGCTACGAAAGTGGCCCAGGCTATCAAATAAGCCGCCGAAGTAATTTTTTTGTCTCGGGGTGAGTCCCTAAAGGTGTAAACTTGTCGTCGGTCTCACCAGTCATGCGACAGGCCTCTCCTAAAGGTCCATTATATTAGGGGATAGTCATCGAAACTGGGGACCAGGAGAAAGAGGGAAAATTGAGAAACGACAGCCCTCGGTACATTACCCGAATATCAAAGTCACTAGCGCAAAGGGCAAGAAGCTGTAAGACTCGTCCACTGATGGAAGTCGCCATCGAGTGAGAGGTTTACTTACTCTCTGGTCAGCCAACCGGTCGATACATGTCATAATGCCGAAGAGTGTCTGTTTCGCGTCTCGCAATGGCTCTTTAGTGATTTCTCCTCATGTGGGATTTTTGGCTCGAAAGTGGTCATTGACTTAGTGCGATCTCAAAGCGGCTATGCGTGCTTGCAGCAACGCATCTTCTTACTGGAAGAAAAAATTAAGGACTAGGATGGCTTGTACCTTATAAAGGGATACTCCTGTGATCCGTTACCACCACAGGTCAGTTAAAAAAATCTATACGAGGATTGAGTGAGTCTGTAGGGTGCTGCAACTCGAAACCTAGCCACCTTCAATGAAGAAGTTTACATTTGATAGCTTTGGGTGAAATCGGTCACTTGTGAGGTGACTCAACTTCGAGGTGTCTTTACTTTAGCATGGCGCTAAGCTAGGCGCTGGAAACTTAAAATTTGACCTTAGGTATGGCGTCGTTGCAACATTACCCCAATGCACGACCAAAAATAACGTAGAAAAAATACGAAGCACCCGCTGCTTTAAAAATCAGATCTTAACGGCCTTTTGACGTCTGTTTTCGGAGCCGCTTCAGTGGCTTCGACTTCTGTAAAGCGAAATAGTCGTGGGACTCATACCTACACATATGCGTGTCGCTGGCCTTGGTAATCGGGAGTACTAGAGCCCTCCAGCCTTGCATTTTTTAAGAGCTTCTAGACGACCAAATGTACGTGCTTGTGATTGTACTCGACGTCAGTCCGGGCAGTCAGGACGCGACTTTTAAAGCGCCTCAGACTCTTTGAGCCCTCGAGTAGAAGGTATAGTTCTTTGCCGTGAGATCAAAAGGTTTTACATTCGGACTATCACTGCGCATTCCTTCATTTCGCATTACATATTGCAATTCGCTGTGTTCTTCACCAATTTGTGACCCAAAAAAATGAATGCTAAAACTTGATATCTCGTAAAAAAGAGGTTTTTGTCTTTACAGTAAAATTATTGTTAGTCGCCTTCCTTCTTTGTAATATCTAGGCTTGGTTAGCCGCTCAGAGCGCATTGTCTTACGCGATCGCGACCTCTCAGCCTTGAGTAAGTGCGGTGGTGGTCCTGGACACTACAAACCGCTGTATCGCCACCCGCAATCGCCTTAATAACAAGGTCGAGCGTAAGTACAAGATGCTAATGAAATTTGGGGCTCATATGCGACTCAGACTCATGCGGGTCGAAATGCACCTTATGACGCCTCACTTATGATGTCAAGCGCGTCGACATCGTTTTGGAAGAATTGATAGTGTGCGCTGGTCTTTTGAAATTTTACACTAGTTCTTACTAGCGGTTAGAAATTAATTGATAGCCATACTTTTTCAATTTAGTAAAGATATTCAACTTTCCCCTTCCATGTATCAAACATTTCTTTTTTTGACATGAGCGGGTGCAAACGAATCTCTTGTCTTGCTGATTGTAGTAAGTTAAATTGTCTAAATTCAGGTAATTGTTATCATTAGTAAATAATTAGCAGATTTATAATCTAGAAGGATGAGATTTTTCAAAACATCTTTCCGCTTACCTGCAGAAGCATTCGTGCTTCAAAGCGTTCACTCAGCTTTAGGTCATTTCAGCCCATTTGCATAGATGTGGAAGAGCCCGTAAATGCGTGAATCGCCTTGCACAATGCAATCATAGACAGCCTTTTATCATACTAAAACGGCGTCTGAGCAGCACTGCACAGTTTGTCGCTTAGCACACGGTTGACCCCTTTCATCTAATTATTTGTCTTTGGGATGCTCGTTGTCGCGTTGTAGACATCAAAGAAGGAATGCTTATAGTCGGAACAGCACTTTTTAAACCAGCAGTAGAAGGAGGGTTCCTATCCGGCACAATCGTGTCCGACAGGCCAAATATTATATTCATACACAGTTCTACTGATTGTTCATTACTAACACTGGCCAAAAAGATTCATGCCTGTGCTGCCGTTAATTGCTAGCAAGCTAAAAACAAAGTCGAGGTCTATGGACTTCCGGGTGCTGACAGGCGCTGTAAAGGGGTAGACAATCTTCAGGTCCTTACATACTCGGCCACGTGGGTGTGGAAAGAACCGAGAAGGGGTAGTTTTTCTTGGCTTAAGTGATCGCTTGTTGGCGCATCACATACCACTAGCAGCATATTTTTTAAAGACTTCGTTGTTTCAAACAATGACGTGGGCTAGATCTACTGAATACACCCTATACCTACTGATTACAACCTCCACCTGCAAAATACAACCTATACCGTCTGAAATGAGCTAGATCTACTGAATAAACCCTAGAGCGTCTGTCCGCTCATAGCGATGCAGTCACAAGTAATATCGAGGGGTTAATTTATCGTTTATAGTGTCCTTACCTGCATTTAAAAATTGTATTATGGGCTTCACACTGATAATCGTTGAGTATTCCGACAAAGTTGTTCGTCGAGCTGACAAACGCCGCCCATTAATTTGTCCTGTGCAAAAGCTCGTCGGTAAGCAAACTGAGTTCGCGAGGCTTATTTTGAGGCAAAAGGTTTGTTCTGCAAAGAAGGACAGTTGTGTTGCCATTTCTTCCGCAAGCGGGGCGCATACAGCGTTTTTCTCAGAATTATATAATCTAAAATGGACTTTATAATATCAAATGTGAACTCGGAATTATAAAAGGCAAAAATTATACTGGATTGTTTCGTTCGGCAGCTTTAACCTGTTTCGACTGGAGCGAGATAAATTGCTCATATTCGTCCTCATCGAGTTCCAGTAACGCGCAACATCAAAGGCATCACAAGCAAACCGAACGGCTTTGCAAAAACAAGATCCGAACAGAAGCCGACTGAAGGCTTTGCTTGACGCATCATGGTGTTACACCACTTAATGTCATTTCCAACAGATCGGACAATGCTACGCGAACACCGCATACTTTTGCAGCCACTGCATACTTAAAGGAACAACTCGTAGAACAAGCCATGACGATTCTAATTCTGGGGGTCTGCTCGATACTTGAGACTATTTACAACTTCTCTACTGCGAATCGGTATTTGTTAGCATATATCTTGTTGGTCCTCAAGACTTTTTATGATTTAATTTGGTGACCTGATAGGGCCTTTTAAAATGACTGATCGCTTTCATACCGGCTATGAAAGATTTTCATGCTAAAAGATGGATAATAAAAGCCCTCAACTATCGAAACAAATTGCTCAGATGTATTAGTGTCACTGGGGCGCATAACGCCTGTGGCAATACTGATTTTGCCAAAGATCTATGAGCCAATTCCTTACGTGCCTATGAGCTTGATCTAAGACATTTTCGTCTGAAATGAAGGATGTATTGATATTATCATGAAAACTTTTTTCCATAAATATAAAAATACTTGAGGTGATTTCGATTGTTTAACTCGCCGGAACTCGAACGCTTCCAGTTGTTAAAGATTAAGTAAGTCTGACAACTCTAGTAATGCCTTCGATTGAAGCACACCTGCCAAAACACGACAAACACTCTAGCGACGTTCGATCTCTGTGTCAAAAAAGGGTGACTATCAATTTTTCCTACAGTTAAGGTCTTTTTGCCATTTACAAGAGCGTTAGTGATACACAAGGATATATTTTGCATTGCACCTCCACTTTTTGTCTGTGATCACGGTACTGCTTACAGACTAACGAACAATACATAGCCTCAGATATAGTGAGCCTGTAAGGCGGGACCAAATTCTTAGAAAAAATACATCGAAAGTATGTCAAATAATGTATACACTTTTATATACCGCCTTGTTAAAGGTCTTCCATACCTCGTTCTTACTCTTTTTTTTCAGCACGCAAAGGGTACAGCCATATGCTTTTGTATTGCTGTTGTTTTACAACAGAATTTTTGGCTTTTGTAGGACAAAAAGGGGCTCATCAAAACCATTTTGAAGGAGCAAGCCTGTCTGTGGCTGTACATCTCGTGAAGAACAATTGAAGGCACCCTTTTCATTGTCGATGTCTGAAACATGACGAGTTAAATGCAAAGTGAGCATACTCTTGAATCGTCAATGAACACAGTCTACCTAAAAATATTCGAAGCGATATATCACCGAGCCGTCAACACCCGTCATTCCAATTTTGCTTATGAAATCCATGCCAACCTTCCCTGCGGAAAAGGAAGGGGGAGCGCTACTATTAGCTGCTTCTTCGTGTGGTTATAGAACCCAAAGCACTAAAAAAAGTAGTTTCACGGGTGATTGCTCAGCTTTTGGTCCAGTCTTTCAGGTAAGAGATCCCAAACGCCAGCGCATCTGGTCTTTCGTAATGTTGGCAGTTAGTGATCATCTCTTTTTCTTCAAAAATGGAGAAGGTTTGAGAGTTTTCCTTCCATTTGAAAGTGAAGATACTAGCCGAATCCTCACAGTACCGGAGCAGCTGGAGCAACAAGAGCCTGTGCTGCTTGTGCCCTCGACTATAAGCTTTGCTCATTGAGCTCGAATGCCGTGACATATTTCAGTTACTCGGCAGCAGGTGAAAAAGAAAATGAAGCGGAATTTTCAGGCAGCGAAAATTGCTCATCCGACACAAAGGTAAGGTAGTATTGTATATTGCAAAGCATATACGAGGGACCACCTAAGCGATATATTCGGGTAGGCGTTGCATTAACTACCGATGAAGCCAGTTGTGACAGATTCAGACATAAGACATTCCAATGAAGTCACTTCATTATTGTAGTTCTTCCAATAAAGTCACTTCATTATCTCCGTCTTAGAAAACGAGCAATTTAACAAACTATTCTGGCGAGATCTCACTTTTCACACTTGCTTGTATAAGCATACAACAGAAGCGCTAGAAAAAAGCTCTAGATCTTTTCGATATATTATTGAATCAGATCCCATTTCAGCTAGCCTTAAGAAATGTTGCGCATCATTGTACGTAGATCTTTAGCAGTCATACATTTTGACATTGTACATGTGGGGTATCGAAGCAACTGACGAAGTGTTTTTAATCATCAAGAGGGATAGCCAAGTGTCGCTGATAGCAAAAGCTGCCAGAAACATTAGAAATAGCTATTCTGAGCCAATTATACAGACGGGTAATATAATGCAACCAGCTGCGGGTAACAAATCTTTACAAGCGGGTGACATGGGTACGCTGAAACACGGAGTAGCATAGTCTTACGGGTATTTTTAACTGCTGGAAGCAAAGTATTGAAAGCGAATAGCTGAGGCCCACAAGCCACAGTGAGTCGCTAAGGGTAGCGAAGTATCGGTACGAGCAGGAAATTAGCTCTGCTAAAAATTGGAAATGCAGTGCGAAATATGTCCTTGTATATATCTAATATCCTTGCGGTTGACAAAGAGACCTTTCTGTAAAAAAGGTAGATTGTCACATAATGATCGAGCGTCAAATAAATTGGTCGATGGGTTTCGGCAGGTTTTCTTCAATTAAAGACACTGCCAAAGATGTCAGTCTTACTTGGTCTCAATGAAAAGGAAGCAACTGGGTCCTGGCGAGTTGAAGACCAAAAGCACCTCATTTTTTTCAAGACGAAAACCTTTCTTGACAACATATATGCATTCTCCGTGTTGGGCGAAAATGCATAATAGCACAGGTCCGCAAGGCACAGTGTGTTACTAGGGTCTTCGAATGGGTCGCCACTTTAGACGAGACGGGACTTTTTCTTTAAATGACGCAAACAGTAACCATCTACACAGGATATGCGCGATGTAAAGAAAAAAGTTAGCGTCGCAACCAATGAAGCTGGATTACAACCTGTAGTTTTATTATACGTATTCGTATAAAAAATTGCCTTTAGTTTTAGTACTGTGCATTCTCACTTGCGCAAAAGTACTATATCTATGTATAGATCCTCTAAACGGGCCATGCTTTTAGCCTTGATCCTTTATGGAAATGCAGCCATCAGAGCGGCGGTTGAGCTATTCAACGTTTGAGTAAATAAGTTTTGCAATTCAGCTTATAATTTCAGTCAAGGATCTAGCATATCTTCAATAATGCAGAGAAGTACGCTTACTTTTGAGATTCAAACGCAATGTTGTGTTCGCGAGATCGCTGCAATTACACATGTGTAGGCTATGCTTACTTGTGTGTCAAGCAAGCTTACCTAGTGAAGTAATCACCTGCTTGTTTGAGCTGTTCAACCCGTCCTATGCAGCAAAACCTAGTCTTGTCTTATCCATCTTTGGCGCAACCAGGGGACGCAGTCACGCGCAAAGAAAAAGAAATTAAGTGCCTAGCCAACGAACGAGTGAGTAACTAGAGAGGAAGTGCAAGTGTACTGGCTTTTGTTACTATCAGCTCATATTTTCACCTCATCATGTCTTGCGCTTTTGGGATTTATCGCGTATTTTAAAGCAGATAAAATGCACAATTTTCTGTTTGCTAGATTTTCGCTCTTGCCGTACGTGACGGCAAAAAGGCACGCGCTCACTAGACACGTTATTGCCTTCGTATTAAAAGAAATTGGTCTTCAAAGACTTAGTCTTGGCGTCGAAGAATGCTAAGCACACTTGGTAGGCACTGTCTTCGTTTGTGTTCGTGTGAAGTTAAGTATGCTGCCGAAGTGTATTATTAAGCCCTAAGACCAGCTTATCTCAATTTTTTCTTAGCGTGCACATCACCAGTAGCTGTACGTGCAAGCAGCGCAAGTACTTCGCATGAGTGTATGGCTTGCATCTCTTTTACAAGTCAAAATAAAGTGCACGATATATCCATTGACAGCCGTCATGTCTACGATGCAGAGAAATATCTGTTTATAGTACTTTTGCAGCGAACGCCTTTTTTAATAACATCGCATTAGAGTCGTAGCAAGTCACGGACATAAACACCATTCATACCGAGTATCGTGGTCATAGTCCGCGACTGGAAATTGGAGTGTGGGTGCCATCCTTCTGTGTGCGCAGAGCACCGATGCTACTCGTACTGCATCTAGAGACGATCATCAATACCGGCTTTGGGTCTATTCAGCTCAGTGTGACGAGCTGAGAATGGTCTCAAGACTGGGCCGTATGGTAGAATCCTGAAGGCAGAGACGCCTTTGGAGCTCTGTCCGCGTCACCTTGTTCTGTAGTGTGCGTCGTCTATGTCGGTTCTACCACTCGCGTGTTTGCTGTTGTCGTGCTGGCTGCTACCGCCGGATTATTGGCAATTTAAGTAAATAGGTACTTTGCAAAGCTTCGATTCTCCACTCGCAATCGTTTATGTCTCCTGCCTCCTTGTTGGGGCTATATCACGTTGACTGATGACTGCACATGTCGTTTGCTTGCCAATCAATCGTCGAGCAGGAGGGCTCACGTGTACATTGGAAGCGAAAATGATTTAGCAGTTCCAGACATCAAAATATCTCGATAAGCTTACTAGTAGTTTTACACTCTCACATGAGTCGACTTGCAACGAAGTCTATGCTGCGTCGCCATCGAGGCAGCTCGTTCTCCCAGAATTCACGTAGCGATCCTCCTTCACCATGACAAGCAATTCACCATTTCTTGCACGTGTGCGCTGCTACGGCCGTCTAGCTTACAAAGAAAATTGGGAAGTGATGGGCTTTGCAGACACGTGCTTGGTGAAGCTGTCGCCCCAATTTTTGACGGCTCCTTTTTTCTATGAGACCAACTGTACTATCATCTGCCCATCGCAGATCTATTAGGAGAGTAGCTCATATACTATAGGGTAGTATTAAATATTAAATCTTATATATGCACAATACTGTTAGCCGGTAATTGTTTTGTCTGTCTCGATAGCGTCATTTCACGAATAAATAATGTATGATGTGGGTTAACCCACGAACTTGACTATGTAGAGGCTATATAGAATATGCAGGCTTAAAAGCGCGATCAGAAGAAAATGTGGACAACAGGGCGAAAATACAACCATTTGACTTCTGAGCACTTGAGCTATTGAATTATGTGTCTGAGTTAGACGCGCACTCCTTTTGTTAAGTCGCGCCTTTAATAACTTCTGCGACCCGTCAGACATGTATTTACGTGGAGGTGGACAATATAGTCGATTGTCCGCATGACTACATTTAATTATAAGGTACATTTAGAACAAGCTCGCTCCGTGGAGAATTAAGTTTCTAGGTCCGCGTGTCTTGTAGAGCATGAAGCTGAAAATTGCAGCGTCGTCTGCGCCGTGAAAAAAATGCAACTTTGACGCAGAGTACCACCATTGAGATATAATTTACTTCTGAGTAAAAACCCTTCATATTTTGATGCACACTTTATATTCTGCATGTACCGACACATTCAGCTTTCGAGTTTTTTTTCGGAGCTCCGTTTTTGCAACTCTTTGTTAATGTCAAGTCAACGCTGCAGTCTGATGCAAATCCACCACTTGAAACGTTGTGCAATCATAAAGAGCGGCAAGAAAGCTGAACAACTAAAGTTGTCAGTAGACTTTTCGAAAAAGGCGGAAGGCCTGATTATACAACATGACACAATCTTGTACATGTCAAAAAGTGCATCAAAGTACAAAACGACGGCACGTTCTCGGCACCTTTGGTCGCACTCGACGAAAAACGAACCTGACGTAGGCACGGGCGTTGATCGTTGCATGATCTTTTTATGATGCATACGCTTCTTGCTGTATATGTTAAAGAATGAATATGCAATGAAGCTATCATTAACTTTGGATGAGTTAGGAATTAAAACAAAAGGACTTGTCGATTCGTGGCTTCAAATCAATGCCGAAAGGTCTGAGCAGCACAGCTGCGGTGCCCGTCGTAATTCAACCAGCCGCCTCTTTTAAGAAAAAGGTGCTGTTCCTCAATATGACGCGAGTCCCTTTTGACGCACCATTAGGCGACCAGCATCTTGATCTCTTTGACTACCGTTAAATGCTCGCTTCGCTTCAACGATCGTCACACAGTCGCAATTTGCATTTGCTGCTTCTTGAGGACATGCCTTTTTGTGCTCTAGCGGTTCGTGCCCGCTGTCGCATATCCTTCGGTACTTGATCCCTTCACTCACTTAACAATTAATAGCACTTGTGTGCGTGGCAGCTGTACCAGGTCTTCGTCCAATCAAACACCAACGTCGGTATCAGAAACATTGCGAGAGCGTCTACCTTTGCGTGTGCAGATTGTAGAAATCATTACGAAACAAAGACAATACAATATTATTTCTAACTTTCCTCTCTGCCTGCTTGCACCATCGTCAGTGTAATATGTCACCCGCGCGTACGTTAATGTGAGCACTTCGATATGAGAAATTTCCAAGTAGCCCGAGATCAAACAAAGACCTAGTAAAGTTATATAAAATGACAAACTACAATGACAATTGGCAATGCTATACCACACTTCGTTGACTCTGTGCTTTCTGCTCTCGCGACGTCGAAGCTTGACCGGATTGTTATAGAATTTGTACAGCAGCGACTCTACTCTGCAAGCCCATACAGAAATCCATACAGTATCTGTCGTTTCTCAGTGGCTCACTTCGATTGGTCGGTAAGGTAGCTGCTGGTAGGTATAAGCAATCCGTTGTTTATGCTATAGCGGGCCCCAAAGCCGAGCCATGAAAAACGGATGTTAGCTTCAATCATACGGTCAATGCTAGCGTGTAATGGTGAAAGCGTTGGCAGACCATTTATTAAAACAACGCCTTCTTCGCAAGTGCCATGGGTCGATTAAACGTCAAAGAAGTCGAGGTGCCTCCCTTTGAAATCACCCCCGAGCGCAAGGAGAGTTTACTTGCTGAGTTTTTTACAGTCGTGCAAAATACACTGGAGCTACGTGGTGCCTTTGCGGCAGGTGGACGTCAACTTGACACATCGGCATGGAAGCTCGTGAAAACGGTCGACGACGTCCGTGCCTACCGTTCTCGACGCGCGCTTCATGGTGCTCCCGAGACTACGGAACCGCAGTGTGATGCCTCAAGATCTTCCTCGTCCGATTCAAGCTCCCATCGATCCGCTGCTGAAAAAAGTATCGCTTTTTCAACGACCTCTGCATCGGGTAACGAGCATCAATTACGAAAACCAAAGAAAACGCGACCACCTGCCGTTGTAATTTCGGGCATCATTGACGGAACGGCAGAGGACGCGGCGTTGGGTCTTCTCGCGGATACAGAGATCAATGCCAAGATGCGCGAGTCATACCTTGGCACAGAGCTTGAAGATGCACGTCTTCTCACTGTATTAATTCGCCCGACACTTGAGCACCCGCTCGGCTTTATTGGCCTGAAGTGGGGACTTCAGTCATACGGACGGTTCAGTCAAGCCCGCGACTTTGTGTATCTCGAGGGCACTGGCATGACAAAGGATTCCAAGGGATTGGTCGTAACGTACGCAGTCCGTCAATCTGTTGACGTGTCTGATTTTCTCACATTGCCAACCTTACCCAATACTATCCGTGGCCACATGTCTGGGTGTCAAACATTCGGGAATACAATTCCAACGAGCAATACTAGCCACCGCGTTGCCGAGTTGTTTTCACGCGCCTTTATTGAAATTGATGCCGGTTTCCCGGACAATGTGGCAGCCGCTGCTTATGCCGAGAAGCTCATGGCTCTTGCTATCACGATGGAATGTGCCAATGGCCACAAACTCGCGTATATGATGAAGGAAGCGAACCGTCAGGTTCGTCCTGCAATTGGCAGCGTCATTGGTCGCATCACTTCGATTGACCATTGCAACAATTGCGCACGTAACTTACGCAAATTTAGTACGTACGTACTTCAGCGAGGAGGCACGTGTCAGATTTGCCGTCGTACTTTTTGCAGCAAGTGTAGCTTGCACAAGAAGATTTGCGTCAGTCTTGGGAGTGCGATATTGAAGAAATCAATGCTCTTTTGTCTCTCGTGTTTGCTCGAGGCCAAGGCAGTACCGGCATTGGATGTTGCTATTGACAAGCTTCACCAGTAGCTCTTTACTGATTCAGAAGCTTGAGATCGTATGTTAGGTGATATTGCACATACTATATAAATGGATTTCGTTAAGTCCAACGCTGTGGTCAAATATCATTGTCGATTCTAATTCGGGTTTCGACCGTTTTATGCATATACTTGCAAGCAAATCTTCAAGCTTTTCGTGTACATTGCGGGAAGATGCTCAACTCACCATCTGCTTTGTAAACATCGAACGAACTCTATTCTAGTCGGAAGGTGGCTTTTTAAACGGATTTGAGAAGATTGGGAAGGACTTGGTCACCTGCCGATCGTAGATTCGGTAATGTAGGCATCAATATCATTTAACTTCTTATCTTGAAACTAAGCCATCGTAGAGGTAGCACCTTAGCTACAAAGCTGTATTATCAAGTTACGACACAAGCTGAGCGTAATGGTTTTAAAAATAAATTAAAGCCATATGAGTATTTGGGAACACAACTAGAAATTTCACCACAAGTTGTTTTAAACACTGGTGCAAATTTACATTTGTTGGGTGATTTTTCCCATGTAGTCATATATGGTCTGACGTACAGTGTGAGTCAAACCCTCATTTGCGAAGAAATTGAAAGAATATGGATAAAGTGCTCGACGTCAAGCGCTTGCAGAAAGAGAAGCGGGCGAGTGGTACGGAAGCCGTCGTCACCATCAAGTTGATTGCATTCCGTCAGTCACTTTGCGCCCGCTAGAATTTACACAAGAGCCACCACCATAATAAAAAATAAAGATTACGGTAGGATCATAGTAAAAAGCACCTTGCCGGATGGACAGGATGCAAGAACAGATGGGCTTGACGTCGACCTCATCATCCATCTTCTTTCATTCCCTTCGCAAGTGAGGGTTGGACTCACATTGTACGTCAGACCATATGATACATGTGAAAAATTTGCCAACAAAGCGAAGTTACCGAATGTCTAGTTTCTTAACGTTTTGTGTCACATTCTGGTGAAATTTTCAGATTGTGTTCCCTTTTGCAATATTGCCATATGCTATTACGATCGATCCGGGTGTAAGCCATTTGAGATGCGCTCATGCAGTGAAGTGGATATGCGTCGTTTGTGTAAATTATCAAAGAATTAGTAGGGAAATGTTATTGCTGCTGATGACACAACAATTGATAAATACTTATACTTATGGCATAAAACTAAGCAGCTACTCAATGATATTAGCGAATCTATTCAGGACAAAGATTTGGTCGCTCTTGTGATTAGTCAAAATATAAGCACATGCATAGAATTACCGTATTTATAGTAAGCCTAAAAATGGGATCAAATTTGCAGACATTAAAGAAATGTCAAGTAGTAATGTATACCCATGTCACCAAACGCCTAATTGAAAACCTTCCATACCGCGATTCCACCAATTTCTTCGAGCACGCAAAAGGTGCGGCTATATGCGTTTGTATTGCTGTTGCTTCTCTACAGTATCTTCGGGCCCTGTGGGACGAAAAGGGGCTCTTCCAAAGCAATATGGAGGAGCAAGCCTTTTTATGGGTGTAAATGTCATTAAGAACAATTTAAGTTAGCTTTATTTATGCCGATGTTCGAATTGAGTGTGAGGTGAGCTTACGCTTAGGTCGTCAATGAACACAGTCTACTTGAAATGCTTGTGGAACGGTGCCCCAGTAATGGAGGCTGTCAACTCCTGTCATTTTAAATGTACTAATGAATTTATACCTTACTTGCCTGTCGAAAGGAAAGCGGGAGTGCTGCTCTTGACTAACTCTTCGTGTGGTTAAAGACCACAGAGCACTCGATTGCAGTGGTTCCACGGGTGCTTGCTCAGATTTTGGCCCGGTCTCCTAGGTAAGAGAGCTCAAAAGCCACGCGCATCTGGTCTTCCGTGACATATGCCACTCTGGTGACAATCCCTTCATCCTTAAAAAAAAGAAGAAGGTTCTGCTTTTTATCTTAAGAAATAGAGACCCAAAGTCAAATTAGTTTGGACCCCACAGCACCGGAGCCGCTGGAGCAGCAAGAGCCTATGCTGCGTGTGTTCTCGACTGTAAACTATGCTCAAAGAGCTTGAGCGCCCCTACATAATCCGATTGCTTGACAGAAGGTAAAAGTAGAAATTCTCGGGTCCAGAAAGCCAGCGAGTCTTTCGAGCAGCGAAAAGTGCTCGTTTGACACACAAGTAAGGTAGTTTTGTTTGATCCAGAGTACATACGAAGGGACAATTGTGCAATATACCCAAGTACGCGCTGCATTGACTACCGATTGAGCCGGTTATAAAAAGCTGAAACCGCAGAGGGCATGCGAAAGAAATTAAACTATTCAATGAAACACACTTTACTATCTCCGGTCGCAAGGAACGGGCAAAGAACACATTACTCTGGCAAAATCTCGCTTACATTTCCTTGTGAAAATTTACAACACAAGAGCTCATTAAAAGCTCATAATTTTTTCGATATAGTACTCCGTTAGATTCCAATCTAGCTAGCCCTGTAGAATGCCCTATATATGTAGCGCTTCAATGTACGCAAATTGAGCAGAAACACATTTTGACAAATGAGAGGTATCGAAGCAACTGACGACGTTTTTCAAGTTGCTATTGAGAGATGTCCAGATGCCGCTGGTAGCAGAAGCTGCCAAAAATGTAGCAGATAGCTATTCAAGTGTTTGTAATTTAAGTAAACAGACGGGTAATATTAAACCACCAGCTGCGGGTAACATATCGTCGCAAGCGGATTTCATAGGTCTGCAAAACACACTGCAAAACATTGCTTTCAGCAGCTTTGCTGCGCCCAGCCTGAATTTATGCTGAAGCCGAGACACCTCGAAGATGAGTAGCCTCTGGCACACCAAGTTAACAAATTTTACTTTAAGTTCACGAATGAAAAGTAATTTGTGTAAGGTGTTTGGGTTTTGAGTCGCAGCCTCACACAGGCTCACCCCGATCTTACAGCTGGAGTGTGGCAATAACGGAACACAAGAGTATCTATGTACTGGGATCAAGTTATTTTTATCACTAAGCTTCTTGTAACGCCGAGCAAAATACTACGGTGAAATTTGATGCGGTGTTGAAAGCAAGCAAAGCCTAGTTAGATTGCACTGAGTCAATTGCCTCCAGTAGATCAAACAAAGCTTTAAAATGCCGCATGGGAAGAGGTTGACAGAGAGCATATACGACACGCAAAGCAGAAAAGCATACTAAAATGCGCCATGACATGCGTCAGCCGGGCAGCTGACCAAAAGCTAAGGAAACCTATCACTTGATAGCGACTTGCATCGGTAGACGAGTCATAAAGCTTCTAGCCCTCTACACTAGCCCGAGAAGTGGAGCCAGGCCTTCCATGCCCTCTTCCTCCTGATATCCAACTTCGTTGACTCTATCAACATCGGCATTCCAGGCCAAATTATTGCCCCTAGAATCTTGGTATTTTCTACCGTTACAGTAAGGTTTTTCGCATGGCCGGTGAGTCTGACGACAAGTTTACATATTGTGGGGCATATTCGGGCTGACGAAATTGTTTTGGTGGCGTTCTTGATAGCCTGATCTATATTTGTAGCTCTAGCAGGCGAAGATACAGATGAGTGTTGACGAGACGCACGGGGTTCCCTTCATCATATTCATCAGCCGAAGGTAGATGTGGCTGCAGAAGAAGATTGGAAGCTTCGCGTTTTTTGCCAGGGTCTATTCACGGAGTATCGTGTTTGGGATTGAGTGAATGATTACCCGAAGAAAGATGTTAGGATCGGTCCCTTCAACACGCTTTTGGGAGTGTAAAACTGTTTTTTAGACCATGCGATTTTGAACACAAAAATTCCCAGATCATACCAGAAATTTATTCACCACTTCCCAATTGCTCTGGCACAACGCTAATCCGTTTTATATCCGAAATCGTTCTCTCACGATTTCAAAACAGCATACGCACATATAGCTAATGCACGCTGAAAACTATTTTTTTTATTGTATCTGGTCGGTATGATCTTTGGCGATTGCCATCTAAATTATTTGGTAGATTTCATTCTTATTTTTCATCTTTCCTGCAGCGCAACTGGAACTTATTATCCAGTGGATGGTCAAGCAATAAATAAAAGGGGTCTCTGGGCTGCTGGTCGATTATCGATTTTCAAGGTTCTCGACTCGACCAATTACGTGATAGCACCCAGTTTCACCCAGCTTACACAGCAATGTTTCTTATTGGATTAATTCTATTACCGCTCAACGCTCGATAATTATTTGTTTTCCTTAGCATTCCATATTTCTAAGAAATCTTGTCATTTTTTAGCCATATACGAGTGACGTCCCACTATCCAAATTATTTTGTTATGACCAATAAATGCACACCGCCCACGATCCAATCAAGATGTCCGCCTCAATCCGGAAATGCAAAGCACACAATGCCTATTTTCTTGTGGCCTTTTTGTTTTTACGCAAAACATCCCAAAATACCTATGCTTTAGTACCACCCATGGGTATAGGTAATTATACAGTTTCCGACCAAGATACTTTCTAGGTGTCCCATAATTATTGCAAACCAAGAGACCTTATTGGTGAAAAATAATCTAGAATGTGTAAAAAGCCAGATGGAATAAAGAGGAATGACAGCTTTCAAAATGGTAGCAGTAGATAAGTGAGAGCCACCACTTAGGCTGTAGCAAGAAAATAAGTCGTACGGACTCTTAACCTAATATTTCTTCTCAGTTTGATATAAGCAACAAACACTCCTCTTCTTCTACGCCTTCACCTCGCTCGCGCCTCAGCCTCGTCCGACGGCCGACCTTAATCAGCTTCTTCCGCGACTGTGTCACACTTTTCATTTCCTCATCAATGGTGGTCGAATCACTACTTATGTTTTACTGATAGCATTTCACAAGACTGCATAACCTCAAACCGGCTTACTTCGATCCAATCTCGCTCAAAACCACTTAATATTGCTCCGCGTTAAATTAAATCATCGACTCCGATAATCGTATCAAAAGACCAGTCTTTCGCGTTTGGTGCGGTCGCATCGTGACTATCTACATTGGCGATCTAGTTTTTTCCACTTCATAATTTTAGCTTAGCTATAAGCTGTTCTCCAGTAGCAGACTTTTCTCAATTTTCATCGGATCGCCTACATGGATCGCAATCATAACAGTCGTAAGGATTGGGTAGCTCCCACCGGCTCAAGTTGCAATTCATGTCCAATATGGAAAAGCCTGTTTTCGACCTTGCAATATCAAGACAGCAATACGACGTGTTCAAATATGTATTGAAAGCACCCATGCTAATATTTCATTTTACTCGGCATGCAATCGCTTGCCGTAATGTATGCTTACTTGTTCACAAGCAAGCTGGTAAAGCTCTCGCAGAGAATTTCGCTAACAGCATGGGTCATACGATAGTGCTGCATAATACCATCTAGCGGTAACGTCATTTCTTGAGTCAATGCGGTGTCTTAAATTGGACGAAGTCTTAACTTGGAAGCGATCATGTGCTCGTTTTGGAGTGAACATCGAGTATTCCACATACGCTTTCCGATGTTGTCAATCCACGTCTGTAATGAGCTTGTTGCATCATTTTGTTCGGTTGTTCTTCTGGTTCGTGTCCGATAGACATTCGTTGCGCGTTATCTATTCTAAAAAAATGCGATCAAGCACTTAAGCAAAAGCTCAATCGTTTTGAATTGCTTCACTGGCTTAGAAACGACAAAACAAAGATTTGTCGTGCCTTTTAGTGGCCGTCTGTGCGGCTCTTGTTTTACTCGTCTTGGTCGATTTACATCCTGCTTGTATCAAATATCCTTACGAGATGGAGTGATAATGGAAGTGCCTGATTAAAATAAGGCTACCAGTATAGCCACATACCCCTTTTGGTATAGCCACACACACCATACTTTGACCAATTAAATCAAAGCTCTCGGCCTTCAGCCATAAATCAACCCTCCGCCACAAATCATTAGTATACGCGCGTGTGTACGTTTAATACTGCGCCAACATTCTTTTACTATTATACCATATACCGCGTAGAACAAGATATCACTTAAGCGCTTTCAGTCTCTCTAATTGCGCTGTCTTGTCCTCCGATGCAGACATTTGATACACTTGAAGATGCAATAAAAACAGTGCACGAGGTTGCCTTGAACGAAAGCTATTCATAGAGAAGGCGCGCTCAAAATCTGACAGTAAGTCAAACACGCGGAAGGTGTGGCTCGCGTGCGCCCACGGCGGCGAACACAAGATAAAAGGTGTGAACGTACGCCAAACATCAACACGACTTTTGATGTGCCCGTGGTCTCTAATTGTTACCGTCATAGACAATGCAATGAAGAAGGCCACAACAGACGCACTTGTCTTCTGAGGCAACAACCTCAATCGCAATAGAGAGAATGATCCCGAGGTACACTTGAATAATAAATGACAAACACGAAAGTTAATAAACGTCTTTTTATCATTCTGTAGCGATATTTGCTCAGTATCATTAACGCTTCGTTGTCTGCCAATTCAACTGAAGAATACAGCAAACGACCCGCTTGCATCCAATAAAGCGCCATGAATGCATTATTTACGCTACAATTCCCAAGAGGATTTGCCTTTTAGGAGGTTGGTCAAATGAGAGTGCCTCTCTGTTGGCGTGACTTTATGCAGAGAATGCCAACTAAACTCTCCTAAAGTACTTGAATCAAAACAATAAAATTCATTTGAGATTGACTCTGGTTTTCGCTCCATTAAAAATCGAGAACATAGAATTATTTGGCCTCTTTGAGGCATCTCATGGGAGGAATGTAGCACCAGCGCATCTTACTTTCGAAGGTTGGAAGCTTTGATTTAATTGGTCAAAGTATGGGGGGTGGCTATATACTGGTGGCCTAGAATAAGATAAATAGAATTTATCGCTTGCATGCTACCTTCCAAAATGAGTGCCCTAATTTACAGACGGTCCCTTGATTTCCTCCCTTATAAATTTGTAGGTACCATTTTTAGCTTCATGATTAGTCCATAAATTTATTCTTTTCCAGACAGAAAAAAGTTAGCCCGGTCTTGTCCATTCTACAGTATATGCGATCCTGCGATTGCGCTACGTCTGCACTGTGCCCGCCAAATCTTCGGTCTTAAGGGTTCGACGTCCGTCGCAAAGGTTTTGCTCAGTCAAAGAAACTCGAGCTAAGGTATATTGTTCCATTCTCAATCATGAAGAAAATTTCGCGAGATCCCTCTGAGTTATAATTATCGAAATAATTATAGCTGGATAGGTAGGTTAGGTACCTCTTTGATCGCGCTATCCATTGTTTTGTCTTGGGCACAGATCGCCACAGCGCTTGTTTGCATGACCTGTTGCTGAGGTTAGAGCCGATCCGGCTTGTCGATGCACTTATGAGCTCGCTAGTCTGTCGGCCTCTCGTTTCACTCCCTTTAGCCATGTGGAAATTAATGTATTAGCCAGGGTCTTGGCTGATTTAGCGTCCATTTATAAAGAATAGTCGGCCTCATCGCGATCATTATCGTACATTTAATCTAATTGATTCAACTCCAATAGTAGGCCGTGGTATTCGGTCGTAAGATCGGACAAATTCCGTGACTTCTTGCTCTTAATCCTCTTCGTAGGTAATTCAAACATGATCGCGCTGCATGCACCACCACAGGGCTTAGTCGACCAAGTAAAAGTTGACCGACTAAGCAGTTTTGATAACTGAATATATTTGCGTACCTCGGCAGCTGGACTATTTGTTGGCGGACTAATTTATTTTGTATGAGCGACGCCAATACAATGTTCACATTTTCCCGGGGAGTAATACTCGTATCAATCGTCCTCAAAATTTTGCCTAATTTCCAGTGCACGCCTTTCTAGTCGTAAGTGAAGACAATTAAGATTTCGAAACTCGGCAGTAAGAATACATTTGGAAAATGGCGCTTATTCTCTATTAATTCTTCTTCACTCTTAAAGTGACGCTTTTTATAGCGTCGCCATTGCTACATGCCGCGCAGACAAGCGCTTGGCTTTAAGATAGCACGTTAGGCAAACGTCTTGCTCAATCTTCTTCATATAGCGGCCATGTGCACCCTCGTCGGGCACACATTTTCTCACAGTGCACTTGTGGC